>CM060249.1:85132831-85557831 GCA_030684275.1 Acipenser oxyrinchus oxyrinchus
TCTCATTCTTATGCAGCATGTGGCTGCTATATTTGCAACCCTACAAAAAAGGTATTGCAGACACATCATAAGGCAATATTGAACTGTGAAGTTGTATCGATCCTGCAGACAGCGTAAGGCCACACGGGTTAAAACTGTCGTCCCAGTACTAGTAGAGTTTGAGATCTATAGGTATGCAATGGTGATACAATTTGATACATACTACAGAAAATAAATAAATAAACTAAAAAGCTGAGTTTTTCTCTATGTTAGCTAGGGACATTTTTTTTCAGTGTTCTTCAGAACATTTTTCTTGTAAAATAATTTAAAACAATGTCTCAATCAATCAATCACCATCCCACTTGACTCACCACTGTTTCTGGTCTGCATCACAGTTGCAGTAATATTTTGGATCAGTGCAGTTCCGCTCAATTCCACAGGCACATTTCTGAATCCCTGGACCAGAACCTCCCCAGTAAAAATGCTTCTCATTGCCTTTCCCTACCCACCATGTATACGGGGTACCATCTGGAAGAAAAAGAAAGACAGGATTCTCAATTAACTAGCATCATAGGCGAGTTCCACAGTAAATCCATCTCACATTCTAAACTGAATGGGACCTACCTATTTTAAATGTGACAAGCATTGTCTAAGTGTAGGTATTGCGAGCAATAATAGTTTCCCTAATCGTTCCATAAGCACTATTTCCTTGTAGATGATTTGAGCAATTTCAGAGAATGTTTACAGTTTATTAATTTGAAAAGAAAAATGTTATAAACTGTGCAGCAGGACACTGAATGATAAAATATAAAACTCATTTCCCACAAATACCTGCATGAAATTGAAAACAACACAATATACACAACACATACAGTGTAGGATTTCAGATTTATTTCAGAAAACCACACAAGCTTGCCTGCAAGTGTTTAAGCAAAAAAAGAATGAAAAAAAACAGAAACTGGTCAAGTAAAAAACAAAACAAAAAACAAAGACATATTCAATAAAATTACAATTTAGATGCATGTGTGGTTATGTAGCAATTACATCTTAAATACAGTGTAGTTACAAAAGATGTTAGCTGACAAGATTTTTCATTTTGTAGTTAAACATGCTGTTGCATTGTAACTACACAATCATGTGTGTATTTACTGTGCTATTATATTGTAATACATTGTAGGTATGAACACTTCATGTAAAGTGTTATTCCCATGACATACCACTACACAGAAACATGTGATGGATGTTAATTATAGTTTATGTAGTGCTATAGGAAGCTTACACAGATGGGCATTGCATTAACAAATGGTGTCTGGGCCTTGGTGTTGGTAATTAAAGGATGGCGACCACAGGATCTAAAAGTGTGGATCCAAGCTGAAGGGAGACAGAAAGGATCAGGTCGAGAAGAAGATCAACAAGTCTTCTATTAATATATTTATACAAAAAAATGGATCGATTAATCGTGTCTATCTGAGTGCAGTATCAAAAAACAGTGCGTGAAATATAAATTTTGAAGAATAAATCTTGAAAAATGTCAGAGGTTACTTCTAATGACTTTGGCAAAAGAGCAACTGGAATGCATACCCAATATTTCACAATATCTGAGAATGAAAAAAAAAAGACTGCAACTTGCAACGTTTGCTCATCGGTGCTTTCCTTTCACAGCAGTACTACGTTTATTTAAGTTTATTGTATCATTTTAGTCACAAGTAAGCTAATTTGTCTTTTTATTCAACATATTTCTTTCAGACGGTATGAGAAAAGTAACAGCTATATCGTACTTGTTATTCAGCTAACTAATATAAAAGAACACTCAATAAATTACATTCCTAGAAACGGATATGTTAAATACAGTGTAGAGTGTAAATAATATATGCACTCTTGATGTATTTGCAATCTTTGTCCTTTTAGGTATGACATTTTGCTGAAGGAAACTCAAATGGGCAATACAGCTCAAAAGAAAATGTCAGATTATGTCACTAAAAGTGATTACTTTTAATTGTCTTTCAATACAATTTCATATCACCAGCAAACAGGTGTGATTAATCAACCAATAAAAAATGTCAATTTTAATCCCTAAAGTACTACTCCGAACCCTGTTTTTTTTTAAAAATAAAATAATTGAATTGAAATCTAGACGCATTTAAAAAGCGCCTAAAACCTTTAGTGTATTAATAGCAAAATAACACATTTTGTATTATGATTCCAAAACAACAATTTTGAGTGGCATCCATTCATGGTTTCTCAGTGCGTCTGCATCTACTGTGACTGGCACACAGTTCAATGCCCAACCTGTTTTGCAACACACTGTTCTGCTGAGGGAGAAATAATGACAGCTCTCCAAATGTCAGTTTTATCAGGATACAGAACTCAGAATGAGCAATTCCGTTTGTGGGAGCTGTTTGACAATCAATGCCTATGTAATTTATTCAAGGTCGGACTTCCTCTTTAATGACACTGACCCCAAAGTAATGGCTTTCGCTCTTTACCATGGTGTAACAAATACATTATTGGAATTGTCTTTACATTACCTGCAAACCTGAACAAATCCTTATTAAAGTTACAATAGGTTAACAGTTAATGTGGTTGGCCACTAATTATGATCTGTCCAAATGCTGTGTGCTTTTAATGTATAATTGGAATATGCAATACGCTGTATCCCTTTAGCACATGCACCTTACAATATAACCGTTTGGTAGCTTCCAATACAGCTCTCTATCCTATAAGGTACAGTAGCTATATCCCTGATATTAAGTTCTAGGCTTTATAGGTGGGGATATATACAAAAACCTATGCAACAGATGCAGTAGGTTCAGTGGATTTTGCACTATTTCCTTGGCTTGTATAAAATCCCCAAATTTTGTAAAGAACATTCTGCCTCACATAACTCAAATAAAAAAATGCATTTTATTAGTCTTGGATATACAACTTGAGTATTGTTTTGACTTGATCATATAAATAATATTATATACAGGTACAAGACCCTACCATGGTAAATACACCCTGATGAGAGCGCCAGTAGAGAACCAGCAGACTACTTCATCAGAGATATACCATTACAAAAAAGTTAGAAAAATATTAGCCTTACCCTGACAAAAGTCTAGCAGTACCATTGACATATCACAGTATTGCCAGCATTGGAAACTATATTTTCACAAATGGGGTGGGCGGGCATTGGCCCAACACCCAGCAAAAAATAAAAAATAAAAAGTCAGTAAAATCAGTAGGGGGAGCTCAAGCCACGATCCCTACACTATCTTCCAAACAGGCCGTATAACAGAGCTCAAGATCAGAGCCTTGTTGATCTTCTTCTTGACCTCATCCATTCTGTCTCCCTTCCGCTTGGATCCACACTTTAAATCATTGTCTCCATCCTTTAATTACCAACGTCAAGGCCCAGACACCAGTGGCATTCGGTACTAGAAACCACCCCTCATGTGTAACCCGGTGACAAGCCCAAACACAATACATTGAACATGCTCAAACATGGAGATTCATTTTGCAAAGCCCCCCCACAATTTTCCAAGTCCACAAACCACTCCTAGCTGGCCGTGTATACCTCACTCCCAAAATTAGCCACATAATTCCATGGGGGCTATCCTCCCAGGGTCGCTACATTATATATTGTAGTTTTGAGCAGTGTGCTGGCTACCCAAGCTGCTTAACACTATTAAACAACTAGGGGCTCTCAGGGTCACTAGTCCACTCTAAATATTGTTCAGTAAAATCAACTTAATCAAATTGCTGGTAGCCTAGCAAAATTTTGACCAGTGTGGTGTAGGCGTGTCATCTTATGAAATGTCAAAAAATATTTATTATTTGAATGAAACATGTAAGATTTGAAAGTACTGAGCTACAGCAAATATTTACAGCATTGTTAACTTTCAGTTTGTCATTGAATTTATTTTCTTTAAGTTTCTTTTAGTACTTCTAACTTGAATTTGGCAATAACTGAAACATCAACAAAAATGCAAGATATTGAAATTGAAAAATGTGACATTTTGAAATCTAACATGAAGTGGTTCAAGTGGTTTACAGTGAGCAGGTGTAGAGGTAATGTGATTACGAAACAGAAGACAGACAACAAAGTTCACGATCCAAACAGACGTTTATTTTTGTAATCCTGGTCTGGCGACTGCAAAGATTAATCCCAAGCAATACACAGCAATGTGTATTGCACTGTTCCAAACAACGGGTTACAGTCCCGAATTAATAAACACACACAAAGACACACGCGATCACAAGTCCAGATTGAGTGCTAACGTGCAAGTGGTGAAATACATTTGTGTACAGTTGTGAGGTGTTGTCCTAGTTGCTGCTGGCCTTAAGCGACAGCTCCTGGTACATGTTAACCATCTAATAAACAAACAAGTATAATTAGACACGACAAAAAAAACACTAAACACTCACATTACAATTTTAGTTCTCCTTTAGCGGTTTGCTCACAACCATCAAAAGGAACAGATTGCTTAGCCACGCCCCCTTTTATACCGTCAGTCACACCCCCTTGATTAGCAAGTGCAACCGTTTCTCCACCAATCCACGGTTGCCACATTGCTTCCCTTCTGGGACGATGACTTGGTGTACCATAGCTCCGCCCCCTTTCTAGATGGCCTACTTCCCTAGAATAAATTGTTAGACCACCCAGTCCGGGGCACTCTGTTCCCTTTACACAGCACCTTCACAGGTCGGGAGGTTTATAACCAAGATTCATTCTTTCTCTGTCACAGTGATGCAAAACATTTGGCCATAGCTATACATGCAATACTTACTGTATTTGCAGATATTTATGTTGCCTCTGTTTCCTGGCTTACATGGCACTTTTAGTTTGAGTCTTGAGTGATGTACTGTAAAGGGCTTTGTACCAATAGAATAGGCTCCCTTGATAGTATGATTTTATATAATACTTCTCAGAATTCACCAAGGTACTGTAGACAGTAATAAATGGCTGCATTAAAGCTATTTCAAGAAGAAAGCTATGCTTGCTGTGTCCAAGGCCATTTGATGAAGTTGCTCATGTGAATGGAAAGTTCTGTGTGCACAAAATTGAATGAAATCTTATACATGCATACATAAACATATTGACTCCCAAGACAGAAGTACAGTTTTCTTCACTGTAGCCATGGTTTTGAATCTCAAAGATCACACCTTCCGGGGTGTTACAGACATTCTCATAGTTAAAATGATATACAGTAAAATGTTATCATTATGCCTATTTTGAATATGTGTTACGTGCTTAAATAGACATGTTGTATTGGTCTTCAAGAGTGAGGCAGGTGGCTATTTTTGGTCAGACATTTTAGATTTCTTAGATAAGTTTCACGGATGTCATGAAAAACAGAAAAAAGACAGAACTGGAAACCAAATAACGACACAAGTTAGAAGGTACTAAAATCATTGTGTGCAATGTTGGTTACCCAATTCACCTGTGTAGTGCACATATTGCTATATTAACACAGTTTGTAAAAGGATTGTCCTGGGGCAGCAGTCTACCTGTCTTGATGCAGGTTTCTAGACAGTTAGCAAAACTCCCCATGGATATGCTTCCTGTTGATTAGTTCCTCAGACCTTGCTATGAGCAGATGGGCCGCCAATTATGGAAGCATGT
This sequence comes from Acipenser oxyrinchus oxyrinchus, assembly GCA_030684275.1. Lineage (NCBI taxonomy): Eukaryota > Metazoa > Chordata > Actinopteri > Acipenseriformes > Acipenseridae > Acipenser > Acipenser oxyrinchus. Next base: position 85,138,416 of record CM060249.1, read on the forward strand.
TGAAGCCACTGAGCCCCTATGCCTTGAAGCAGCAAAACCAGACCCAGGTAGAGTAGGGGGCTTTGATGTTAATTTGGCTGTAATGTATATTCTGAACTTTCAGGTGTACATTTTTTTTTATATTTTTAGGACGAGGCATTTGTTCTTGCTTCAGTAACTATTCTTGCAGTCTCTCACAGGCTCAATGCCAGCACTGCCTCATGCTATTATTTCTGAACAAATAACATGTCAAGAACAATTGGGCTAAATGTCAGCATGGAAAAAGGTAAGCAAAGACTACAGAAGGACTAAAAATGTAAATGTTCAAATCAATATTTTGGCAGGTGAGCCTTTTTCAGGAAGTGCGCATGGGGAGAACAAAACTAGATCTCCACATGTGCCTCTTAAAAAAACATATAAATAAATGAATGGCCTGAAACCACTAAAATGCTGCAGTACAACTCAGTGTGTCATGACTCTTACTGCAGCCATGGTTTTGAATCTCAAAGTTAAACAGCCATAAAATACAAGTTGAATTTCTGGAAAACGGTTGTATTTCTGGAAGGAGAATCTGCCCACTAATCAACACATCATATCCAAACGCCATAAAAACGCTGTGTGGCTTGCATTCATGTCGCTTCTTTTTTTTTGGCCTCCTCCTCCCCTGCCAACAACTTGCAGTTTAGAACATAAGAACATAAGAAAGTTTACAAACAAGAGGAGGCCATTCGGCCCATCTTGCTCATTTGGTTGTTAGTAGCTTATTGATCCCAGAATCTCATCAAGCAGCTTCTTGAAAGATCCCAGGGTGTCAGCTTCAACAACATTACTGGGGAGTTGGTTCCAGACCCTCACAATTCTCTGTGTAAAAAATACCTCCTATTTTCTGTTCTGAATGTCCCTTTATCTAATCTCCATTTGTGACCCCTAGTCCTTGTTTCTTTTTTCAGGTCAAAAAAGTCCCCTGGGTCGACATTGTCTATACCTTTTAGGATTTTGAATGCTTGAATCAGATCACCGCATAGTCTTCTTTGTTCAAGATTGAATAGATTCAAGTCTGCATATGACATACCTGTTAAACCCGGAATAATTCTGATCACTTTTCTTTGCACTCTTTCTAGAGCAGCAATATCCTTTTTGTAGCGAGGTGACCAGAACTGGACACAATATTCTAGATGAGGTCTTACTAATGCATCGTAAAGTTTTAACATTACTTCCCTTTATTTAAATTCAACACTTTTCACTATACTGTATATCTGAGCATTTTGTTGGCCTTTTTTATAGCTTCCCTACATTGTCTAGAGGAAGACATTTCTGAGTCAACATAAACTCTTAAGTCTTTTTCATATATTCCTTCTTCAATTTCAGTATCTCCCATATGGTATTTATAATGTACATTTTTATTGCCTGCATGCAGTACCTTACACTTTTCTTTATTAAATGTCATGTGCCATGTGTCTGCACAGTTCTGAATGCTGTCTAGATCATTTTGAATGACCTTTGTTGTTGCAACTGTGTTTTTGCCACGCCTCCTATTTTTGTGTCATCTGCAAATTTAACAAGTTTGCTTACTATACCAGAATCTAAGTCATTAATGTACATTAGGAATAGCAGAAGACCTAATACTGATCCCTGTGGTACTCCACTGGTAACCTTGCTCCATTTTGAGGTTTCTCCTCTAAACAGTACTTTCTGTTTTCTACATGTTAACCACTCCCTAATCCATGCGCATGCATTTCCTTGAATCCCTACTGCGTTCAGTTTGAGAATTAATCTTTTATGCAGGACTTTGTCAAAAACCATGTCATATGCTTTGCAATTATCCATTGTCGATGTTGCATCCTCAAAAAAATCAAGCAGGTTAGTTAGACACGATCTCCCTTTCCTAAAACCATGCTGACTGTCTCCCAGGATACTGTTACCATATAGGTAATTTTCCATTTTAAATCTTATTATAGTTTCCATAAATTTACCTATAATAGAAGTCAGGCTTATTGGTCTGCAGTTACCTGGTTCGGTTTTGTCTCCCTTTCTGTGGATCGGTACTACATTTGCAATTCTCCAGTCTGTCGGTACAACCCTTGTGTCAAGAGACTGTTGCATGATCTTGGTTAGCGGCTTGTAAATAACCTTTCATTTCTTTGAGTACTATTGGGAGGATCTCATCCAGCCCAGTGGATTTGTTTGTTTTAAGCGCTCCTAGTCCCTTTAACATTTCTGCCTCTGTTATGCTAAAGTTATTTAAGACAGGATAGGAACAGGTTGACATGTGGGGAATGTTGTCCATATCCTCCTTTGTAAAAATCTGTGAAAAGTAATCATTTAGTATATTTGCTATTTTTTTCTCTTCGTCTATGATTTTGCCATTTGTATCTCTTAGACATTTAACTTCCTCTTTGAATGTTATCTTGCTGTTATAATATTGGAAAAAAACTTTTTGGAATTGGTTTTAGCCACCTTAGCAATGCTCATTTCTATCTCTCTCTTGGCCTTTCTAACTTCCTTTTTGATTTGAGTTTGCAGTTCCAAGTACTCTTTCTGTGTACTTTGTTCTTGATCCCTTTTAAACACTCTGTAAAGTGCCTTTTCTGAATATTTTTTTTTAAGTTGATCTATTAAACCATTTTGGCCATAATTGTTTTGCACCTCTAGTATTACATTTTTGAAAAACAGCCATCATTTTTCTATAGATGTTTTCTCTATTTTACTCCAATCTACTTCTTTTAGTCTCTGTTTCATTCCTTCATAGTTTGCCTTAAAATTGTAAACCTTAGCTTTAGTCGTTACTTTTGATGTGAGTTTGCCAATGGTTCTCTGACCTCTGTTGTAGTTATTCTGTCTTCGTTATTTAAAAAGACTAAATCAAGGTATGCCTCCCCTCTAGTTGGTGCATTGACAAATTGTGTTAGGAGGCTGTCATTTGTCATTTCTACCATTTCAATTTTGTCTGTTGTGCTCCCTACCGGGTTTTCCCATTTTATACAGGGGGAGGTTGAAATCCGCCATTAATATGGCTTCTCCTTTGCTGCATGCATTTCTAATGTCCTTGTATAACAGATTATTTTGCTCGGTGTCTGAATTTGGCTGTCTATAGCATGCCCCTGTTATTATGCCCTTTGAATTTGTGTCCATTATTCTGACCCATATTAATTCTGCATTGTTTTTTTTTTCTAGATTTAACAACTGGGCTTCAAGACTAGCTTGCTTTGTCTTTGGAGGGAGGTGGCCCTACGAGCCACTTCCTATCCGCAGCACTAGACTACATGATGTCATCGTGTTTTCGCTGGTCGGCCAACACTGCGAATAGCTGTCAACACCCACGGACAAGGTCTTCGGCCAAATTGATTATCATCATTAATTCGTCTGTTATCCACATTGCGGATTCTCCATACTGAATGTTATTTAATAAATGCTTAAATTTAAAAAAGAAATACCCACAGTTCTAAAAAACTGGCAAGGCTTTCCCCTAAAAAGTTTGTCTACACTTGATATAACAACTCAAAAGAGGCTTACAAATCCTTATCAATTAATTCCTTAAAAAGAGTCCATTTTACCTGGTCATTCATTTAAATGAATTATTTTGACTCAGTAATTTGACTTTGTTGCAGCATTTTCCTGCTAAATCACAAAGTTCCAAACCATCAGTCCATGAGGGATTCAATACCTTGGCATACCTCATCTCCTGGGCTGATAGTAAGTCACAGGCTGACAGCCTGAGCACTGATGAAACTTTGAACAGCTGAGAAGATACTACGGGACTCACTGGGTGAATGAAACAGGAAGATGTGGGACTGGTTTTATTCGACTGGGCTGTTTGCATGTTTGCTTAATCATGGCGATCTTGCAGCAGTAATATCATTTTGTTGCAGAGGAATACAATGATTTTATGGTCTACGGCTCTGAATGTTGCCACTTACTGGTTTTTACAAAAAGAAAGATGGCCCGCTTTGGCTACACGTGCAATCAGATGCATTCTGGTGATACAGAACATACAGCTTATGTATTCTTGCAACAACCGATGGAAAGATGGTGATTACAAAAAATGACCTGGGCTTATAAATTATAAACTGAAAAAAAAAAAATTAAGAATACAGTTTATAGTGTTAGCTCTTAATGGTGACTAGACATTTAAATTCTACCATAACTCTTACATGTTATATGAGGCTCTAAAATAATTGCACTTTATTCTTTATTGTCCCGCCCCGTCCACACTTTTGTATCTGCTTTTTCTTGTTCATGTGTCTTACAGACAGGCAAGTGAAGCGTTTTAACACAATCCCTGTGAAATACATTCCATGATATACATGGCTGTGTAATCCCATGTAGTCCATAAACTTAAGTTCATATACTTGCTTGTAATTTAGATACTTGGGTGTTTAATATACATGCTCTCCATGTCTTATGCCTGACAAGCAACTTCAAAATGCGTGCTTGACAAGGGAGTCAATGTGTTAATAAAGAAACCTGTTTACTTGGATTGCCTAGATGGCAATTTAAATCTCCCCTGCACTTGAAAATGAATACATATAGTCTCCCTAAATTAAACTTTAGAAAACCTGCCCATCAAGGTTTCTGGATGAATTCTGCATTGATCCAAAGTAACTACTACCTGGAACAAATATTTCCTGACAAAGCCTCACACTAACCAATGGCAGAGATCCAAAAGTAATTTCCATTGTATAAAGTCATTATTCTTTGCGAAGGACAATACCTTTTCTTCAACTGCTTTCAGTACTCTGCTATTTTACAGGATAGATATTCAATCTTCATCAGAAACCCAGGCGCAAAGTCAACTCGGATTCCCTAAGCCGTAAAAGCACAAAAGTCCTGTCTCTTTTTTTATTTATAGAATTAGAATGCCAAAATTAGAGGGGAACGAGGATGCTGTCACACATGAATGTCATTTCTTTGGCTGTCTGCAATGACTGGCAGCTTCATTTTCCTGTTGGATAGATCAGCCCTATTACTCTAAGCCTGAATGCCAGGGCTGGGAACACTATTATTCTCCTGTCAGCATCCCCAATCCTATCCAAAGCCATAGAAAGCCCATCACCTCTCTGATCTTCCATTTCAGTGCAGGCTCCCAAGGGACTCAACAAAAAAGAAAAAGAAGCTCACCAGGCACCCGTTTTCCAGGATCGTAGACTCCCCCACAGCAATAGGTTTCAAAGGTTAACAGCTCTGCAAGCACTACCTGACACCTGAAAGGGTTGATGATCTGTTAAGGCTGTACGCCTTTCCAAAAAAGACGCTGAAACCCTTGACTCCTACCTGAAATTATGTCGGAATCTGAAGTATGTACTGTAAGTTGTGTACTCTAAAGTAACATTTAAACATATCAGTAGACAAAGCAATAGTCTTTTTGCCACACCTCACCCATGAAATGTACTAAAAATTACTGTGCCAAAATCATAGCTTCCACTATATATTCACTTCCTATATTCTGCATAGAGTAACAAGCCTGAAAATCCCTGAGAGAAAGCAGGAGGCAACAGCTTCTAAACCCCAAAGCTTCACCAATATTGCATTGGTTTCTGCTTCTAAATTCTAACAGCTTGAAGACCATTTTTTCCCACTGGATAACCTGATTGAGCAAGTGGCAAAATACAGAGCTATGTATGAAAGCCTCCTAACTGAAACACACTCTTTCCTGCTGAGCGCTTGCTTCTCCCAGAGCCATCAATAATTTACTATTTATATCATCCCATTGAGACAGACCTTGCCTCAGGCACTGTGGCTCCTGCTGTGCGGGAAAGGCTGTGCAGTAGCACACTCCCGATCATCAAGTGCAGAAAAAGATGACAAGTGTCATACACTAGCTCTCCACCTGTTGCTTTTGTCAATCGACAGATATAAGGTAGACAGTATTTCACATTAGTGTCACAAGCTTACAGTGTTTTGGAACTGTATGCATGTATTTAGAAAAGGTGATAGTGAAATAGCTAAACTACCCTTGAATAATACCTGAACTGCTCACTAATTGGAGTGAATGGCTGAAATAATCCTCCGGCTAAGTTTACATGGAAGAGCAGTTTTAGGTTTGCAATTGCAACATTTTTTAATAATACATTTGGATTGTCACAGCTTTTTATTATGACACAATGAGTTTACATGTTGTTTTGATTTCAGCCCCTTTATTATACTCTTTCACATGATTCTATGCAAATGAGAGGTGCAGCTCTTAAATAAGTTTGGTGTCATATCTAGAGTTAGCCTAGTATGCAAAGATTGTCAAGGGCAGCAGTGTGGAGTAGTGGTTAGGGCTCTGGACTCTTGACCGGAGGGTGGAGGGTTCAATCCCAGGTGGGGGACACTGTTGCTGTACCCTTGAGCAAGGTACTTTACCTAGATTGCTCCAGTAAAAACCCAACTGTATAAATGGGTAATTGTATGTAAAAATAATGTGATATCTTGTAAGTCGCCCTGGATAAGGGTGTCTGCTACGAAATAAATAATAATAATAATGCAACCCAAAATGCAGTTTAAAATGTTTACCGTGACAAGAATTAATGATGCATTTTACTTGCTTAGATCTTTTGCTGTGAAAATACAGCCAAACTGTGTGGCTTTCTATATCATTTATGCATAAGGATTCAACAGCACTGTCTGGCTTTGGACACATTTGTGTAACATTTGTGTAAATAAGGCTGTTTGAAACAAATATTGAATGAAAAGAAGTAGCAGCTGGAGCTCAAATGCAAACTTCACATAGTGGGGTTATCACCGTTAGTGGACTAGGTTATCATTGCCCATTTGGATGCAAATGATCAAACTGCGATTGTTAACCACGTCATCGCAGCAGCAACAATAAAGCCTTAATAAAAGCCAATTGTTTAATTTTGCTACACAAACATAATTTAATCATTTAATCACAACATGTACACTTGTTTTTTCTGGTGTCCTTCAGTTTAGTAGCACTTATTGGTGTCTAGATCAGTTCAGAAACAATAAAACGCATTCCAACATTTTAAACAACTGAGATATTTGTCTAACGTTTGGACCAGTCCCAGTAGTATATGTTGTTTTAATAATGTGGACAAAGGGATACCGTTTGTTTATATTTTACTGCTTAATTATTTCATTGTTACAATGATGTGCTAGTACTAGAAAGACTCATGGACTGAGAGAGAAAGAAAACAAACACACAAAGAGGGAAAAGTGCAATGTCAGACGTGAGCTAGATCAGATAAACACTTTGTTTTGCAATTTAAACCACCTTTTCAAATGAATTTAATTCGCTACATTATGTGTTTGTTGCTGTCAGTCAGAAAGAAATAAAAGAAGAAAGAAGCAAGCTTACAAATCACATTCTGATTGTAAGTGGAGCTGTTTGGTCGTGTTTCTTCTGGTATTATGAATCTGAGTACTTAGAATTGTGTTTCTGACTAGATTGAAAGATCGATCTTTCTCTTGAACGTGATACTGATAAGTAATGGAAGAAGAAGTCACGTTACAGGCCCCTGTCTGTAAAGTCTTGAAATCAAAGACATTGGCAGCCTCTGAAACGAGTCCTAGTTTGTACTGCCCCACATGGTGTTCCAACAGCGCTGCCCAATTCAGTTTGCAACGCCCCACCAAATTTTACAAGTAACCAGCCAAAAAGTAGCCAAATTATGTTTTTTTAAACAGCCAAAAACAGCCAAAAACCTGTACTTACATTTAAGACTTAAATATATATTACAAAAGCATACATAAGCAGTGGCACTGGAACAATTTTTATAGTAGGAGTGCTGAAAGCCATTGAACAAAACTGTAACTCCTGTATATGATGGAAGGCTGCTGCACCCCCAGCATCCCTAGTTCCAGCACCCATGTTCATAAGTGCTACATATTTATTTAAAATAAAAAATAACACAGGTAAGTAATGTTATAATGATTTATTTATTTATATATGGGCTTTGCTTGTTTTATTTCTCACAATTTACAGTACAAGCACTTAGTACAGTACAAGCAGGTAGTGTAAAATTAAATTGTCCTGAACTGTCGACGTATAGTCTATAAAACAATAAATAAAATAATAAATTCGAATTATATTTGTACTGATACAGTTCTTAATTTGTTACAAAAAAAAAATCCCCATATTAACCAGTCCTGAGGAAAGAAGTAGGCATGTTTACCATTTTCTTCAGTCGGATTTACTGAAGCAAGTGTGGGCATTTGTGTGATTTGTCATTTTACTGGATGCTGAGCTTCAGAACAGTCACGCCCCAGGGGGAGGGCGTGGCATAGTATGGATTGTGGTGATTGAAGTCCTGCACTGATGATGACCTCATAATCAAAGGAATTGAAAAAAAACATGCACAGTAAAAATAGCCAAAAAATAGCCATAACGCCAAAGACAATATTAACCTGCTAGATGCTTTCAAAACAAGCCAAATTTGAAACTCTTGTCTGTAAAAGTAAGCATTTCTGCGTTTATTTTTTATTTAATTATATAGCTTCAATTTCAGACTTGTTTGTATATTTGCTTCAGAGTCTGTAAGATATTAAAGTTTTGAATAAGGCCGTTGATATTTTTCCAAGACTACTCGTAGAGTACAGATGCACTGGGTGCATCTGTACTCTACGAGTAGTCTTGGAAAAATACGAGTATTTACAGGATTATTGAATAATCCTGTAAATCGCTTTGGATAAGGCGTCAGTGAAATGAATTAATAATAATAATAATAATAATAATAATAATAATAATAATAATAATAATAATAATAATAATAACTAGAGTTGCCAGCAACTTTACGGCTTCCAGTACCAGTGCCAGTAACAGTACCAGTACCAAACACTTTAGCAAATAGTGCAGAATGCCAGTACCAGTACCAAACACTTAAGCAAATAGTGCAGAATGCATACATGGGTTACTATATGTGTACCATAGTAACCACGACCATATCTGCACTCTACAAGGAGTTATTAGCCAATTTTGTATGTTGATGTCATCCAACGTGATCGCAATGTTTTTTATTGGAGCAACTTCCGCTGAACAACATTTAAAGACAACCACACTAGGATCATATGTGCCAATTTTTGTTTCAATCGGACTAGTGGTTTCAGAGACAAAGGTTTTTGTAAGCCAGTTTTGTATGTTGATGAGGTCATCCATTGTGGCTGCCATTTTTTTGTTATTGTAGCAACTTCCCTTGACCGAATCCTAAAGGCAACCATACTAGGCTCATGTGTGCCAATTTTTGGTTCAATTGGACTAACAGTTTGGGAAAGAAGATCTTTGTAGTTTGTGATTATGACATCTGTACTATGTGATTATGAAGTCATGCAGCATGGCCGTCATACCACACAACCTTTGGACTATCCCTCAACAAGTATACCAACTTTTCGCACTCTGCAATAAGTGTTTTTGAAAGATGAATCTTTACATTTAGGCAAAATGTGTTTTTTAAATCCAATATAGCAACCAAAACATGCGACCTACGACATATGTTCAATTAACATTTTCCAATTTCCCATAAGCATCTACCATCGTATCGAATTTTGTCACTTTTCAAGCAACTTTTGTCAAGAAGAAGAAGAAGAAGAAGAAGAAGAAGAAAAAGAAGAAGAATCCCAGAAATAGCAATAGGCTTCCCAGCCCTATTTGCCTGTAAGCCTAATAATAATAATAAGAATAATCATCATAAGTTAAATTAGGGTGGCTATTACCAGACTTGACACTTGACCTTTGTGACTGGAAACTTGACTTGAGAATTGGCTGTTGGGACTTGGTACTTGACTTGGTTACAACTCTGCTTGTTGCTATACAAAATAATACTTTTTGGCATTCAGTATACCACAGTTCTCAATTAGCTCTAGACAGCTAATTTATTATTGACTTTCAGATGTTTGAGAAAACTGCTCTGATTCATCTTAATCAGCAGAATGATATTTTAATCATTAGCAACCTGCTTCTACAGCCATTGTTAAGCTGTTGTGCTGAACTGCAATGGTTTCTTCCAATATGGAAAACATAAATTAAATTAGTATCTACTGTACAGCACCTGGCAAAATCGACACTTGAAACCTACATCTTCATGTGATAGGTGTCATGCAGTTGAGCTCAATATTTACTATGCCATATTGTACTTTAAACTGGATGGTTATTGTGTTTTTGCTGTATTTATACTACTATGACATACTTCAGTCTTAGATGTTGGGAAACCACTGTTATAGAACTAATTAAGTATCTTTTAGTATTTCTAATTTAACATATGATTATAGACCATATTACGGTCACTGTATTTTAATTCAGTATTCTGCATTTATAGCAAAGTATGAATGTAAATTATAGCATTTACTGTAGAACTTGGAATACTGCATTAAAAATAGTAATTCTAGTAAATGATGTGGAATAACCACCCTGTGGTACAAAGAACTACAGTAAATGACAATATACTGCATTTTAAAAGAAATTACCACTGGAAATGGCAGTATTTTTTATAATGGTTGAAAAAGCTTCACGGTTCACAAAAGGAGTCATATTTTTTATATGATCAACACTTGATCATATGTGCTAGGATGTCAGGAACCTCAAATCTGTATTTTCTTAATAATGAATGTATTGGTATTGCAACTGCATGGACTTATGACCTTGAATAGATTTTAACATTTAGATGTTTTACAGGAAAGGCAGCACAAAATCTTAGTCATTGTTAGAATCACAGTGACTAAAAAAAACAAAAAACGATGACCACTGGCTTAGTCAAGGATAACATTAAATTACAAGAAAATAAAATGAAACAAAATAAAGTCTTCCTAACCCAGATTCAGTTATTGGGTAGCTGCAGGCTACTGACACACAGCAGTCCCACTAGATAGTATTGTTTAGGTCTGCAAGACAGTTAAGATTCTTCTAAATGTCATGGAACACAGTGGGGAAGAGCCTTTCTGCCTCCCCTAAGATTTGAACTTCATTAGACTATGGTTCTCCAGGAGAATTTGTCCCACTGGCCCAGATTTTATTTGCAAAAACCATAGGGAAGTCGTGCACCATGAAAATGAATAATGGATTTTAAATCAGGATTACAGTCTTTTTTTCACGTTATCATTTCATAACCTCAAAAATGATGTCCTGTGGCTACGTATCCTCTTGACAATGAAAAAGAAAACCCTGCTCTCCCCTCTGTCCCCATTGTTATAACGATTGCTCAGATACAGTCAAAGACAGCCCTGTTTAAAACACCTTCCTGTGAAAACTCAACAGAGATTGAAACGCTTCACTACAAGCCATCAATAGATTCATATATGACACTTCATATGGTAATGAAAATTATATTCTTTGGTCTTCAATTTGTGATTAAGGGCAACATTCTCAAAGCTCCTTACTCCAGATTGTTATCAGCACAATTTTGTTTCAAAAGAAAAACACAGATTACAGTGAGGAACTTGCCATGTTCTTATTTTTCCTGTGTGTAGCAAATCCTATATACTTGTAGGTAGTTTTGCTCATTTGAAGGTAGATTTTCCTACTCTGCATCCATTTTTTAATGTGAGCATTAAATATTTAAACAATATTATTTAACATACTGAAGTATAAAGTTATTTAGAGGTGACTGAAAAAGGGTTACATAGAATTCCATAGTAGATGTTTCCATTTTTGGATGTCACTTGAAGGCAACATTCCCATCTTATAGACCCATTTCCTTTGGAACTACTACCAGATTGGCGTTTTTCCAGCCACATTTGGCTTGTTTTGAAAGCATCTAGCAGGTCAATGTTAGACCGGCTGGGCGCCATATAAGTATTTTCATAACAAAATTGGTAAAGATTCTTAAGTTCATTCTTATGTAAATTCTATAGAAAAAGTACCGGAATGGCGTTCTGACGCGTTCCAGCTCAACTACACCAGGACAGGTTGCAGCAATTTTTTGAGGCTAGCAAAATGACCAAGGTGACAAGAAAAAGTCTAATTTCGAGTTCTAATGGACTTACTTTTGCCATGCAAACTGAGCCAAAAATTGTACAGTGAAATTTGCAAATTTCACACTAGAAGACAGAAAGAAGGTGAGACCATTACGGAATATATTGCTAGCCTTAAAAAGCTGTTTAGTAGTTGCAAGTTTGGGCAGTTTCTAGAAGAGTCTCTAAGGGACAGATTCAAAAAAAAAAACATGGCAAAGACTACATCTAGACTGCTAGACTGTAGATGTAGTCCAAAAAAAGTAAGTTTGGCAAGAGGAGCACAGGAGCTGCTGAAATAACACCATGAGCACTTCTTTTAATTTCTTATTGTTCTAGTAAGCAAGGTATCTGACCTCTGCTTAGTTCATGATTTACTACTGCAAACAAGACCACCAGCAGTGAGTTGGTAAAAGCAGGACTGTGTATTGATATTATTTGTTTAAATATATATATACCGAGCATCAAAAGAAACTTATCACAATTATAACACACTTATTTTTGAAAAAAAAGGCATATAAATTGGCATTGACAAAATGTTTTTGGTTTCTTTTTAATCACTCAATCATTCATCCTTGACCATGACACGCTTGAGTGACTATGACTGAAGCATGACGACCCCCAAACTATGGCTAGAATCTTTGTAGGGTGTCGTATCCTGCACAACATAGCTATACGTCGAAGATTGCTGGGCAACCAAGAAATGCACGACGCACTTGAAGAAGGTGAGGAGGAAGAAGCGCCTCATCTTGAATCACTGGAGCCTCCTCAGAATATTCCTCCCGGAGAAACCACCAGGGCCAGGGCTGTCAGGCAGCAGATCATTGATGGATTTTGCCTAAACGTATTTGTAAATATACATGTTGTCAGACTCTGATTGATTTTATGTTATATTGTTTGAAAACTAAAGCTGTCGTTACAATGCCACGAGTTCAATACAATAACGCTAAATCCCCCCCCCCCGGAATGTCCTTGTAGTGAACATGGAGGCTCAAAGAAACAGAAGAGAGAGAAGGGGAGAGAAGAATAATTAACACAAATGAATATAGAGAACAAAAATAATACATTTGTTTTGCTTATTTTTACATTTCTCTCTTTTTGTTTTTGTTTATTATTCTTTCTTCAGTTCATTCGAGCCACAAAGTGTGTGTGACCCAGCAAATATATATATATACACTACCGGTCAAAAATTTTAGAACACCTTCATTTTTCCAGTTTTTATTGAAATTTACGCAGCACTCTGAAATTAAAGCATAGATCGTTTTGTTTAACAAAATTTAATCTAAATTTTTGACTCATCAAAGTAGCCACCTTTTGCAGATATAACAGCTGAACACACTTGTGGCATTCTTTCTACAATGGAAATCAAATATTGTTCGGAAAGTTCTTCCCAACACTGTTGCAGAAGTTCCCACAAATGTGTTGCACTTGTAGGTTGCTTTGCTTTCACCCTTCTGTCCAGTTCATCCCAAACCAGCTCGATGGGGTTTAAGTCTGGAGACTGTGCTGGCCATTCCATGATTTGAAGCCTACTGTCTTGTTCTTTTCTTCTAAGGTAGTTCTGACATAGCCTGGAGGTATGTTTTGGGTCATTATCTTGCTGTAGGATGAACCCCTGACCAACTAGGAGTATACCAGAGGGTATTGCACGGCGCTGCAAAATCCTGTGGTAGCCGTTTTGGTTCAGGGTGCCACTCACTCTGTGCAAGTCGCCGACTCTGGATCCAGCAAAAGAGCCCCAGACCATCACGCTTCCTCCTCCATGTTTGACAGTTGGTGTCACACACCGAGGAACCATCCTTTCACCTACTTGACGGCGTACAAAAACCCTGCGTGATGAACCGAAGATTTCAAATTTTGATTCATCGGTCCATAAGACCTTCTTCCAGTCTTCAGTAGTCCACTGGCGGTGCTTCATGGCCCAGGCAAGCCTCTTTTTCTTATTTTGCCATCTTAGCCATGGCTTTCTTACTGCCACTCGACCTGTCAAACCTGCAGCTCGAAGTCTTCTCTTCACAGTTGAAACTGAGACTTGCTTACTTCGACCAGTGTTAAGCTGTGCTTGAAGCTGTTGTCCTGTGAGCCGCCTATCACGCAAGCTGTTGACTCTCAGAAACTTGTCTTCTGATTCTGTTGTGGCTTTGGGTCTGCCAGACCTCTTCCTGTCAGAGTTTCCTCCAGTTTCCAAGTGCCTTTTGATGGTGTAGGAAACTGTACTCACTGACACCTTGGCTTTCTTTGCAATTTCTCTAAAGGAAAGACCTACACTTTTAAGGGTTATAATGGTCTGTCTGTCTTCCTTTGTTAATTGCCTTTTTGTCGCCATTATGATAGCAATATACTACTTTCTGCAGTACAATACTGTCCAAATAATGCTTAAGAGGGTGTAGTAACACAGTCTGTTCCAACACTGCTTTTATACAGACAGAGGGTTTATAAGTAATCAACAAAAGTTGGGACACCTATAGGAATTGTTAGCATCAACTTTCAAGGCTTAATTTACTTAAATTGCTGCAGAACAGCTGTAAGTTGTTAACCCATTACTTGTTCCCTGAAAAAGGCCTTTTTGTATAACTCTGAAATGTACATTATTTTTCAGTTTTTGGTAACCTAAACTTTTTTTTTAACCTCTGGCAGTTTACCGCTTACCTTTGTACCATTTCAGGTTATTCACTGGACTTGAACTGCTTAAATTTCAATAAAAACTGGAAAAATGGGGGTGTTCTAAAACTTTTGACCGGTAGTGTATATATATGAAAAAGTAAGACTTACGATTTAAAAGCCCATTTAGTTGTTTCACAGAAAAAAACTGTAAATTAAATCAAATTTACTATTAACACGTTTCTCAGTTTGATTGAGATACACAAATGCTTAACAGGTATCAATTGAATTCTTAAAGGAGAGTAGAAAAGTTGGAGTAAAACACCAAAAACCCCAGTACTATACCAGTCCTGCAATATCTGGGCTACTTAAGCTATTAGAACATAAGAACATAAGAATGTTTACAAACGAGAGGAGGCCATTCGGCCCATCTTGCTCGTTTGGTTGTTAGTAGCTTATTGATCCCAGAATCTCATCAAGCAGCTTCTTGAAGGATCCCAGGGTGTCAGCTTCAACAACATTACTGGGGAGTTGGTTCCAGACCCTCACAATTCTCTGTGTAAAAAAGTGCCTCCTATTTTCTGTTCTGAATGCCCCTTTATCTAATCTCCATTTGTGACCCCTGGTCCTTGTTTCTTTTTTCAGATCGAATAAGTCCCCTGGGTCGACATTGTCAATACCTTTTAGAATTTTGAATGCTTGAATCAGATCACTGCGTAGTCTTCTTTGTTCAAGACTGAACAGATTCAATTATTTTAGCCTGCCTGCATACGATATGCCTTTTAAACCCGGGATAATTCTGGTTGCTCTTCTCTGCACTCTTTCTAGAGCAGCAGTATCCTTTTTGTAGCGAGGTGACCAGAACTGAACACAATATTCTAGATGAGGTCTTACTAATGCATTGTAAAGTTTTAACATTACTTCCCTTGATTTAAATTCAACACTTTTCACAATATATCCGAGCATCTTGTTGGCCTTTTTATAGCTTCCCACATTGTCTAGATGAAGACATTTCCGAGTCAACATAAACTCCAACGTCTTTTTCATAGATTCCTTCTTCAATTTCAGTAACCCCCAAATGATATTTATTAGGGGAGGATGATATCTAAAATTCAGTTTGAAGATGTTTTGTGCCAAATCTAATAATCACTGTCTTGTGAAAGTATAGAAGAAAACCTTTTTGTTTACCTGCTACCCGAAAAGGTCAACTCAGTTATTACAGCAGCATTGCCTATTCTACAAACATGTATTAGTGGGCAGTGTACATATAAATACAGAAATATGGTTCATCTATATCTGAAATATGAACATTTTCTATGGCATGCATTTTATCATGCTCCTTTCATTCCATAGCAGTTATCCTTCTACCTTCTAGATTCACACCCAGTAACTTATTATTATTATTATTATTATTATTATTATTATTATTATTATTATTATTATTATTATTATTATTATTTTGTGGAGTAACAGTCTTGCATATTCAAGTCAGGTTCAGTCCATACTGTCATGGAGCAAGGGTAGGCAAGGAAGACTTAACAGCTATTTTTTGTATAAATGAAAAACTGGGTAACTTATAAGCTGAAGAAACATCGGTTCTTAAAAGATGATAAAACCAGGAAGGATCTTGCTGAACAACCGAAAAGAGAAATGCTTTAATAAAACTCAGAAAACAATGTTTGTAATGTTATTATCACTGTGATCACACATTGTGTGTTTGAAGGTTGTTACTGGAGCTCAACTGTGTTTGCTAAGGATGGTCTGTACTCAGGGGAACACGTCTGGCCAATGGGTAACGCAAAGCTCATAGAACAAGTAAAACTGATGAATAATCCTGCCTTTAACAGTGTCAGGGTTTCCATTGAAACAAAAATAAGAAAGCATTGTGTACTACCCATGTATTATTTGCCTGCATTATTACGTATTAGTGTAAACCTATTATACATGTGCATATATAATATATACAAGTTTTCCTACAGAACAGTAGCTTCAGCAGTTCTGAATCTTATGGTAGGCTAATGATGGTGACAGGGAGGCAGCGCTACAGCCTGCTATTGCACAAAGGGCTGGACAGCCATTTGAAAATCCCAAGAATGCGGGTTGTAAATTGGCTGTCCTACCCTTAAACTGAGGTAAAAAGCTTTCTGTTCATTCAAACAGGCTTGGTGAACTGGTAGGACGCAAGAGTTGCTGTCCGAACTAGAAAGTGAGGAACAGGGTGCTGAAGTTGATGCGGAGCTGTCCAGGTGCTGAACGTAGTTCCCACCTCACATAGAGGGAAAAATGGCCTGAAACTCAGCCCCATGAGCTGGAGGGACAAAGCCAAGAACGCTGGGGAATATGCCTCTTCATGACTGTGACAGAAATTGAGTGATTCTTGGTGTTAGATCTCCTTCCCGACCTGCGAGGCGGCTGCATAAAGGGAACAGAATACCCTGGATTAAATGGCATGACAGTTTATTCCCAGGGTTTGGTGGAAGTCAGCCATCTAGAAAGGGGGCAAAGCTACGGTATACAAAGCTACGGAAATGGCGTGGCATCCACGGATTGGTTGACCAAGGGGTCATGGGTGACGTTATAAAAAGGGGACGTAATGATGTGGTCTGTTCCTTTGTATATGGTTATGTTAAATGACCAGAAGAAGAACCTGTGCTGTGAAACGTGAGTGTTTTGTTGGTTTTTGCCGTTAATAATACTGTTTGTAATTATTTGATGGCTAACACAATCCGGAGCTGTCGCCAAAAGCCAGCACTAAAGCCGGATCAACAACACTGCACTTTTGTTGTCACTAAAGAACTGTATTCACCACAAGCACTAGAGCATGCACTGTGGACTGGTGTTTGTGTTTGTGTATGTGTTACGTGTGGGTGAACTGAAACGGGACTGTTATTATTTCAGGGCAAACCTGCAGATTATAAATAAACAATACACGCTGCTGTATTGCTTCATTAACATTGTTATTGTTTACTGCTGTTAGCCATCAGGCATTGGATTATACAATTAAACCTTCATTGCACCTGGATTGTCGTTGTTTCTCTGATTATTGATTACCTTCACCTGCACACTGTTAACCACTTTGCCACAATGACCCAACTACTTTTGCTAACACAACTAACTAGCTGCTTTCTATATTGCCTGTAGGTCCTTGCTTCTGGGGAGAACCCCCCCTCCCCCCCCTTACCCACCCAAGTCACTACCCCTGCATGCAGTCTCCTCTGCAGACCTTTGATTCATTTAGCTCTCCTGCTCCCAGATATATATATATATATATATATATATATATATATATATATATATATATATATATACTGTATATATATATATATATATATATATATATATATATATATATATATATATATAATAAAAGAGCACAGATACTTTCTTATAAAGATGAGAAGTTGCTGGAAAATATCTCATGTGACCAAGAACAACCAGACATTCAACAAATAACTAAACCCATACCCAGTCAGTTATGAGACAGCACTGGTACCAGTACTCCACAGAAGCAGCTTTTGTGACTGACCTTAAGCTGGTGCTGGTGTTTATAAAGTGGTTTGGCACTGACGATAGGAATAGTTGAATTTTGTTTAGCTGGATTTAAAGAATTGCCCTGATGCACCCAATGTCATTTTGGGGTACAGCATTTTTGGTCTTGATAGATGCTAGATAGATGCTACTTAAGACTAGTGTACAGTGAATTGCATCTTATTGCTAAGGGACAGCAATCAGCTATCCAATGACTAAACATAAAGATAACAAACGTGTAAAAAATATCTTTGTGTGCTTTGCAATGAGCTTTGTTATTTATGTATTTATTTATTCATTGAAAAGGGCTGCATTGCTAAAATTTGTAGTAGCTTCAGTATTTTTTATAACCTTGCTTATAAAACAACTCAACTATAAAGCACTATCAAATGGCAATCGTTTCAAAACGCTGAATAAATGGTGTCACATAAAAAAAAAAAATACTGAATGATGAGGTTTCTAAACCCCTCATACTGTATTCTTATGTTTTCCTAATTGGTCATATAAGTTTGCCAGGGCTACTTCCAGCAGATCTCAGTTGTTAATAAAGGATTGCTTTGTACAGCCTTTATTAATAGTAGAACGTTGCACAAGGTTACACCACAAACGGGATCTTCACTGCTGAAGTATCATGAACATACAGTATGGTTTTCGGACATGTTTCCATGCAATTTGGTCAATCTGCGCTATTTATACCATGCTTTATAGTGTGAGGAAGGTGCATGATACGTGTGTGCTACGTCACGTTGTCACGACAACCTAGAGATCATTTGGAGTTTCTAAACTGCATGGAAACCCGGCCAAAGTCATGTTCTGTTTAGTGACAGTCTCACTCTCATTTACTCAGTGCAGTCACTAAACTTTCAGGGTCATTCGATTTAAAACAGCCTTTACAGTAAAGGCAGCCAAGTTACTTCAGCTAATGTATTTTACAATTACAGTGGATTAATTAGGTTAGTATTTCTGGCACTGTTCTCTATCCCTCTTATGTCTGTAAAACCCTGGCAACTCTCCATCACTACTTTATTTTATACTGAATCATAACAGAACTTGACATAGAGTGCATGCTCTGATAAGCCACGGGTCATTACTGTATGACAGATTGGGTCCATCACAACACAAATGGAACAGTAGTGTACAACTGACATTGATGACCATGTAGTTCAAAGTTCAGTCAAAATCACATGCCATTTATACACATCCAGGTGTACAGTTTCAACATTGCAGTTTGCTATGTAACCAGGTTGGCTCAAAATAATTCACATACTGGCCTGATTGGTACTGAGATCTACGAGTGATTCTGACCCTGCCTGCCAGACATTTCGGTTCAGAGCTCCTCGACACGAAGCCAGGGTTTTTTTTTTTATAACACATCTTAAGTTTCATTGAAAATCATTTATTTTTGGCTTCTGTCCAGTCATCTCACAACATAACATTAAAAACTATCTGTCGCCATACAATAATGAATGGGAAGCAATTGGATTTATATATTTATATTTATGAATGTTATTGTTTTTTGCTGTCTCTGCATCTTAATAAAGAGAAACTCATTCATTACAAATGAGGTTTTATTGTTTTTCTTTACTACAAATCAAGGCGATTTTAAATGATGGACTTGCTATCAGTGTACACTCCATACTGGGTATTTTATGCTGAAAACAAAATCTGTCAGGAATTAAATGAGTTAAACGCGTGGGGAAAATAATAAAAGCACAACAATAAACTAGGCGCTTGCAAGAATGAAATGCAATTAGGATCAGGGATGAGCAATTAACATAATTTGTCACCCCTGTTTGATATTAAAATAAGGCCAAACAGAATTAGGCTATGTCAAGATATGAAGGTAAAAACAATTGTCATTGTTTTCCATCAACAGTCCAAAGCACCTTTGACCATTGTTCCATAGTCCAATTTCTGTGTTCTTGTGCATATTTTAGCCTTTTAGTCTTGTTCCCCTTTCTTAACAGAGGTATTCATACTGCAACACATCTGTTAAGTCCTGATTTCAAGAGTGACCTTCGTACTGTTGATTTGATGGACAACCGACACCTGTGCCTTCTGCTAGTTCTGTTGTCAATTCGCTTGCCTTCTTTCTATTCCTTAAGGATATTATCTTCAAGTATTGCTCATCCTTCTCAGACAACTCCTTTATTGAGTATACGTGTGAACAAGGCAAACATTATTTTTTACCTATATTTTTGAAAACGGGACTTTAAAGTCCGGTCAGTGCTTTAAGATTGTAAACGGGCCAGGACTGAAAGGGTTAAATCATCATCTATTTATTTTTTTGCTTTTTTGTGCCCAATTATTTTACCCCTGACTTTCTCTCCAATTTAGAATTTCCCTCACCGCAGGTCCAGTATTCCCCACACCGCTCAGGAAAACTGAAGGTTCAATTGTCCTCCGATCCCACGACCAAGCCAATTTCTTCTTTTACAACCAGGAACTCGAGAACAGATGTCAGTGAGCTACCAGCTTCTGAAGGACAAAGACCAGCCCTGCAGGTGTCCGCTTCAGCTCACCAGGCACCTGCCTGTAGAGTCTGCTGTAGACTGACAGAGCCAATGCAATGCTCCCTCTGGAATTCCCAGGGAAGACCGATGACTTATCACAGCCAGGGTGCAAACCTGCCCTTCCCTGACTGTATGACTGACACTGCACATCACGCGCCTGTGCTTTTAACAGGTAAGCCAGTCAGCAACCCCCTAAATCACTTTCTAAAAATATAGTTTTTTTCTTCTGGTTTTGGTGCATCCTTGCAAGCAGTACTGGGTGCTTATGTGTTAGTACAGCAGAGACCACTCTGAGAGCCTTGTCATTTGACCAAAACACCATCAAGAGCTCACTATGATTGATACTCCTGGGATATATTGAGGTTTAGGTTCCAAACTGGATTGAATGCTGCTCACTATCCTTACTTTGATCACCTCCCCCTGTCATACTATACCTGATGGAATCCAATGCCAGAATTTCTACAGCTCTTTGATCAAATAATATTAACATCATAAAGACAAAAACTCACGAAAACACAACCAACAAAGACACCCATAGATTTGTTTAAAAAAGAAAAACATTTCAGTGCCCAAATAATATTCTGTAATGGGGTCTTTCCTTAAATTAAGCTTAACATAAAACCCCTGTGACCTGCTGGCATGTAATGCTGTTCAGCAAAGATACTATAAGCAAAAATACTATAGTCAGTCTTGGGAGGTTTTAATCCCTCTGGCTTATTAATGGGATATGTCCACAATGAAGATTCCGTACATAACCTCCATGTATTTCACAACATGGAACGAGGGTAGTAATAACAGAGACAATGATGTCACATCTGTTAAAATGACAACGTTAGTCAAGGAACCGCTCATGTGTCCCCAGTCAAACCCACTCCCACTCCCACAAATTCATGTCAATTTTCTCTCTTTGACTCTCACTACTGGAAGTTTATTGAGTTCACTGCTACAGTATGCTACTATGGACTTTTCATTACTCCGATTGCTGAGAAACGCAGGTGTCAAGAGCCCTGGAGTTAACCTGGCCTCTCCTCCCTGGTGGTGATCCCTGTCAAACTATCTGATGCTTTCTTGCACCTCGGGTAGCAGAGCATATTTATCAGTCAGTTACTGAAGCTGGCGGGAGCCTCTGATGTCTGGCTGTGCCAGGAGACAGATGTGGAACATGTTTTTGTTTTTCTTTTGTTTTTCACCTTCACTGCTGCTTGAGAGATTTTCTGAAATGGAATCCCAGAGCTCTGTTAACCTTGAGATGGCAGCTTGAGACCTATGTCACCCAAGCGTGGCACAGAGATAGTAATAAGCTGACAGAAATATAAGCATCCAGCAGTACAATTGCACAGAGAAAGAAAAGGTTAAAAGGTAGAGATGTTTTACCCTGGCCCTCATACCATTTATTCAGCCATTTTATTTGATCTAATCATGGGAGGATATACATTATGGTACAATTTACTCGGAAACAAAAAATAAATGACGCAGGATAGTGACAGATATTGTACAGGTACTTCAAACTTGGACTGACAGGCAGCTGTAACGATTCTCATTTTCTATGCTTTATGGAGATGTTTAATTTTGCAGCATTGTCTTAGACTATTAATCAGTTCTTTCTGTTCAAGTTTGACTTCTATGGAACACTGCTGTTGTGATGTAACTTGACAGAATTTCAGATGATTGATTGCATCATTTAGAGAAGAATAGTGAAATACATATATACAGTATATATATATATATATATATATATATATATATATATATATATATATATATATATATATATATACTGTATATATGTATATATGTATATATATAATCACCAAGAATTTTATTATTGAGACATTAAAAAAAATATATATATATATATTGACCCCTTATTAACAGGCAGCAGTGTGGAGTAGTGGTTAGGGCTCTGGACTCTTGACCGGAGGGTCGTGGGTTCAATCCCAGGTGGGGGACACTGCTGTTGTACCCTTGACCAAGGTACTTTAGCTAGATTGCTCCAGTAAAAACCCAACTGTATAAATGGCTAATTGTATGTAAAAATAATGTGATATCTTGTAACAATTGTAAGTCGCCCTGGATAAGGGCATCTGCTAAGAAATAAATAATAATAACATATCACGTAGTACATACAATAACTTTACAGTTAAATAAGGTAAGCTAAAAATCTGCTTTATCCATGTGGCTGTGCTACTTAATTAATTAAAAAAGACTCAACCCTATGTGTCTGCTCTCTTCAAAGAAGCATTACAAAAAGCAAAATCTGTTTGCTTTGAGAAATTACTTTTCTGTGCTTGTCACCCTGAACAGAGAGGAACATTGTTATGTTTCAGCATATGAGACATAAGCAGGCTACAAAGCAAGCTGAGAAATTTAAAAAAAAAATGATTGAAAATGCTGACAAAACAACTGATTTAATTAACTTGCTTCTGCTGAGGTGAATTTAATTAAATAATAATAATTCAAAGCCTTGTACTGTATAGCGTTGACATATTTTCCAAAAGTAATTCAGTTGCTAGAATATCTTTATTGTTATGTGGAATATATTTAAAATGCTGGACAAATATTGTATCATACCTTTTAGATTGCATTTAAAATGATCAAATACTGTTAATTTTCTGTGGTAATTTCTGTTTAGCTTATTAAGCACTTTTAAAGGCATTCCAGGTAATGAATGAGGGTCCAATAATGCCCAAACAATGAATTTCATAAATCACTGGCATCTCCTTTTTAGACTGAAGAAACAATTGTTCAAACACATTAATAAATATAACCTTTTAACAAGGAATCTCTTCCCAGAATTATGAATATGTATTTAATATAGGCTTCATCCCTTCCCCTATATCGCCGATCCTCTATCAACCTTTCTGTTTGCATATGGGTGGGGGGGGGTTGTACAAACCATTAAAAAAAAATGGTGTTCAAAAAAATGTGTACATTTTAACTATGACCCGCCTAGGAACTTTTTATGACCCACAGAACCCCTGGTGTACTGTAGACCAAAGTGGATTCAGAATCAGAATAACCATTGTATACAATATGAATGAAACAATACCGTCAGCTCCAAGAGTCTTAAAACACAATACCAATGAAACAATACCGTCAACTCCAAGATTCTTAAAACACAATATCAATGAAACAATACCGTCAACTCCAAGATTCTTAAAACACAATACCAATGAAACAATACCATCAACTCCAAGATTCTTAAAACACAATACCAATGAAACAATACCGTCAACTCCAAGATTCTTAAAACACAATATCAATGAAACAATACCGTCAACTCCAAGATTCTTAAAACACAATATCAATGAAACAATACCGTCAACTCCAAGATTCTTAAAACACAATACCAATGAAACAGTACCGTCGACTCCAAGATTCTTAAAACACAATATCAATGAAACAATACCGTCCACTCCAAGATTCTTAAAACACAATACCGATGAAACAATACCGTCAACTCCAAGATTCTTAAAACACAATACCAATGAAACAATACCGTCAACTCCAAGATTCTTAAAACACAATACCAATGAAACAATACCGTCAACTCCAAGATTCTTAAAACACAATACCAATGAAACAATACCATTAATTCCAAGATTCTTAAAACACAATATCAATGAAACAATACCGTCAACTCCAAGATTCTTAAAACACAATATCAATGAAACAATACCGTCGACTCCAAGATTCTTAAAACACAATACCAATGAAACAATACCGTCAACTCCAAGATTCTTAAAACACAATACCAATGAAACAATACCGTCGACTCCAAGATTCTTAAAACACAATACCAATGAAACAATACTGTCGACTCCAAGATTCTTAAAACCCAATACCAATGAAACAATACCGTCAACTCCAAGATTCTTAAAACACAATATCAATGAAACAATACCGTCCACTCCAAGATTCTTAAAACACAATACCAATGAAACAATACCGTCGACTCCAAGATTCTTAAAACCCAATACCAATGAAACAATACCGTCAACTCCAAGATTCTTAAAACACAATATCAATGAAACAATACCGTCCACTCCAAGATTCTTAAAACACAATACCAATGAAACAATACCGTCGACTCCAAGATTCTTAAAACCCAATACCAATGAAACAATACCGTCAACTCCAAGATTCTTAAAACACAATACCAATGAAACAATACCGTCGACTCCAAGATTCTTAAAACACAATACCAATGAAACAATACCGTCAACTCCAAGATTCTTAAAACACAATACCAATGAAACAATATCGTCAACTCCAAGATTCTTAAAACACAAGAATCAACAGGGTAACAAAAAGACAAACATCCAAATTTAAAATAACACAGAAAGCAAGGATCATTCACGGATATAGATTTATTGTCTTGCATACAACTTTTTTTTTAATCTTTTACATTTCTTGTGCGCTTATTCGTCATCTAATCGTATAACATTTGAGATGCATACGTCTGCTTATAATACCCCCAAGCATTTCAACAAATCGTATTACAACATTAAAACTTTTTACCCGAGCATAAAACATCCAGTAACGTGTTCTTTGCACTACAATGATTACCAGAGAATATTGTGCATAAACAATAATATGAATACACTGGCATGCTAATCTGTGCTAATACACTCTAGGCTATCTCCTACTCAGCAATGATTGTATAGTTACATTCCTAATTGTGTGGGTGGGATAACACAGGGGGGGAATTGTTTAAGACCTGGTTAGGCATGAAACTGGAAATAAATGTAATATTTGCAGCCTTTAAGTGTTGGAAATTACAAAATGTAATGCTGCAGATGACAATTCCGACACAAACAGTCTTAACTGAAAATAACCAGATAGCAGAAGTAGATCTGGGCAGTGGGGGTTCTATGTTCTTTGCATTTCTTGGGTTGCAACAAGCAAAACTGGAGTCCCATGTGCCATGTGCAGTTAAGTGCTTCCAGAATACTTTAATTTACAATATTTACAAATAATAGACTGTCCCTTTAAAACAGAAAAAATAACTGCCAATCTCTTTGGAGCCTGAACAAAACACTGAAAGCGATTACCCTTCTCTTTGTCCTAATCTTTCTGGGGGCAGCTAGCTTGTTTTCCCCAATCAAAGACAATCGTTACCTTCTTTCTTTTACGCCCACATGTAATGTTTGTTGAGTTTAGCGACTCCTTGCAACACAAAGGTCCCTCCTTGCCCGGAAGAAAAAACAAACCTATATACATACATGAGAACCTGTCTCACCCATATGTTAATCAGCTGAGATATTGAGTCACCTGCCTACTGTAGAACATATTCATATATATTAGGTGGATATCTAGTTTGATATCAGAGTGCATAGTTCAGCCAATCATTTAACTTTTTTTTTAAAATCATTTTAGAGTGCCGTTTTAAGCATTCTTTGTATATAAGGCCCCTACTGCAAAAGATATATGGATTGCCTTTTGGTTTCATTTACAATCAATTCTTGCTAATACGAATTTAAAGGGACCAGCAAAAAATGATCAGTAATTCATATTATCAGGAATCTAAAGCCAAATGCATACTGTCAGTCTTTACTGAAATTACAGTAACACTGTGAGACTCATCTAGTTCAAATTTGTTTGAGCCAAGCTCTTGCTTTTGCTCTATAAGAATGCCAGCTGATGTATTTAAGAGAAGGCTGTTTTTTTCTAATTTTGGGAGCTATTAATTTGTCACAGTAACAAATGTTTAGCAGTAAAAAAGCAGGCATTGCTTCTGACAGTACAAGATAAAATCAACGCTAGATGGTGCCTTGAAAAAACTACAAACCTTTGTTATAGTTTAGGAGAGTTTTTCCTCTTTAATGAGGAAGTATAGCAAGCTGAGACATACAGTCCTAGCAGAGCGATTCAAAATAAAAAAAAAATTTAAAAAAAAAACAGCAACGTGATGGCCCTTAGGCTCTAAATACCCCAGATAAAACTGATGAATCCGTTAAAAAAAAAGACAAATAGTATTTCCTGAATTGCACTTTTGTGTTACAGGAAAGCTGAACTGATGAATTGTATCTTTTGAGATATTTTACAATTGATGTCACACAAGGCTACCTCTTTTTTCACATTACAAAGTTGAATCCGTAATTTTCTAATGGCATTATATTTAGGCTAGGCAATTAAAAAATAAAACTGTTATTACTGTCAAAACATTATCTATTCTATGAACAGGTGTCTGACAAAAATAATTAAGCACAGGCAAGCTGTAGCACACAGTTTAGAGTTAGTGGGCTGTCCATCACAATACTGATGCATGTTTTCTGTAACATACAAAAGTTGCATCTTCCTGTTGCAATGTATCACAGTACTAAATTATTGTCTAGAGGCACTTTTTTAAAGACATAACTGTTGTACTGTTTAGCAATAGGTACCGTTACTAAACAGGAACATTTATTTGTTAATGTGTTCGTAACTATATCTTAACTGGTAGTAAACTGAAAACTAAAGAGTGACCAGTTCACCACTGAGATAATTAAAGATGTATGAAGCAGCCATCTAACATTGCACAAGTCTCCTTAGTGCATTTCTTACTGTTAAAACATGCATAAAAAATATATCATTTGATAGACCCAGTGTATTATCAATTCATAATAACTGACGAGTTGCTGATAATAAAGTACTGAATTTATACATTGCATTATCAGGGGGAGGCTGCAGTGCAGCTGTAGATTTTGTGACCAGAGTTTTAAAATCTCAGCCAGCACAGATAGCTTCTGTCTTTCACAAAATGTATTTAATTGACAAACAAGTCACATCAGGAACCAGACTGCCAGTACAAACAACACTGCTGACCATCTTAATTAGGAAGCAGCTTGCGTTGTCCAAAAACATCTGTCTCTCACAAGGTAGGAGGTGGCATAGTGTGCTGGCATCCCAGTGTAATTATCAGGGCATCATTCTGTGGCACAAATCCCATTGCTAGGTGAAGGGGAGGTCCTGGGGTCATGTCTAGCCCCCACCTGATTGATTGACTGTTTCATTTCAGCTGAGAAAATGGGATGGAATTGAGTATGAGCTGTCACACCTAAACTAGCTACTTTGTCATAATAACTCCAAACACTGCACTCCTAAGTAGATTTGCTCTACTGGCATCCATGCCCACTGGAAGTCAAGCTCAATTCAAGGGAAATTCTTTTCAGAGAGAGAGAGATGGGGATGCTCTGCATCTTAATGCTGTGTAGCACTGGACACTTTACATGAATTATGAGACGTAACATTAAATCACCTTAACCGAAGGGTGTTGCCTGAACCATGTACAGTAAATGATAATCTGCTCTATAATTTCTTTTTCTGAATTTTCAGCTATGAAAAAGAATTAGTGCGGTACCAATTTTTCAAGTTTTCTTTCAAGTAATTTTTTTGTTCCTGGGGGCCAGTCTGTACATTTATAAATTACTCAGCTAGGAGAATGAGTATTCTTGTCAGCTTCAGCCACAGTGAAATATTTCTTCACTTTGACATTTTTGTCATAACGCTGATTCATTTCATTTTACAACACAGGTTGTTTAATCTTAAGCATTTTTAATAACTTTAGAAGATTGACATATGACAGTGTCAATAAAACACGTGACAACATTATTAAGGTTAATGACGTATTAACATATGCAAAATTCAACTAACAAATCGATGTACATAAATTATTTGAGTTGAGAGCTGAAGACACGTGTGGCAAGATGTCTTGCAGTGGTGAGGTGTGGTGACGTCACGGACCAGGAAGTAACTGAACCAAAACAATGAATGGGCGGGTGAAGCTGAACGCTACTGCGTTCAGCGTATTTAATAAATAATAATACAAAACAAAAGATTTAAACAAATAACAAAACACAAAACAAAAAAACAAGTATATTTTAAATATAGCAATTGCTTTGCTTTCTTTTGCTTTCGCTCGCTCTCCCGTGTTTTCCTGTACTCTCCTCTGTACACTCAACCCCACAGCACGGACAGCTGCAGGTTCTTATACTCTGGCCGAGGGGTTAACTAGCTGTTAATTATCTTATTACCCCTCGGCCACAGTCTGCAAGCGTTTGGTAAGGATGCGTGACTGTCAGCTGTCACAGGGTTTTTAAATATATAAACACATTAAGAAATGTGCGGTGCTGTTATCCGCGCCGCAAACAATAATATAAATAATAAATAAATACATAGGGACGGGACACTCCGCCACACATGGCATATTGCTTCGTCATTACTTCAAAGCCCATAGGGCACTCTCCTGCAACTTTAACTACAGACCATGCTAATGTGGGTTTTATCACCATTTAACTCAATTTATTAAATGTTTCATTGGCCATTATGTGTTATGGTCACATGTGAACAATTTACTAGCCTAATTCGGCACTTTCTGAAGATATGCAATGGGCTTTTGTATCAATGACAACTTATGCTTGTACTGTATGAATACATACGCTCTACGTTTAGATTTTTAACTACTGGCCCCTTGGGCCACTGAGCTAGTGTTTTTACTGGCCCAGATGCAATTTTATCTGGCCCAATATATTTATATTTTCAGTATGTTTCTAACTGTGTTGGTAACCAAAGAGAGCCCACGTCTCAAAAGAAAGTGGCTAAACGAAACCTTTCAATATATGTCATTTCAGCAATTTAACATGCTCACAGCAGTTCAATGTAAAACATCTACTGTTGACTTTCTGTGAATGGGTGGAGTAACGTCAACATTTGCACTGACCATTAAAAGTACAACCAGGTATTACTGTTTTGAATTATTTACAGGTTATTGAATAAAAAAAGTAACTTGACTTAGATTCATCTGATGTCAGTACTTGATGGCTAGTTGTAATTAGTAATGTTAAATTATTGTAATGTTGGAATGTATTTTCTATTGTTTTGGCCAGGTTACAATATTTACACTATTAAGATTATTTTATAAATATTATTTGTTAGAATTAAACAGATGAGGGGCTCCTGAGTGATGCATCCAGTAAAGGCGCTCTGTGTGGAGTGCAGGATGTGCCCTATAGTCTGGACGTCGCGAGTTTGAGTCCAGGTCGTGGCCTGTCCCTCACAGAGCCAGTTTCCTGGTTTCTCTGGACTAGTCCGCTGATTGCTAAAGCAGAACATCTCATTCTCTGGGCAACTTCCCTCACAGACAGTTCAATCATGCTGATAGCAACCAGGCCATCTTCATTACTCAAGCGGGGCATGGTCGTATCTTTCGATGTTCCTGCGTTAATTAAAATCATGTCTTTTTGAATGGCTATTTATACAGATTCTTAATCAACTCATTTTGGCAATTTTAACTCAACTCAAATAACAAACACCAAGCACCTGGCTTTTTATAAAATGACATGACTTGAGCTCAGTATTTTGTTATCCCAAGGAACAATACTACTCAAGCTATTGATGCAAAACTTAAGACTGTTGCATTTATATTGTGCATCACTATATATATATATATATATATATATATATATATATATATATATATATATATATATATATATATATATACATACAGTGAGCTCTCATTTAAATAATCTCAAGGGACCAGCAAAAATATTATCAGATGTCTAAGGCAAATGCATACTATCAGTTTTTATTGAAGATACAGTAACACTAACTATAAATTTCAATTACAGTACAATGAAAAGTATTGTACATTTAAAAGTACTGTGCATTTTATTGAAAACTTTTAAAAAGTATACAGTACATTGCGAACGAACAGCATTTGAAATCTGCATGTCCCATTCCAATCATGTTCATTTGTAAACCACAAAAGCAAGTGGTCCTCAACATCAGGGTATTGAGAAAATGGGAAATGCTGATGACTTGCATCCACAGTTTGCTGCAGCAACATCTTTCTTGCACTGTGGTGCATTATGCACTGATTTCAACACCTCCACTTTGATCTGCAAGGTTAATGCACGCTTTTTGCACCACTTCATTGGAAATTGCATTGATGTGTGACCACTATGGCAACTCAGAATGCTTGATGGGATCAGTAGTCCCAAAACAGCACTAATCTGGTTAATACATTTCCCCAAATCCTTTACACTTATCTGTTTGAACAAGGGCAATTTGTTTAATTCATTTTTTTCTACACTGAGGGGGATCCAAAATGATTTGAGCAAACAGGAAATTTATGGAAAGTGAATTTGTATTGGAAGAAGTAATTTGCAATAAGCGACTGCTAAATTTGGCCAGGACCTAGTACCAGGATTTTCTTTTGAAATAAAAAGTTTGAAATCTAAAAGGTCTGTGCTGCTTGTTGTGGAACTCCTTCCAGTTTGACAGCTCACGCCAGGGTTGCGCTCTGTTGCTGGTGTTAATGAGCATGTGTTTCTGCAATAACCATACGGTTATTACAGGAACTATCAACTGGATGAGCCAATTAAAAAATTGGTGTTGTTATTATACATACATACTGTGAGTTGATGCAGCATTTCTTTCTGGAACCTGCCTGCACTATAACTTCGAGACATGTTATTTAACAGGCTTATCATAATTTATCTTACTTCTCTGTTTTTTTAGAATGCTTTGGTTTAACCATGTTTACTGAGCTTTAATACAATGATAAAGTCTATGAAGGTACAACATTATATTGCAGCCCTTGGCATGCATATATTGTCTGACCAAGAAGAAGGAGAAGGTTACTATATAGTATTAAACTTTTGTTTCAAAGTTAATAAAACCATTAGAAATGAAAAAGTTGAAGTAAAAATGGCCAGTGAAAGGGGTACTACAGCTAACTGAGGATAAGAAACAGTTTCCAAATCTCACCCTGAATTTTTCCTCACACCAGCAGGGTATCTTGTAGTCAGTTTTAGATGTCTTGTTCATTCTTGCCTTGGTTCTTAAAGCCTAAGTTGAATAGATTAATATCTGCTAATTATTTCTGATGTAAGGATGCCAGTGTGGTCTGCAGGATTTCAATATTTAAAGCCGAGTGGGCTCATGGAGTATATGTATGAAGAAGTCATCTTGGAAAATACTGTCAGGTTACTGGAGGGATAACCAGATGGACTATTACAGTCCCTTTAACTAAGTAACTCATTGGAATAAAGACAAATAAACCTATCAACCTCGGTCTCACAGTTATGGGCTGCATTAAACTACACAGACTGTCCTGAATATTCAGTCAAAACATTCAGCAACATTTTTTTTTTTTTAAACTCCAAATACCAGACAATTAGTTGTTCTTTTGTTTGCCTGTAATGAGTAGCCCATGCATGGGAACTCATTATTATAAGCAAAGCGAAAAAGGAAATTATAGAACATTGGCGCTTGCATGCAAAAGAGAAAAACCCAATCTAATTACCTTTTTTTGTTTTGTAGCTGGAGGTTTTATTGACTGAGTCTATGCGTTAGTCAGCCAAGAGATGCCATATCTAAAAAGCAGTGTTTGACATTTCTTAAAATGTGATTTCAGGACTGTACGGCAAACATGCTTGGAATTTGGTTAACATTTTTTAAAGGTTATCTGTGATAAATATCTTCATTATTTTAAACACAATGCTTCAAAGCTGCAACCACACTGGACGCAAGCGACGCGAGCGAGCAAGGTCGCCGAATGTCAATCCACACCAGATGCGACTTGGAAACAATCCAAAATACTGGAAATAAATACATGACCCCGCCCATGCATTCCTATTGGACATGCCAGAGATGGGCTGTCCCATTACAAAACAGTCTTGTTTTCATAAAAGGTTACCATCCTGACCTCCAGCAACTCCATTGTAAAATAAATGTTGGACTTGTAAAATCTATATATCAGTTATTGAACATCCCTATATATCCAACAGTTTTATTGTTATCATATAGTACTAGTAACTGTACAGTTGTCCTATTATTATTATTTTTTTTTCTTGGTGGTACCAGTAGTAGTAGTCTGATTTGAAGCATGGTACATCTCCAGCTGTCAGCAGACAGCTGGACAATAGTAGTATAGTTGAACTGATATTTTCAACAAAATTATTGTATTGCTATACATTTATATATACAACTTACTGCAATCTCAATTGTGTTTCTTTACAAATTGCTTCATTGTTCCTTTTTATTAACTTCTTTAAGTATTTTAAAGTATTTTATAACTATTATTATTATTATTATTATTATTATTATTATTATTATTATTATTATGCGCAAGTCACCACTTCCCTTGTATTACTACACATGCCGTTCTGCAAATCTCTTTTTCTACTTTCTCGTAAACGCTATTGAAGACTGTGACACATCAGATCACGGGTGTTTGAGCCGTCTCTGACTTAATTTACTTATGAATAATTCTACACAGAACAAGGTTGTGTGCCATGGCAAGACGCAAGACTTTTATTTAGTTTTTCTTTTTAAAACAGTCCGGTGAACAGATATGTCTCATAATCTTC
The DNA here is from genome assembly GCA_030684275.1 of Acipenser oxyrinchus oxyrinchus. Classification (NCBI taxonomy): domain Eukaryota; kingdom Metazoa; phylum Chordata; class Actinopteri; order Acipenseriformes; family Acipenseridae; genus Acipenser; species Acipenser oxyrinchus. The sequence continues at coordinate 85,171,276 of CM060249.1, forward strand.
AAAACTATGAGCTTGGTAATGTTGGGATGTGTCACATAGAATACAAACGTATTGCTGGCTTTGTTTTACAACGTATAGAATAGTAGGACCGAATCTCTTTATGCATATGTTCACTTTATGCGTATGTAAAGACATTGTTCTTGTCACAGATTTGTGCCACAGAACACTTTAGTGAACAAAACGTTATTTAACATAAAAGCAAACAAACAAACCAAAAAAAAAGCCATAGCTTAAAATTAGGTCATTTTTAAAAGCTAGCAAAAGTGCACATTTTTCATTTAAGTGCTGGATATATAGACTGTATGTTATATTTTTGATTATTAATAAACTTACTGTTATGCAACTTGCATAATCGGAAAGAAAATGTCTAGGTGCTGCTAAATGCACCACCTGCAAGCCACGACTACTGAAACTACATAAAATGATTCACTTGTTTTCAGGCGTGACATGTTTTCAGGTATGACGTGCTTTCAGGCGTGTGTGTGACGTGTTTCAAGGGTGTTAACCTTGCTTCTGCTTGGTCAGTTTCATTCTAGTCACGCGACGAAAAAATGTGACGCTAAATGTTCTCAAAGCGACGTCGCTCACATTGCTCGCTGCTGGTGTGGATACTCCCATTTGACTGCAGTGAGTTCTTAATTATTCGCTCACATCGCTTGCGTCCATTGTGGATGCAGCTTAAGGCATCTCAGATGTATTCATTAAAGAGACACAGTGTTGAACTTATTTTGTTTTTATTGATGGATTAGTGCCTTACCAAAAGTGAAATACGAATTAAAGAGCCCTACTGAAAGGACACGATCCCCCGAAAAAACAAAGGGTGGTTCTTGCAAGCTGAAGTTCCTTTACATACTTTCTTGTTCAACAGATAAGTCAGTGCCATTACAATGCCAATCCAATAGTTCTGTACTAAGGGGAAATTGTAGTACAAGGGCAGCTACAATGGTAAAGGCCAGTGGTAGAATGTTATGAACAAAAATACACTGGTAGCAGCATGTTCACTGTCCTGATGAAACAAATTGCCAAACCCTGTTATAGTGAACGCTGATAAAACAAACATTTCTGCAGGTCCCATGGGGGTTTGTTATAGTGAAGGTAGTAATATATATATATATATATATATATATATATATATATATATATATATATATATATATATATATATATATATATATATATATATATACACAGACACACTTAGTCAAAAAGCTAAACAGATGTAAACTACTGGATCCTACAAACGTATGCTTCAACTCTCAATAACCTGTCTTGGGCCAATGACAGATTGTTCATTAAGTACAATTTGCAGGTGCAATGCAGATTTGACTTCAATCTCCTGCTTACATGACACCCATCTGCTTCCTCCCACATTAATTAAAAGATCCATTTAATTAATTGGCTGTAAAACTTAATAATGTTCTTTCAGTGCAGTAAGCGATTTAAAAAAAAGACCACTGCTGCAGTTTGATTGATGTGGTTTCTCAACTTCTTACTTAACAGTCCTGAGCTTTAATCATTTATTGATTTGCAAACGACAGGTAATTCTGATTGAACATGCAATGTATTAAACATTTTCTAATATTTATGTATTTAGCGGATGGATTGCTGTTCAATGTGACTTCACGTCAATAATATTTAATGCCTAAGACCCCAACTTTCTGTGCCTTGATGAGGAAGAGGAGTGTCAACAAGAGGACTGGGAAAAGACAACAGATGACACTAACTAGCTTTAATTTACACATACATCTGACCAAAACATATTCAACAACCAGTTTAGAATAGAGGCGTACAGTGGCTCATTGAGGACATGGAAAAAACCAAAAATGTCTTATGTTGAGATCACAAGATAAACTATCTTGTAATTGTGACAGAACACATTTCAATAAAAAATAAAATGGAAAAATCCACCGTCCTTAATGAGCCACGGTAGAGAGATGACTTGTCTACACTACAGTGACAATTTTCCTCCATGACATTCAAATGAGGGCCACACAAGCTGCTTTTACACTTCCTCTCAGGAACTGACACAGCTTGAATTGACTGGTGCAGACGTCACAGCCGTTGGTGCAAATGTGGTAAGACATAATGTTTTCTGACAAATCAAGGTTCCAGCTCAAACGTGTCAAAGATCTGGCATTGTGTTTTAAATTATGTCTCAACCCCATAGGATATACAGAGGTGAATTAACAATGTTCACACCTCAAAAAAAAAAAAAAAGGTATAGTCTGAACAAAAAACTTCACCTTGACTTTAAACATTATTATACTGGAAGTGGAAAAGTACATGTAATTCCAAAGTAAGAGTGTAGCATTAATTTATTCCTAAATGCATCTGTTTTTCATACTGAACATTTATTTGCACTTGACTTTAGCTCATTCTTTGGTTCTGCTATCAATCACTGTCTTTTGAAGCTTAAAATAGTAGCCTTCATAGTCAGCAAGTTGGGAAATGGTAGAGGTTAAGTGGAATGTACAATGCTTAGCTAACAAAAACAATACACACAATACACACAATTCTAAATAGTTTTTTTCCATAAAATAAAATAACCTTTTAGTATTATGAAGCAAAATATTCCAAAATTAGACCCACTTAATAAAGTCAATTTTCTTTAGTTTTAGTTTTCTTCTCAAAAGAGCAACAGGTTCTCAATAGAGAGGCCAGCCCATGATGCTCAGGAAGATCTTATACAGCACACATTTGCATTGATTCTAAATGAAGCTTCTAGTGTATCTATGTACTGTGTATATCCATGATTTGTTTTACAGAAATGCCTTGCCTCCTCATTGTGGGAGTTTGAAGCCTATTCAAAGATCTTGACAACTTTTTAAAATGCATGCACACTTCTAACACCCAATGCGTATGGATTTAAGGGAGTTACTTAAACCAACCTGATGGTATGTGTTTTCAGATATTCTAGTGTCATTCAAAATGCAGATGCTCTTATCTACAATATTTGCCCTTATGGAGTTATAATATAGTTATAATATCGAAGGCTATACAAGGAACAATTTTTGCCATATAAAAGCTCATAAATTAAACCTCAAGCTAAGCAAACAAATAAATAGGCACAAGATGTATTACCGTATCTTAACTGTATAGTTTATCAGTATTGTGCATTTATAATCTACCCAATTGTCATTTTTCAAATGTCATTTTTAAACAGCAGTTCAGAGGCACATATCATAACATGCTATTGCTACAAACTGATGAACATAACAGTAAGCATTGGGATTCCCAGGAATCAAAATTATCTGGCAAAACTAAATTACTTAATTAATTCAGTAGCATTCTGTAGAAGACAGAATGTAAGGCCCATTAATATCAATTGTATAGTGTAATTATCAAAGCTGAGTAAATAACACTGAGCAAAGGTAATTTTTGTCAACAAGAAACGACCTTCAAGCAACAATGCAAACAGCTAACGAGGAATTTCACTTTAGATGAAGCATCACATTGTCTTGTTAGTGAGATAATTATTTTCTCTGGTTTCTGTAAAATGATTCAAATGTCCATTAAATCAAGCCTATCTTCATGCCCACAGAATGTGCTTGTTTTTTTCCATCTTCTCCCTTAAGAAATGTGAAAAGGAAGCCTTTGTGAGGAGAGCAAAATGGAGATGGAGAGAGAGAGAGAGAGAGAGAGAGAGAGAGAGAGAGAGAGAGAGAGAGAGAGAGAGAGAGAGAATGACGCTTCCTGGTTGGAAGCTTTATCTGAGTTTTAATGTAATCCCTCCTTTTGTTTTACCATCACTATAGGTTTTGTCAGCAATATCGCATTACTGCCCAAAACTAACCAGTCATATATTATTGTGTGATAATGTATTCTGACCCATATATATATATATATATATATATATATATATATATATATATATATATATATATATATATATATATATATATCAAGACTACTCTGAGAATTCTATGCCGTAGTGTGAAAGTTATTTATTTATTTGTTCTGTAACAGCTCTATTTAAACAAAATATATAAAATCATATTTAGTCACAACCTTGCCTCACTTACTTTCGTAAGTAATTTAGAAAACAAATATGAGCTGCAGACATCGGCTTATAGAGGGGAAACAATGCCCTCAGCCTCTGGCTTATATGGTTCTTCCCTCGGGAGCCTTAGATCCACACTACAAGCCTCCTCCTCCTCTCCAGTCCATATTTACTAGGTTTTAACACAAAAAAGTTAAATTTAAAAATGTCAAATGAGTGTGTTTGTAATATGAAACATATGTGGATTCACAAAATAAATAATTCATTTTGGCTATACTACCTATTTGATCAGATTTCTGAAACTCAAAAACTAAGCAGGGGATTGGGCTTTGCCAGTACAATTAAATCTCTCAGGTGACACAGCTTCCTGAGTAAACTAAAGTGACGATGTGTCCACTGCACTGATGCCAGTGGAGTCCCAGGATACCGATGTTCCTGTCAAGCAGTTCATTACAACAGGTAGCACCAGGTACTTTACCAATCAATCAATCCTTTATTTATATATAGGGCTTCTGATTTTCAGTGTTTTCCGCTGACCTTTCTACTATCCTTTAAAAATCCAACTAATACCTGTTAAGCCTTTCATGTACCTCAATCATAACTGAGAAACATAGCAATAATATAAATAATATATTAGTATATATAGTATATATAGTAATGATAACAGTAAAAATGTATTTAATTTACATGGTTTTTCTATGAAACAACTAAATGGGCACTGAAAACCAGAAGCCCTATTTATATAGCGCCTTTTATACAAAAAGTATATCAGAGCGCTGTACAGGACAAAGCAGAAGAAAATGTAAATGCAAGAATGTATAGAAATTAAATTAATGAAGTCCAACTTCCACTGCCTCAAAGTGGCAGGAGGGTGACAAGGGGTTCTCAGGACAAAGTACAGTGGGGTCCCCTGACTCTGGCAGGTCCAACCATGCTGTGAAAGCTTGAGTAACATACTCGGCCAAAGTGGAAGGGGCACTCACCAACTCGCCTGGCCAACGTGGTGTTATGGCCAACCCCCCCCCCCAGACACGTAAAACTGCAGATCTCTTTCAGGTGAAGCAAGACTTCAAGAGCTGGAAGAAGAACTTGGAAGAATCAAATCGGACATCGTAGGACTAAGCGAAGTACGGCAAAAAGATGAAGGACTACTCGAACTCAAGAGTGGACATCTTCTCTTCTACCGAGGCACTACAGATGGACGAACAGGAGGCGTTGGATTCATTGTCCACAAGAGAATCAAGAATAATGTAGTAGAGATTGACAGCACGTTTGAGAGGTCCACAGGACTGACAGTGAAGGTTTCAAGAAAGTATGAACTTCAGGTCATCTAAGTATATGCACCAACAACAAAATATTCGGATGAAGTCGAAGATTTTTATGAAGATGTACAAGAACTACACGAAAATGGGAAGAGCCACTATTAAGTTCATCATCTGTGACTTCAACGCCAAAATAGGAGCCCAGCAAGAAGACGAGAATTCGGTCTGCAAATTTGGACGTGGCGACAAGAACGAGAGGGGCGACAGACTAGTCAAGTTTGCAGAGAACAAGAACTTATTCATCATGAAGACCTTCTTCCAGAAGAAACCCATCAGGAAATGGACATGGCAAGGACCCAACGGAGTGAAGAATGAAATTGACTACATACTCACCAACAAGAAGCACACCATACAAGATGTCTCAGTACTAAACAATTTTAAAACAGGAAGTGACCACAGACTTGTAAGATGCAAAACACACCTAAATACAGCACTGGTGAGAGTGAAACTCGTGATGAGGAAATCCAACACAATCAAAGTAGAAATGCTCCGGAAGCAAAGCCTGGTGTTTCAACAGGAACTGAAGAATAGATTCAGCGCTCTTCAAGATGAAGCAATTGAAGTAAACAAAATCTATGAGAAAGTGACACAAGTAATTGCAGAAACAGCAAAAACCATCAGTTGGAGCACAGGGTACAAAATGCGACCAGAAGATCACGAAAGAGACAAAAGACCACATGAAGAAAAGAAGGGAAATGAAACAAACGGTAGCTCTGAAGTCAAAGATTGAATACATTGAGCTCTGCAAGACAGTAAGAAAGCGCATTACTGAGGATAGATATACAGTCATGCAACTGTAGTTTGGTAGAGAAAACTACTGAAACCAACCAAAGCATGAAGAAAGCAAAACAAAGACTGATCTTTGGGGAAAAAAAAGATTTTAGCAATCACACAAGAGGACAGGACTGTCATCAAGAACCGCAAATTGATTTTGAAGAGAGTTGAAGACTTTTACAGAAAATTATATCAAGATGAAAAGAGCAACGTAGCAGATGACGAAGACGAGACGGAAAAAATGCAACCCGAGGAAGAAGTTCCAGATGTTCTACCGGAAGAAGTGAAACACGCTATCAAACATATGAAGACAGGAAAGGCACCCAGAGAAGACGGCATAATGACTGATATCATGAAAGAAGGCGGTGAAGAAGTGACAAAAATACTGTCGCATATTTTTACAGATTGTATTAAGCAAAAGAAAATGCCAAACGACTGGAACAAAGCATCAGTGATAGTTTTACATAAGAAAAGAGATAAAGATGACCTCAAATCTACAAAATTGTTATCAAGATACTCACCAACAGACTAAGATAAATCTGATTAGGCACAATCAAATGAACAAGCACGATTCAGGAGTGGATTTAGCACAATGGATCATCTTCAAGTTGTACGGTAAGTGATTCAAACCAGCAACGAGCACGGACTACCACTTTGATTGGGATTCGTCGACTTTGAAAAAGCATTGAACTCTGTTTACACATCTGTATTAAAGTCTCTGAAAAAACAAGGAATTGAGAAAAATTACATAGACTTGATCAGCACCATATACAAGAATCCACAATAAGACTCCATAGAAACTGAGATGAAATCAAGACTAAAAAAGGAGTTTGTCAAGAAGATACAATTTCCCCAAAGCTCTTCACGGCTACCGTAGAAGAATCGAGGGATGATATTTTTTTTATTGAAATATTGTAGGTAAATCAACTAGGGAATTACTTTTTTTCAACTTTTTCTTGGGAATGTGTTTTTTGTCTTTCAAACATAACAATGCATCCAGTTCATGCTTCCTCTTGCAACAATCCTGGAGCTCTGACTGAAATAAGTGGCATATTGTAGGAACAGAAAACCAGCATTGTTTCAGCAGGGAGCGGGAGCTGGATACACTGCGATCTTTAAAATATTTTTTTTTTTCTCCTGAGTTATGCTGAGAAATGTATTGCTGAGTTGATTTATGGTGATGTGTGATAAAAAGTTAAAAAGTTTTGGAAATATGTTTAAAAACACAGTGCTGCGATATGGACAACATGGGACACAGCAAAGGTAACACAATGCATTTCTTGTAAACACTTCAAACATTTATTTAATTTTTTCATGGCATTTTTTTCATGGCCATTGCCATTTTGGAAGATAAAGTGTCTGCCAATCAGCCTGTGAGCAGAGGGTATCCTTGTACTGTGTTTAACTGTAGGTACAAGGTTTTCTTCATTGGTCCAAACACACTGTGGACCATTTTTGTGGAACAGTTCTATTTCAGTCTCATTGGACCAGAGAACTTTGTTAAAGAATGCTTCAGATTCCTGTTCATATTTCGTGGCAAATTTTGGACTGTTTGTATTGTTTGAATTTTCCTTACAAGTGGTTTGCAGCGAGGTCAACATGCATACAACTTTTCTTTGTTCAGGTGCCTTTGTACAGTTCTTTCGTGCACTATTATGCCTGATGCTTCTAAATCTTTTTTTAAATAATTGGCTGTTAATATTGTTTATTTTTTTTAGCCGTTAAGATGATTCTCCCAACTGCTGTACCCATTATTTTCTTTGGACGTCCATATCTTTCAAGTGTTTCAGTTAAATTTGTTCTGTGGTACTTGATTATTGCTGATTGTGGACTTTGGTAGTCCATATTTATTCCAAAACATATATAAAAGGCACATTTTTTGATAAGCACCTTTGAAATGTATATGACAAACAACTATTGGAGATATACTGTGAAAGATCTAAAATAGTAAATAATAATAAACCCTACTCACATTACCTAGACAATGCACTGGTATCATGTTTAGAAAACACAATCGGGAATGAGGTGAGTGTCAATCATGTGTTATGTTATAATCATTTTGTATAAAAAAGCACCAGTATAAATTAAAAGTTTACATATATTAAGCCATTTAGGCAAAGTTTATGAGAGGTTCACATGTTTTAACAAAGCATCCCAGCTTTCATCCTGTAGCAATTCATTTAATAAATTATGACTTATCAATGGAATAGAAAACTGATTTTACAATGATAATACTCAATTTTATAGCTTGCTTCTCATTTTCAATTGTTTGAAATCTGTGGTACTGCATTTTTTTCATTCATCCCATTCCAGTACAGAACCTTATTCTAGCCATGTAATAATGTATGCATGCGTATGCTTTACTGGCGATTGAGAACAGGCTGGTGGAATGTGGGACAAGAGCAACGGCCATGCTCATTTCGCCAAAAGTAAATGGTAAAGTATGTTATTACTCATGGTGTGCCGATAATCATATTTTCAGAGTAATTACCTTTAAGAAATGTGAAGATGTTAGATATTAATTAAGTGGAATTTATGTGTATGTGATGAATCAGTTTCATTTAATAGGTTTATTTGTATTTATTTAAAACCTGGCGATAAACACTACTCGGAAAAAACAAATATCGGCACAATGCTCATTTTTACTATTCCACTGCAGTACTTATTTAGTTTGTAACTTAAGTTAACTTTTTGGGGGTTTTATACGTGTGTACATTAAAACTCTTTTTCTATACTTTTAAACAGTTTTTGTTTCTGGCAGACTACAAAATGCTGTTTTTAGGCTCCAGTATAAGCAAGAGCTTTTGATAGCAGAAAACCAAGATGCCACGAGATTCAGTTGTGTTCTAAAAATAGATTTTAAAAAAGAAAACACTGTCAATATTATTAAAAAATGATCAGATAAAAACCAATATACTGACACTAAACATTTTAAATAAATACAATATTTTCAAATACTATTATATTTAAACTAATAAGGATACTCCTATGCTTTGCAACTTTCAAAGAGTCTTATGCTATCCAGTTGATACATCCAAGCTGATCGCTGAGATGTTTCCTGTGGAGTTTAAAGGGATATTGAAAACTCCTGATTTAGCCGGCTGTATCTCATCATCTTCCTTACCTCGCTGGTTGCTGATTGTGCTCTGACTCCAGCTGTCTTTATCTCTGGAGAAAGAGGTCCCTGCCTTGTTTTTCAGGCAGCAATATCTTCAACCCATTGGGTTGTGTCAAGATTCATTTTCTATCTAAACTTGCGCATCAAATGGCTATCATCCGGTCTTATAGGTCAATGATTATTGTTCATTCATACTGAAAAATCCAGAGCCTATCTTGGTAAAACAGTTGAGGCATGACCAGATCCTATTATACATAGGGTACTCAGGTTCTCTTTTAAAAATACTACCCTTGGGAAGCCAAGCAGCATAAAGGTGGTATTAACAGGACTGAAACCATTTTTTGAAGATAAGATGTAGTAGTGCTTGCTACTGTATATCACAGAGTCCTCATGACAAAAATGCCCACAATATTGGAAACTTAATATACCGAGCTAGACTTCTCTGTGGTTTAATGTTTTCCTTAACACTAATTGCAGGAAATAAAATGCTATTCTAGGCTGGTCGATCTGCTTCTGTGTAAGCAGTAACACACGACAGTGCATGTAGTCGTTGTGAAATTACCGCACGCCCTCCCTGTGTGTGTGTGTAGTCAGAGCATTTAGTTTGTCAATGACTTTTAATAAAAGTTGTTACCACTATTAAACCTTTTCTCAATTCAGTTTTCAAAGAGGAGGCTTCTGAAACACAAGCAAATTCAAAAGGGCAACACTAAAAACTGCTCCCTTATTAAATAAATAAGCTGGGAACAAATTAAACTGTGCTGTTTCAAAGCCCTCCCACATGAAAGCAGCACCGGGTGCTAAAATATTTGTAAATACGGCAAAGAAATCCACTAATGAAATTATTTTAAAGAAAATAAAGAAAATACATAGCATCTTAAACTATCCCATAATAAAATTTGATTTGAAACAATATAAATGTAGCTTTAACCCCCTGTATTTCCTTAGCACCTCATGTACTTTTACTGTAGATAACGTGTCATTTACGATGGAACTTCAACCAAAAGACTCAGTGGGTCTTTGGGAAAGGGAGTGTGTGGGTTTGGTGGCTGGAAAGGAACGAGAAGTGAGAAATGGGAACCAAGTGGTAGGTAGATAACCCTTTCAGAAGGTAAATACAGTACATCTGTCTTGGCCAGACATGAAATTAGTCACAGTCCCATACTCTGCTGGAAGTACAGTCGGTACCACCACAGTATGCATATTACTTCAACCCCCTGAGCTGCACAATTCACAAGGTTGTTTTATATTTAACTTGTGTCCAATACCTCTCAGTTAACAAAACTGAATCATATCCTTTCAACCTGCTACAATATCAATTACCATGTGAGCAAGATCTGTATTAACAAACAGTAATGTATCATATTATTCTGAACCGCTGAGCACAAAAAAGCTTTTCAGACAAAGAATACACAAAATTTATGGAATTTGTGCAATTCCTTGTGGTATCTGTAGTACAGTCTCTCTCTCTCTCTCTCTCTCTCTCTCTCTCTCTCTCTCTCTCTCTCTCTCTCTCTCTCTCTCTCGGCTGCAGAGAGATACCTGCTGCACATGAAGTGAGCGAGACCATTTTCTATGCGGTTGCAACTTGTATACAATATTCATTTTAAAATACAGATGTGTAAGCTTTGGGAAACAAACACCAAAATCAAAATACAGACTGGAGAACAGACTTCGCTGTGGATTTCCCAACTTCCCTGAAGCAATTAGAATAATCATTAAAGAATGGTGACAGATCCATCTGCGACTTTAAACACCTTGCAGATATTGAACCTAACAACAGTCTTTCGTGCTTTTATTCCCCAAGCCTGGACCCTGCAGGATGTAAATATGGCTTAAATTAAGGACACTGTAACAAAGCCATGCATTTGTCATGTGTAATCTTCTTTAAGTCAATAATAACTTTAATTATAGTGCAAGGAAAGGTAAAGGACATACTGCAAGTGGATAGTACCTACAGGCAGTGTAGGTGTGTTACATTACTTGATGAACACATTTTTAGATCATCTGTGGAATTTACAAACATCTATACACGCCAAAAGTCCCAATATGGTTGGGGGCAGTCATGGTTTCTAAGCAAATGTGCGGCGTCCCGATGCATAGGAAGAAAGTCCCGATATTTATCGTTGGAAGTTCTTTACAGCTGTAGGGCATCGCTCTCATTACCGTACTGTTTTCTTTTCTCTCTTTCTCTCTGCTGACCCTCTGCTGAGCTCTCTGCTGAGCTCCCACTGCTCTGCTCCTGGTGGTGGAAGCGGTGGAGGTGGCGGAGGCAGAGGCAGCAGGTATTCTTCCTCTGCTGCTGGAGGCCTAGGTTCTGATCCTATGGGCTCCCCCCTTCTGGGCGCTGGATGCACGGGCTCCCCTTCTGGGCTGGATGCGGGCTCCCCTTCTGGGCTGGATGCACGGGCTCCCCTTCTGGGCTGGATGCAGGGCTCCCCTCTGGGTGCTGGATGCATGGGCTCCCCTTCTGGGCGCTGGATGCACGGGCTCCCCCTCTGGGCTGGATGCATGGGCTCCCCCTCTGGCCTAGTTCCTCCTCTTCGTAATAGCGGAAGGGACAGTTGGCTAATCGATGTTTTTGGTCGCAGAGGGGGCACACCTCCGATGGCTGGCTATATCGCCCTGGATTTCTGGCCATTAGGCGACACTCCTCCTCCCTGTCCTTCACCTCTGAGTCTTCCTTCCATCCCATTCTCTTTTTTTTCTTCCCAATCACAAAAACACTATTCGAAAAAAACAAACAAAAAAAACATCCTTTTCTTTCCTGGTCCGGCTCCTGGAGGCATTGTTTGTCCCACGCAGGACACCATATGTGGCCGAGCTCTTGCTGCGATGACGTCACGGACCAGGAAGGAGTAACAGTAAACAAGGAATGGGCGGGTGAAACTGAACGCAATGGCGCTCAGTGTATTTATTAAATAAACAAAACAAAACAAAAGGTTTAAACAAACACAAACACCAAACAAACAAAAGGGCACGTTGGCCAAACAAATAGAAATAAACAAATAAGCGTGCTGGTTTTACCCCAGCACGTTACTTAGCAGTTATTTTTAAGTTTCGTTTTCTCTCTCCTCGCTCTCTCCGCTCTAACTCCTAATACACTCTCTGCGAGGGTAGAGAGCTGCAAGTTTATATACAGTGCACATATACAGGAGCGGGACACTCCGCGACAGGCATCTATCAAAGCAACAAAAAAAGAAAGAGCATATTTAACAGTGACTGGAGTACAAAATATTCATTTATCCTGCGCAGCAGAGTTAGTGCGTTCTTCTCTTCGTGTGGCTGACAAAACTGCTGATCACTATCTTATACAAAGGTAAGAACGTTTCATCATGTCTATTTTTACTATCATGATGGTCATGTGGTGTTTAGTTGGGGGGTGGTAGGGGTATGTCGGTTACTTGTATGACAATGAGTGTTTGCATGTATTATGTGTTTTTATGGGTATGACCCAACCCCCACCCCTCCGATGTCTCGATGAACAGTTTCCAAATGTTGGCGAGTATGAACATCTGGCAACCCTTCTCAGGGCTGACTAAAAGCTACTAATTGTCGTTGGGAACCCAGCTCCCACTAATAAAGTTCTACAGCACCTTTTATGATTTATGAATAATTACTGCTAAACAAAGTCTATATAAAAGTAATGCAGGCAACTCAAAGTCCATCAAAAACATGTGTAAAGTATCCTATATCTGTGGCCATAACATTTATCAGTCTGACCTATTTTTCCATTTGCTTAAACATATTGAAGGCTCCAACTCCAGACCAGGTTTGCATACATTTCCCTTTTTCTTTCATTTCTTAATTAATGCTCTCGCTCCTCCTGCACTTGTCTGTTTTCGCCTCCCTCTTGGCACCACCCTCTCCCATAGCCATTTCTACTTCCTCTCCTCTACTGCTCTCTACCCTGACTAACCTTAATATCCCCGTAATCCTCTCCTCTCATTCCCATCCTCTGGCTTCTCCCTGCCACTGCGAATCTAACTCCTCTAACCTGATCTCCCTGCCTCTTCTCCTTTCCTCTGCTCAACCAACCTCTCCCCAGTGTTCCCTCTGGTGCCATCTGGAATTGCCGCTCGGCTTCCAACAAAGCTGACTTTATCTCTGCCTTTGCCTCTCACCTCTCTCTTGACTTCGTAGCTCTCACTGAAACCTGTCTCACTCTCCTCGCCCCTCTGGATGGGGTGGGGGAACAGGACTGTTCTTTTCTGTTTCTTCTGCTCTCTCCTCTCTCTCTGTTAGCACCTTTGAGTTCTCCTTGTCGCCTCCTCCTCATTGTTCTCTACCACCCTCCTGGACCCCTTACTCACTTTCTTGATGAACTTGACTTCCTCCTCTCCTCCCTCCCCTATCCCTCCACCCCTGTTATTCTATTAGGTGACTTCAACTTCCACCTCTCCAACCCCAGCCACTCTGCTGGATTTCTTCTCCTTCTTCACTCCTTCACCTTCTGGCTCTCCCTGTCCCCCACCCACTCACACAGCTGGACATCACCAGGGACTGCTCCCCCGCCCTCTCTGATCACTACTTTATCTCCTTCTCTCTGTCGCTCCCATCCCTTCCTACTCCATCAACCCCCTCTGTCACCTTCCATTGAAACCTCTCTGTCCCCCTCTGTCTTTTCCTCTGCTGCTCTTTTGCATCTCCACTCTATCGACTCCTTCTCCCAACTCTCTGTAGACTCGGCTACCTCTACCCTCTTCTCCTCCCTCACCTCCTGCCTCAATTCCCTTTGTCTCCTAGCTTCTCGACCTGCCCGGCCCTGCCCCGCCCCAGCCCTGATTTTCCTTTGTCTTTTGCTCGGCTCGTACCGAACTGCACTCTGCTGAAAATAAATGGAAGAAAATCAAACCCTGCTGCCTTGGATCTCTATTGCTCACTCCTCTCTTCTTTCTCTTCTACACTCACCCCTGCCAAACGCTCCTACTTCCACTTCCACATCATTCAGTCTTCTACTAACAATCCTCGTAAACTTTTCTCTACCTTCTCCTCCCTCCTTAGCCCTCCTCTCCCTTCTCCTCTAAAATGACTGACATCCGCAAACTCTTCAATACCTCGCCTCCTTCCCCACCCACCCCCTGTCCTCTGCTCACTCACTCCCCATCACCCTCTGCAATCCCTAATAATTTACCCTCCTTCTCACTCCTCTCAGACTCTGATCTTTGCTCCCTGCTCCAGGGCCATAAACCCACCACGTGTGCTCTGGACCCCCTCCCCACTCACCTTTTCCAGGCTGCTGCCCCTGCTCTACTCCCTTTTCACACCTCTCTACTCTCTGGCTCTTTCCTCTCTGCTTTCAAACAGGCCTGCATCACCCCATCTTAAAAAAAAAACCCTCCCTTGATCCCTTGATCCCGCACCCTTGCTTACTCGTTTCCTTCCCTTGAGGGGCAGAAGTACTATGTTCGTCATCTTAAGGGTTGTCCCAATTCCTTAGGGAATGAGTGAAGGGTGTTTTATGTGCCCTTCACTGCACCCTTCGACTGAGTGTACAAAACAGTTGTCTTCTGTGGAAGTGTTTTTGTGCTGAAGTCCCAGAACTCTTTGCGTTAAAGGCGGGGACAAGTGGGAACAATTTGCAAATATGGCAGACGAGGCTGCACATAAATATAGTGTAACTGTAGTTAGCTAGGAAATTGTAGATATTGTTAAGTTAACAAGGTAATTATTTGTGAAATGTATGTTGTATTGAGTCGCTTAGCTAATAACATTTTTCTTTTTAAATCTATGATCACGATTTAAATATATGATTAGAAAGTACAGCAAAAAACCTTTTCAGTACCGATTGCTGGAATTAATTATCTATCAATTAATTAATTAATGAACTAGACAGATGATATAAGCGAGCAATATATTTCAATTTTTTTTTTTTTAATGAAATACAGGGACAGAGGAAAAGACCCTAAAACTGATCCAGCTGCATGCGGTAAACAATGTCCTCTTCACAGGGAAAAGAAATGCAGCGAAGCTGGGCTGGGAGTGACGTTTGAAACTTTTATGTAGCCTGCACACTTTTATCATTTCCATTATATGTTTTTGCAGTGATTAATAAATTAGTGTAGAACCTTTAGCCATTACGTAGTGATACTGAACATAAGCAAAATATATTACCTATTGGACTTAAAGTAAAATAGATATCTTATTATTTAAAATATTATTTAAAACAAAAAAAAAAAAACATAAATATTAGTCTACATTATGAAGTACATGTTCGTATGATGTGGCAAAGTTTTTATTTTATTAACCAATATCAAAGTTTTTCAAATGATCTCAATGTTTCAAAATAACCATATACATGTAAACTGCTCTAAATACCTCTTGCTCGCTCAGTAGGGCAATAGCGTGGCAAAGATGCCTCCTACTTGCTGAAGTCCTTGCCACAGTTCTTTGGAACAGGAATAGTGCAAATGCTACAGCCATTCTTCCAAACTACAATCTGATAACAAAAGATTGCAAAGCTTCTTGATCAGTCAAAGGTAAAGGCGCTGAATGATGATGCTGAAGTGCGTCCCATTTAACGTTTTTAACTCAACCCTACACCCTAGCTCACCCAAGTGCACACTCTGTGACGTCAGTAAAACGTCAAGCGAAGTGTACACTTGTCGAAGGGTATGGTTTGGGACGCAGCCTACAATTGTTTTTGACATTCATTCGGAACATTTGTGTGGAGATTTTAGTAGGTACAACTAACAATTAAAGCCAGTGATGTTGAATTATTGTTGTTTTAATTTAATTTGCCTTTTATTTGAATATTTTTTAAGCTATAATTTATGTTTCTGAAGGACTAATTTGGGACTTACTGCATTTTTATGGTGAAATTGACAAATAACCCTGGTAAGTTTAAGCACTTCTTTTTTAAATGGAAGGGCTATACTTGTCAGTTGTTGATAGCCCTTCTGTTTAAAAACATGAGTACTTAAACATGTTTGAAAAAAAAGTTTAGCCCTTAAAATTGCAAATAACTACTTTGCAATACAAATGATATGGCTTATAATAAAATTTAGGTCTATATTAAAAAGAAAAAATTGTTGTTGAATCATAACACTTCTCTGCACAATATATTTAGTTTATATGCGCCTGGTACTTAGGGCAAGATTCTCAGAAAACCATGTTATTTTAGATTTTTCAAATGAATTGCCCTAAATTACTTAATTTTATGGGCAGCATTGTATCTATGTCAGGCATGTACCCCCCCCCTCAAATAAAAATAACATACAATTCTACAGTACTTGTATAGCAAGTTTACTATAGTATACTATAGTGCAAAGTATTTAAAATACAACATTTAATTTATGTTTAATTTAAGTAAACTGTATTATGCAACTGTAGTCAGGTGTTCGGAAAGCAACACTGTAGACTGCAGCTACTTAACTGACTGTGGTACCATTATAGACATTGTGTTTTGCGGGAGAGAATGATGCTTGTCGGGTTGTCTGTTTTTGGGTGGTTTTAGCAAACCGCTGTGTTTTGTCAAATAACAAAGGAAATAACACACAGCTAAATGGGCTTTTAAATAGCCCAAGTCCTTACTTTCTCATTTAAAAGCAGAATGAAGGACGAGAAAATGAGAGTGCAACATTTTAATAAGTGACTAGTCTTTATTAATATTAATACAATTACGAATAGTGATTATAATACAGTGTGTCAAGCATAAATCATTTTTATTAAAATGTTGTACCCTTGTTTGCATGCAGTTTCTAATTCTGCACGCAACAAAACCAGTGAAATAAACCAATTTGACTACTAACATGTTTCTCAGTTATAATCGATACACAAATAGCTTAACAGGGATCAATTTAAGTCTTAAAGGAGAAGACAAAGTCGGTGAAAAACACTTAACAATAGAACACATTCAAAGTAGTCGCAGTAGTATTGTTGTTGGTTGTGTATTAGTGCTTTACATACATTGTTGTTAATACAACTTATTTCTGTAACAGAGGTGTAAAACAGCCCAATTAAACACTACATCACTGTTTTGTTCTTTATATATATATTTTTTAATTTTAATATTGTGCTTGCTGTGCTTATGGAAAGAGGGGAATTGATAAACACTACAACGAGACAGACAGAAACATACATACCCATCAGGCAGCATCACCACACAACCCCCCATAGACTGCTGTTTCGCCAAGGAACGAACGTTTAAAACTCTGCCTTTTTTTATGTTCAACATTTCACAGTGAATAAAACGACTTGTTCATCGATTAAAAAGTGTTTAAGTGTCCTGGATGTTTGGGTGTAGAAATTAGAATAAAAAGCATCGGAAATATGACGTATTTATACATGATGGGATAGGTTTATTCGTATTATTATTACGTGGAAGGCTTTATTATAAACATCTTGTTCACACCATCCTGTCAGGCGAAATAAGACTAGCACTCCCACAATCATATACTGGGTTTGTAAGGATCTGTATAGCCCTATATCTACCCTTACGAGCAAATATTGAAATAAGAATTACATAACTATTTTTCCTCATGTATAATTACCCTGTGAAGGCACACCCTGCCTCCATGCAGGGCTCTTCTACCCAAACCAATTGAATTTTTCAATTTATACAAGACTATAACTTAAGCAACCAAAGCCATGAAAACACAACAAGGTATGGTAATGTGTCACTTTGCACTGATTTTTCCCCACCATCTTTCTTAGTTTACCAAGATAATTAATTATGTTTTTATCTTTCATATCTTTTTTTTTCATGTGTCTGATAGGTATGAAATGAAAGAGCACAGGCTTTATTTAAATCTTGTAACCTTTTGTTATATTAGAATTATAACATTTACAAAAGCCAGCTCCTAATCAGTACTGATAAGGTAAGATGCATGCAGATTATAAGCAAAATCGAAATACTATCATACCAAATATCCAACGTTTTAATATTTTAATAAAGAACTGTAAAAGATACGCAGATAGATAACAAAGACATAAGTGGTTAGATATTAAATTAGATAATATCTAACCAGTTATAAAAGCAAATGTAGAGGGAAAGCAGAGAAAACTCTAAATGCAAAATACCTATTATTAGATATAGCTGACTTTAAAATTAGATCCTATTTCAAGTAGAGGTTGTGCTTTTGATTAAAAAGGAGAGGACACACTTTCCAAAGTTCTCAAACCTGAAGATGCTACATTATGTCAATGCATCCACAAGCTCACAACACAATGTAAAGTGCACATGTCAGGTTCTGACACTACCAATGATATGTACTCTAATATAATAGGATATTTCTGGATCCATACAGTGGGGGCAGGCTAATGTTATGTGAATTCTGTTTTTTACTTCCAGAACCGTACATTCTGAATGCAATGTTTCATTGAGCTTGAGAGTGAGGAAACAGCATATTGTACGGAGGCAGACAACTAATTAGTACCCTGTACAGCTGTGGCAGGACTGAATACTCCACCCCCCAAGCCCCCATTGAGATGGGACACACAATGAACAGCCATTGATAGTGAACCGAGTCCCTGTTGCATCCCTCAAGCGCTCCGGTACCTTTGTCACGTCATGTGCAGCGAGGGTCTTGAACTGCAATGTTAATTAAATATGGTAATTGGTTACTGATTTATTAGAACACAGTCTTTGTTTTCTTTTGCAGCACTGAAACTCAATAGCCTTAAGGAGAAAGGCACCTCCCTTTGAGGTTCACACTGTCTTTGAAGCTTTGCACCTATGCTAACTCTGAACCATCTGTCAAATTTTCCAGACATAACTAATCATGACATGGCATATATTAATGACCAGAAGAAAGAATTCTGGTTTGGTCGTTCCTTTGAACAGTTTCAATAGTTTGCATCTGATTTATTTTTTTACCCATGTTTTCTCAATTACAATTCGAGGACTCATCATAGTTCTTAACTCTTTCTTACCGACCCAGATTTTTGGGATTGTCATCAGCATAAAAAAATAAATAAATCATTAATAAATCCAGCTTTCAAAATCTTCAAATTTATTAACCCTACACTTACCAAGCACACTATCTGAAACCAGAATTAGAACTCCCCCATTGGTCAACCAGATGTAGCGCAGACAAGCACTGTGGCAGGATGGCTTGCAGTGGTGAGGTGTGGTGACGTCACGGACCAGGAAGTAACAGAATCAAAACAATGGATTGGGCGGGTGAAACTGAATGCAATGGCATTCAGCTGATTTTATTAAATAAATAAACAAAACAAAAGATTTAAACAATCAACAAAAAAAAGGCACAAGTGCCAAACGAATAAACAAATACGGTTTAGCAGTCGTTTTTAAATGTAGTTTTTTCTCTCCTCGCTCTCTCCGCTCCCCGTACTCTCCTCTGTACACTCTTTCCCCGCAGCACAGACAGCTGCAGGTTCTTATACTCTGGCCGAGGGGTTAACTAGCTGTTAATTATCTTATTACCCCTCGGCCACAGTCTGCACGAGTTTAGTAAGGATGCCTGACTGTCAGCTAGTTAAATAATCAGTAGCTGATCAGCCACGCATCCTCACGGGGTTTTTAAATATAAAAACAATAACAAATACGCAGCGCTTTTATCCGTGCCGCAAACAATAATATAAATAATAATACAAATACATATAGGGGCGGGACACTCCACCACAGCACTCAAAAGCAAGAACAGATACAAAGGCCATCAGCACAAATACACAGGTGTGGAAAAAGTATTCAAATGTGTTACTTGAGTAAAAGTACTTTTACTTGGAAAAAAAAAATGTAATTAAGTGTCAAAGTATCCGTCTAGAAAACTACTTGAGTAAAAGTACAAAAGTATCATATCTTAAACGTACTCAAGTATCAGAAGTAAAAAGTAGCCACCTTTAAATTCTACCCATGGAAATCTGCTGTTACCTAGGGCTCCTGATTTTCCATTCTTGGGAATGGCAAATTCCGTTTTTCAAAATGACCAATTCCGTTTTTCAAAATTACCATTTTTTTCCGTTTCTACCAATTTATTAAGAATTTACAATGTAATTTGAACATAAATAACATTTTTTTTCTTCTTTTTTTTAATTTAGTCGTTGCCAATTATTTTTATTATTTTCTCCCAATTTGGTAATGGCCAATTATTTTTAGGCTCAACTCACCGCTAGCACCCCTGCGCTAACTTGGGAAGGTGAAGACAAACACACGCTGTCCTCCGAAGCGTGTGCCGTCAGCCGACCGCTTTCTTTCACACTGCAGACTCACCATGCAGCCATCCAAGAGCTACAGCGTCGGAGGACAACGCAGTTCTCGGGCAGCTTACAGGGGTCGCTGGTGTGCGGTGAGCCGAGGACACCCTGGCCGACCTAAACCGCCCCCACCCCCCGGGCGACGCTCGGCCAATTGTGCAGAGCCATCCTTGCAAATCAAACTGACTGGCTTTCTAAAGTGCCATTCAGCTCTGATTGCGGCCGGGGAAAAAACAAAACAAAACAAAAAAAAACAACCAGCAAACAGCTGCTGACTTGGCAACAAATACGACTCTGCATGCCACACGTGCCATAGGTTCAGCATCCCTGTACTATGTCAACAAAGCGAGCAGACACTTTGCACATGCGGCTCTGCTTTACCCAATCAGAATCCTGGGCAGCGCACGAGTCAGTGTGCTGAAAGAACGAGTAATGAGATGCTTCTGGGAAATGTAGTGGAGTAAAAAGTACAATATTTTCTAAACAAACGTACTTGAGTAAAAGTATCCCAAAAATAAAGTACTTAAGTAAAGTACAGATCCCGAAAACAAATACTTACATGTAAGTAGTGTAACAAAGTATTTCTATTTTGTTACTTTTCACCCTTGCAAATACATGTTCTCTCAGTCTGGCTTGGTTTTAACATGAAGAACCTCCACTGTTGTTAATCTATTTCTCTGCTTGTTAAACACCCCACCCCCTCAGTTTAACATGCTTTGAATTTTATTCAGTAGAAATGCTAACAGACAGTGCAGTGGGCATTTCAATTAGTTCCTCTCATTTTACTTACACAAGCTGTTTTTTTACAAGTTCTTTTAAGGTATTAGAAAGCCAGCAGCGGTGTGAGAAATGAAAGGAAGAGCACCTGCTACCTTACCTGGGGTGTTGAGCAGCCTTGACATCCTGCAGGAATAGGAGACATGCTGCTCGCAGTGCTCTGCGCTTGTGGTGATGGCCGACACCTGTTCCATGGAGGCGCTGTAGTTGAGCTGCAGGACAGTCCGTTTCTCCTGGCTAGAGCTGCTTACTGATGTCTGAGGCTGCAGATCATGGATCACCGTAGTCCAAACCTTGTCCTCTGAGAAAGACAGTGAGATTGGTCTGAGGCCATGGCACATACCTTGCCCAGTGCAGAAAGGTGAGAAATGTACGTAACCCTACTGAAATATGCATTGCCCAGTGCCGCAAACAGTTTTACAGCCTGGGTAGACAGACTTTTTGTCTAATTCCTTAATTATTAGTTTTGAAACGATATAATTGTATTAAAATGATTAACATATTACCATACCCATGTTATACTTAATCTAGACTAGTTATGAAAATCATGACAAATCCCCCCCTTCAACTTAACCTTATATTACACAAATTGTTGCATTTTTTCACTAGTTTACTATGTAGCAGTGAACCATGGGAGTTGCTGTGTTCCTACAGTTAAAATGAATCTTGCCTCACTTATTTTTTTGATTCATATATTAAATATGTACTGCCGACTCAGCCATAGTGGAAAATTAAATGCCCCTCAGGAAGACTATTGTTACCTCCTGCGGCTTCGGGCATTAAAGCCCCCTGTCGGTAACAATAGTCTTCCCTCGGGTCAATAATTTTCCACTATAGCCCTCCTCTCCACTCCATATCTATCTATCTATCTATCTATCTATCTATCTATCTATCTATCTATCTATATATATATATATATATATATATATATATATATATAATAAAGCTTAAAAATAAAATGGAGTTAGTTTAAAAACAGAATGGTGTTTCAGTACATGGTGCTTTGTGTGTAGCTGCCTACTGTTCCTCCCCAGCTGTAAGAAAAGATCTAAAGCTGTACTTACAATTCAGAAATTATGCGTTAAGGGATTTAGTTCTGCAGAGAAGTTCATTACTGTAAAATGAGCTGACTGGTGAATGTGCATATTGAGATATGAGGGGTACCTTGTGTTGGCAGTGTGATTTGATTAATGGATGCTTAGCCATGACTAAGCAGGCAGGCTGGCTGGCTGCCTGAGGGGACCCCTCAATTGTATCTTCTGGCAGCAAAATGGACCATCTGTCTCTCTATTATCTCCTCACTGGAAAATGTTCTTGGAGAAACCTGATCATCTATGTGCTAACTGCAATACAAATATCGAGGAACATGCGTCTTGTCACAAGCAGCATTCATACTGCCAATACTAAGAATATGCATTATGCTTCCTCAAAGCCTGTCTGCACTGTCTGACTGACACTCCACACCATTTTTGTGAGAAAACCGGAACTTCTGAACAAACCCTTCCCTTCATGGCCAATGAGACAACAATTAACAGTTGTCTATTTTTACCTGTCATATTGCAGTGCACTTTAAATGGTCCAAGTGGTCCGCTTCCATCTGGGTCTATCCAATAAGCATCTGACGTCTTCCCAAGGTGTTTGTATGCTTCACAGGACTGTTCGTAGATAGCTGGAATAAGAAGTACAAATGAATAGTCAGAGAAAACAATTGCAAGGCCAGCAGGGTTGCTGAACTTTAAATGAAGTACAGTAAATTCTATATTCTGCACCCATCCTATATATATGAAAGAGAGCACATGGATAATGTGCTGGTGAAAAGGGTGAAATACTCTGATATGCCACCAGGGGGCAGTAACTTCAATGAGGTTTTGAACTATTGTTGAAGCAGTCCTGATTCGGAACTAGTCTGTTGTTGCCTGTTTGCCTATTAGATATTATTCTGAAATATATGACCTAATGTGACTGAGTATTCAGAAAGAAACCTTGGTTGAGCTGGATGGATGTATGCATTGCTTTGAATTGAAAATAAATAGAAAAAAACTAAGTAAAAGAGGAATGACCGCATTGAAAGAAATTCTTGCTTTCTTGTTCTTGATCTTAATACAACTCCTGTAAAACTGAACACACTACCTGAACAGTATAGATGGGAATTTTACACACTGAAAGAAGGACAACTAATGAATGATAGAGTTTGGGTTTGGTTAGTTTATTCATGTATTAATTCCTACTGCTTCCAATTTTTATGCTATAGGGGAGTTCTTGTCGGAGAGACTAAGCATCAATCATGTACCCTGGGGCAGGTTGTATGCCTGTCTAATAAGTCCTATGGCTAGGGAAAAATACAATTGCATTGGGAGAACACATGAAGCCTCTCAGTCCCACAGCACCCGCAGAGTGCCTCCAACAACATAAACTGTTTCTGAGTCCCAGTGATGCTGTTCTTGTTTTCTCAAGGGATTCATGTTCAATTGCAGCCAAATATAAATGGAACTGAAATCCACAACTGTAAAACATTTGTTCTGCTATATGTGGTGATGAAATCATATGACTGCCAAGATCAAAACCCTGAGTTTTGCTGATAGGCCACCACAGCGACAAGCAATCTAAAAAAAAAAGGGATTGAAATGTCTGTCTACACATTTTTGGGCTGTCTTGGAGAATTTTCAATGGATTGATATGAAGTTCAAGTGTTACACCGCAAGACTGAGTTACCCTTTACAAGAGAATTATTACAGAGAGGCCTTGTCAGGCCTATAGAGCCACAACTGGACTTCATACCAGCCACTACAAACTTCACTCAGGATAGCCGAAAAATGTGTGAAGAAGCATTTCAATCATTTGTGAAAGGAAATAAAATGTTAATGTTCCAAACCGTATGAAAGACAACTTTTTTGCAAATGGACAAATTCCATTAAGTCCTGCCCTTGATGCACTTCCCTATATTGCAGTATGTAGGTCTCACATGCATTGTTAAGAAAACAGCATATTTAAAATACATACACAGTGTAAATTCACTATAACAAACTCTTCTTATAACAAATCCCCTTTTTTTAACGATACAAGCAGAAGGATCTAAGTAGTGACTGACACTGAACTTTCTCCAATGTGAATGTGTTATTCTCTCGGTGAAAAGAAAGACCTTGGTAGGCTAATTCGAAGATAACCTATTGTAGTGCGAATCATGTGTGACGTATGCAACCGTTGACATCTTCACACAAACTGCAACCATGGCAACAGGCGTGAGGAGGTAACAAGATTGAAACAGCGTGCATTGAGAAAAGCACGAAAAATATGAAGCAATCTATGCTGGATATGTTTTTCAAGAGAAAGGGCACGTAATTACTGTATTCAGCATGTAAGTGTACTTTTTTCATTTCTTTACCGTTTTTTTTTAAATATACAGTTTAAATGTTGATCAGTGTGAAGCTGTCTTGAAAGAACTACTGTATAAAAAGATGTTCAATTCAATTTGGGCGTTTCGTCATTATTCTGATACAGCAAATTGCCAAACCCTGTTATAGTGAACAACCTGATATAATGAACATTTCTCCAGGTCCCAGGGAGTTTAGATTGTGTGTGTGTGTGTGTGTGTGTGTGTGTGTGTGTGTGTGTGTGTGTGTGTGTGTGTATATATATATATATATATATATATATATATATATATATATATATATATATATATATATATATATATATATATATATATATATATGGAATCACACTACTACTGTACTTTAAAGACAACATTAAGTTTGCATGCTTTACTTTAAGGTAGTCTGCAATGCATTTCCAGAGCTTCCCTTGATGACATGGCTTTGCTGAGGTGAAGATTATTTGCATCCTTCAAATGTGAAGCCTACTGTACACAGTAAATGTAAGTGCATGTAAGTCAATATTGTTTTGATTTATTTAATTATCAATAATATGTTTTTGTACTAGATTTGTAGCATAAAACATTGTTCCGGTCACAAAAATATGAAAGCCACACTTTGCACATTGGAGTAAAGTCCTTAATAAACCTGGACCGAAGTCCTAAAACTTTGCTTGCAAACCACTTAACATCTACTCAGGTAACACAGAAATTAGTTATAAGAATTTAAGTAATTGACAAAATACACCAGATTATATATTTTTAGTAGTTTCATCAGTTTTTAGTAATCCATTAGTTTCATTAAATGAAAATATGTTTAACTAAATACCAGGAAATACAATCATCTCCCTGCAGCACTTTTCACCCGACTTCAGCCTGTTTGAAATACCCTTTGGCGCTGTGGCTTTGAACTTGTACTTACTTAACTGTCTTCCTCATTTCATTTAAATCATGTGACAATGGAGGAGTTTCCATGGATATTCTAATTTTACTAGAGACATTGTGCTTGAGCCAAATGAAAAATGACCCTAAACCTTTCAGGTTTCTATTAGCTCAGTTTATTTTACTTGAGAAGACCCTCTTTTCACCTGACGTCATGCAAATGAAGGGGAAAGGAGGATGTCGATATGCAAATTAACCGTGCTGTTTTCGCAGACAGTTCAGGAAAATGTGGTTTCCATGCACAGAGAACAGGTACAGGAGAGAATCTCACCTGGAAATCTATGGTTGTCAGGTGACATCTTGTTTGAGTGAAACTGTTTAAAGCACAGTGTTAAGCTCATGTAATAAAGCTGTGATTTGTAAATCCCTCGTGCCTGGTGTTTAATAATGTGTTTTACTGCTCTTGCCTAAATTGTTTATTAAATGTCCATAATGAAAATAATTACCCCAAGGTATATAATGAAGCTGTTCAACCCAGCTATTGCAGATCACCATGTGAAAATGGGCATGGATTTCCCGTGTTTTACGTCATGCTCACAAGTAAATGAGATTTACCCTATCCCTCTCTGTGGCCGTTATTTTCCTACTGGGACTAACATTGTCATCTAAGAACATTTACAAATGAGAAGAGGTCATTCGGCCCATCTAAGTTTGTCCGGTTCCAGGTAGCTGACTGATGTCAGAACTTTGTCAAGTTGGGTCTTAAAGGATCCAAGCATTTCTGCCTCAAGAACATGACTAGGTAGCTGTGACAAAGTGGCTGAGTGGGAGCAGTTGCAGGAGTGATGCAGTGCGTGAAAGAAGCAGACAGAGATAATTGTAATCCTGTTTGGAAATGTTTTATTTTGGAGATTTCAGGTCTGGCGACCAAACAATAATTCCCCGGCAACACACACCAATGTGTACAGCAGGGGGTATATAACAAGAACAGAAAGTCCCAAATAATAAACAATATCCGCCCAACAATAATACAAACACGGTCACCAGTCCTGGGTGCGTGCAGTAGTGCTCGTGATGGGTGATAAAAGTTTATATTTGTGACAATGGTGCAGTGTTGTCCGGTTTAGTGCTGGCCCTTGGCGACAGCTCCGGAACTCTGTTAGCTATCTAGTAACGTATAAGACAAGACAAGACAATTACAAACAAACAAACCACAACACTCATTATTTCAGTTTCCGTATTATTTTCACTGTCCTTCTCGGTTCTACTCACATTTAAACCAAAGCGAAGGAACAGATCACGATTCTCCGTCCCCTTTTATGCTGTCACACATGACCCCTTGGTAAACGAGTGCAACCGCCTCTCCAATCTGCGGCTGCCACGTCGTTTCCCTTCCGGGTCAATGCGTTCTTGCAGCGGAGTCTCGCCTTCATCCAGACTGGCCGACTTCCCGACCCTGGGAAAGAACTGTCAGACCAGCCCATCCAAAGAACTCTGTTCTCGCTGCTTAGCACCCTCACAGGTCGGGAGGGAGATTTACAACCAAGAGTCATTGTATTTCTGTCACATTAGCCCATTCCATACCCTCACCACTCTCTGTGTGAAGAAGTGTCTGCTGTCCTATGTCTATCTCCACTTAATTTCCAACTCTGCACTCTGGTTTTGGTTTCATTACTGCTCTTAACCCATTAAGTGCCATTGTCTTCATTTGAGGCCAGGCTACTTTGTAATTTTTGGAGCATTTTAACTGGCATCTACCTGCTATTTGAATGTTCCGTTTAACTATATTTTGTTACTTAATGGTAATGGTTTGGATTAACTGTCCTTGCCTCCACTGCTCTCTCTCACCTCCCTCCTATCGACTCCTTTTCACAACTCTCCGTAGACTCTGCTACCTCCACCCTCTTCTCCTCCCTCACCTCCTCTCTCGACTCCCTCTGTCCCCTCACCTCCCGACCTGCTCGCCCCTCCCCTCCCCATCCCTGGCTCTCTTCTGCACTCCGCTCGGCAAGAATCACACTGCGATCTGCTGAAAAGAAATGGAAGAGAACCAAACTCCCTGCTGCCCTAGACCTTTACCGCACTCTCCTCTCCTCCTTCTCCTCTACTCTCTCCTCTGCTAAATGTACTTATTTCCAATCTGTAATCCAAGCCTCCACTAACAACCCACGTAAACTATTCTCTACCTTCTCCTCCCTCCTAAACCCTCCCCCCCTCCTCCTCCCTCCTCTATCTCCCCTGATGACTTTGCCTCCTTCTTCTCTTCTAAAATCTCAGATATCCGCAAACTCTTTAACACCTCTCCCTCCCCCGCACCTCCTCCTGCTCCAACCCCTACACCCACTGCATCCCCTACTAACTCACCCTCCTTCTCCACCTTCTCACCCCTCTCAGACTCTGACCTCTCCTCCCTGCTCCAGGGTCACAAACCCTCCACGTGTGCCCTGGACCCCCTCCCCACTCACCTCTTTCAAGCTGCTGCTCCTGCTCTACTTCCCTTCATCTCCTCCCTTCTCAACACCTCTCTCCTTTCTGGTCTCTTTCCCTCTGCCTTCAAAAAAGCCTCTATCACTCCCATCCTCAAAAAACCTACCCTCGACCCCACCTCCTTCCAGAGCTACCGTCCTGTCTCCCTCCTACCCTTCCTCTCCAAAACCCTTGAGCGGACTGTACACCGCCAGCTCTCTGCTTTCCTGTCCAACCACTCTCTGCTCGACCCTCTCCAATCTGGCTTCCGCTCTGCTCACTCCACTGAAACCGCCCTCCTGTCTGTCACCAACTCACTTAAGTCTGCCCGAGCTGCCTCTCTCTCCTCTGTCCTAATTCTCCTCGACCTCTCTGCTGCCTTTGACACTGTTGATCACTCTATTCTACTGTCCTCTCGCTGACCTGGGAGTCTCTGGCACTGCTCTGGCCTGGTTCTCCTCCTACCTCTCCAACCGCACTTATCAGGTAACCTGGCGTGGAGCAACCTCCACACCTCACCCTCTCTTAACAGGAGTCCCCCAAGGGTCAGTCTTGGGTCCTCTCCTGTTCTCTCTCTACACCCGCTCCCTGGGCCCCCTCATCGCATCCTATGGTTTCTCATACCATTTCTATGCTGATGATGCTCAGATTTTCCTCTCCTTCCCCTCCTCTGACTCCACCATCTCCTCCCGTATCTCTACCTATCTGTCTGCTATTTCCTCCTGGATGTACTCGCATCACCTCAAACTTAACCTCTCTAAATCTGACCTCCTTTTCTTTCCCTCCTCCTCCCCCTCCTCTGATCTCTCTATCTCTGTTCCTCTGGAATCTACCACACTCTCTCCCTCTTCCTCCGCTAAGAACCTCGGAGTCACCCTGGACCCCTGCCTCTCTTATTCCCAGCACATCTCCACTCTGGCACGCACTTGCCGATTCTTCCTGAGCAACATCCGAAGAATCCGACCCTTCCTCACCAACTACGCCACCCAGCTCCTGGTCCAGGCCTTGGTACTCTCCGCCCTAGACTACTGCAACTCCCTCCTGGCTGGCCTCCCTGCGGCCGCCACCCGTCCGCTCCAGCTCATCCAGAACTCTGCTGCCCGCCTGGTGTTCTCTCTGCCTCGCTTCTCCCACGCAACTCCACTACTCCGCTCACTCCACTGGCTACCGATCACCGCCGCATCCAGTTCAAGACTCTTGTACTAGCCTACAGATGCCTTGACCAGACTGCACCCAGCTACCTCCAGACCCTCATCTCTCCCTACACCCCCACTCGACCTCTCCGCTCTGCCTGCACTAGAAGACTGGCTCTACCTCCTCACGCTCCCCTGCCTCCAGAGCCCGCTCCTTCTCCACCCTCGCTCCGCAGTGGTGGAATGACCTACCTACAGATGTCAGGACCGCCCAGTCCCTGACCACATTCCGGCGCCTCCTTAAGACTCACCTCTTCAGACAGCACCTGTAGAACTCCTCTGTTTCCCCCTGGGACACTTTCACCCTTCCTTAAATTTGCTTTACTTACTCTTACCTGCCCCTATTTTAATGCATTTAATCCTGTACTTCAGAGTACTGTAATCTGCCATATGTTTAAACTGTAGTATTTGGTATTTAATCATATCTTGATGTAACTGTCACTTATCTGCTGTATTGAATTGTATTTTGTCACACTTGTACTTGCTTGAACTTGTCATTGTATTTATCTTGCTCTTATTGTATTACCTGTACTATAACACTTGAAATGTATTTGCTTACAATTGTAAGTCGCCCTGGATAAGGGCGTCTGCTAAGAAATAAATAATAATAATAATAATAATAATAACTAAGTCAACTCCTTCTAATATTTTAATTATTTGAATATAATGTGTATTGTTAAAAAAAAAAAACATGTTTCCTTTAGTTTCATTTTGCTTGATTAAACTGCATTTCAGTGTGTGACAAATACATCCTACTCTCATTATAAAACCTATTGCTGGTATAAAGCATTACTGGTTACTGACTTGATGTTCCAGTGATAGTTTTGCCTTCCTGTATTCTAAGTGTGTTCAAATGTTGTCAGATATAAGTCTGCTCAACAGTGCCCATCACATAGTCTGATAAAGGCTGCTTTTAAGGGAATGCTTTTTGCTACAATGCTTTCTTTGATTTAAGGTTACCTTGCTGGTCACAGTTACAGTTATAAAAGCTGCTTTTAACTGAATGTGTAGGTACACAAATCCTGTGTGGAACCCATTAGTACAGGGGTTTTCAACCTTTTTGTGTGTCTGGACCCCCTCCATCCAATGGTGGGCAAAGGGTGCTATGTGTGAGGAAGAGGTTGAGTGTGTTATTTGTGCAATAAATACTTTGTAGTGGTTTATCATTAAATGCATTCTTATAAGTCATTTTAAAGAAAAAGAGTGAATTGGAATTGTGACTGGTGTGACATTTACAACCCTACAGAGCACAATAATTACACACACACACACACACACACACACACGTCCCCTTTCATTACTGCATAGCTGGAGAATTAAAAAAATAAAACATAAAATAATAGGAAACCATGCTACTGACATTAGTGAGAAACTTGAGCTTGACAGGAGGAACACAATTTGTCAATCCTTGGAGAAATTGTGGAAAGGCAGTCAGTGAAATAGGTGGTTGCAAACAGTAGAACAACTTTTAAAGCTCTGGGAATTCCTTCTGGCTACCAATTCAGAAATTGGCAAGGGATGCTGACTCATATCTATTTCTGTGCACACTGTCAGTAGAAAGTTTTCTTCTGTAGCAGTTAAGCTTGAACACTACTTGTGTTTTCAGAAAATGGAAACTAAACCCACTTTTTGTCACATCGCCAAGACTCAGACTCCACAATGGCAATTGCTGCTCCATTGCCATCAAGTGTACACAAAGGGTGCCCCTTACTTCAGGTGTGATGTTAAAATTGGAATTATCGGTCAGTTCGTCCAATGAGGGAAACATTGAAACATTTCCCTGCAGTACTCGCTCTCGCCATTTGTTCACCTTTTTAAGGAAAGCTTCATGTTTGTCGTAGTTTTACAATGTTGACACCGCAAAGCTGCATTGACACATTCAGCCTACTCAATTCTGAAAACAAATCCGTGAGATAAACCGATTTTACTTATCTCACCATGTCTTTAAAATTGGCGGCCAGTTCTGTTTGGTTGTGCTTGACAAAGAAATTGTGTACTTCAGAACGTAGTTCAAAAATTCGGCTTAAAACGACTCCATGAGACAGCCTTCTAACCTCTGAATGAAACAGAAGGGCCCAGTGATCTGTATCCATTTCATCACAGAGAGATGAAAAAAGACGTGTGTTTAATGGTTTATTCTTAATGAAGTTTACAAACTTTACAACAGTTTCAAGTACAGTTAATTCAGGGCTCAGTTGTTTGGAAGTAAGAGACTCTCTATGTATCACATGAGTTCAAAGTACATGGGGTGCCACTTGCCTTACACGTCCAGTAGTGCACTCTGCAAACCAGTCATAGCCCTGGCTCCATCCGTACACAGTGTGATACATTTTGCCCATGAGATGCCATTCTCCACCAAAATCTGAGCACTGGTAGTATGTTTTGGCAAGTTTTTACAAAACAGGAATTCATCTGACATTTTGCTGTTTTCAATGAAACTTATAAATGCAAGTAGCTGGGCATCATTAGAAATGTCAGTCGATTCATCAACTTGCACTGTAAATGCATCAGTGTTTCGAAGCTTTTCAAGTAATTGAACGGAGACATCTGAGACCATATCATCAATCCTTCTTGCTATGGTATCTCCGAACATGGTTTTCAGATATCCATTGCGGCTGGCAATACAAGATTCTCATCTCAGTGTAGCGATCCATGTAATTGTGTTTTTGTACTGTATTCCTACTGTTTCTACTGTGGTTGTGTACCGTAATTCCTGCTGTATTGTGCTCCCTTCCTCCTGTGTGTTTCTTGCCGTTTGCTTGTCTACTCTGTGTCTGTGTCTTTATGTGTAATTCCTAGCCAGCGTGTGGTGCCTCCTGTGTCTCCCCTGTGATTGGCTGTTGTTTGTCTGTGCCCATTGGTCCTGGTGTGCGGCTGAGGACCAATGGGATGTGTGTAAGCTCCAGTACCCGATTAGCATCAAGGGGTATAAAAGGCGCTGTGCCGGCAATTATGGGTTATTGTGATTGAAAGCTGGTTGTCGTCCAGAAAGCTGGTGTTGTTCCAATGAAGCAGAGAAGCAGTCAGAGCAGTGGTCTTTAATAAAAGAGCTGAATTGAATCAATGTGTTGTCTCCTTCCTTTCTGCCTGCCTGCGAAATGCTACATCACCAATAGAATGCGGTTTTTTGCACTGCGCAAATCGAAGAGCTTCTTGGTAAGATGCTCTTAATGCATTGGAACTAGTAGAGACCATTTTCATTAGTTTCTGCTGCCTCTTCAAATCTTTCACATACTCTTCTTCATATTCCCTCACCTTCTTTGGTCGCTTTTGCATTCGGTTGTTGTGCTTGTGTAGCTTTGCCTTTTTTTTTAACACTAGAACCGCCGAGATTTCAGACTACATACAACCACCGCACTCGCAAAATGTGCAGGTCCATTTTAAAACGGCTTTGATATGAAAATGAAAAACAAACAATCGGATACAACTTAATATTTTTATTTATGAACATCATACATAACATTTTCAGAGCAGAAACACCATATTTATATTGAAAATTAAACTTTTTTTCTTATTTTATTCAAAAAGAGCACATATACATAAACATGAAAAACTGTAATAAAATAGACTTTACGGAATCAACTTCTGTGTAAACAAGTGTAGAAAGCTGTATGCACATATAAAATTATAAAAACATAAATAACTAGTTATAAAAATAGCATAAAACAAAAATTTAACTTTTGCAACGTGAAAGCGCTTTGAGTGAAACAGAGTTCAAAGGCTCTGTCTGTCTATTTAGAGTTCTATTACAGCTTTCTAAGTACAATCTATTCATAAATCATGCTTTTCAACTGTACCAGTGCATTTGCCACAGACTGCCTTTTCACAAAGGGCGCATTCATCAATCGTTCTCTTTTTATTGCATTTAGCAACCTGGCATTGTCTTTTATTCCATGTACCAGTGGGAGCAGCGCTGGCTGAAGGTTGAGGGGTATTTGCCAGCCGGCTTTCGTGTCTCTTATCAAAATGTTTCTGCCGTAGTTCCAGGGCTAGCAGCAAAATGAAGTCCCTCTGAGTGATTGTGTTGCCGTTGCACTCCTTGTATAAAACAAAAGCCAGGTCCAAAACATTATACCATATATAGCCGTGCCATTTGATCCAGTATATACACACCGTACTTCGTTGCGTTGTAAAATGCAACAGTCTCTGGGTTTCATTTAGCATCAGTCCCGATGGTCCCTGATTTGTGCAGAGAGCTTAGAATAAGCACATTTTTTTATTTTGTACACCTGCACATACTCAGGGTGGCACAGTCGTTCTGCCTGAGGAGTGGAGTGGAGCGGAGTGCAGGGGTGCTCGCATGGCTTGAGCTGTTGGTGGTAACTCTATTCAGAGGACAGGCAGACGAGAAAAAAGTAGCCTAGCTATATCACACTGTATTGTGATTCAATGTGTATATTTTGTGACAACTGCTAATAAAATAATAATAATAATAATAATAATAATAATAATAATAATAATAATAATAATAATAATAATAATATGATGTGTAGAATGACTTTCATTAGTGTTTCAGCACTCGACAGATGCACATAATATGTTCTTTCACAACGACTTTGATTTTATTACAAAGCCCAGACTAAATTGTCGGCTATATTGTATTGATTTCAATATGCTGCTGTGACGAGGTAAAGCGATCCCGTGCTGTAATCCACTCTCCCAGCTGCCAGGGGGCTGTGAGCCAGCCTAGAAGGCCCCAACAGAGATGGTGTGACATGGCAGTTCCACCTTTGGTTGCGAAGTCCCAAAAGGACGATCGCCATCTTTGTTGAGGGCAACAACACAGAATGTGCTGGAAAGTCCCAGAATTGGGAAGCTTATTGGCGTTCCGCGGCACATAAAAGGGGGTCGTGTTGTAACAGTTGAGGCTGGTATCTGAAAGTACGAAGGAGTGTGGAAGAGGTACGGAGGGTTATGTATATATATATATAACCAAACAAATGCTAACGGTGATTTTTTTGACAGATCTAAACAAACTAATTTAAAAGAGAGACAGCCAACCAGGAGGGTGGACACCTGAACGGCCAGAAAGGCGAGAACAGCCACCCAGAGTCTGGATCATATTACTTTGTTGTTTATTTGTTTTTGTCTCTCCACATTTCAGTTAGCGTTTCTCTTTTGTTTGGACATTTTTTTTGTTTGTTGTCCTGTCCTGATTACCACTGTTTGCGGACAATAATAAAGGAAAAAGAAAAGAACTTTTGGAATATCAT
This sequence comes from Acipenser oxyrinchus oxyrinchus, assembly GCA_030684275.1. NCBI lineage: Eukaryota > Metazoa > Chordata > Actinopteri > Acipenseriformes > Acipenseridae > Acipenser > Acipenser oxyrinchus. Next base: position 85,205,548 of record CM060249.1, read on the forward strand.
ACCATTGTCTGGATTTTATTATTTTTAGACCTCCACCCAACTCAGCTATCCATGACAGCCGCATAAACTGTGGGTCTGGCGGTTGAAGAAGCAAGTGCTTATAACTTATTCATTTTTACGATTCTGCAGCTGAAACACCGTATTGGTATTTAATTCAAATATTTAGTAACACTTAAGAACGGACATGCACGAGACATTCACATACGCAGAGATATTTAAATCTGAATTGCAAAAGCGGTTCAAAAAGCAGCTATGGCGGTGCTAGTGTTAATAAGAAATCGATCCATTCTTACCTGTAAAATTATCATCTGGCATAAAAAATACAGTTGTTTCTGTTTCCATACTTCTCCTACTTTTGCGCATGTTCAAATCAAGTCGTACATCCAATTATTTTAACTTATTTCACCAAGCCTTAAACAATGTTGTTGTCTCTCATTAACACTTTGGTTTTGATTCCTCTATTATCCTGACTTCGTTTTGATCTTAAACTGATTGTAGACAACAATCTATAAGTAATTCCAGATATTTTCCACACCACTCACTATTAAAGAAGGCTATGTGATACCTGGTACAACACTAGGTTAAATGTATCTCTATTTGTTGGCCCGGCTTTGAGATGCACGTTCATGGTTTTGAGTGTTCACTTGAACAACACCAGCTTTCTGGACGACAACCAGCTTTCAACCACAACAACCCATAATTGGCGGGGCAGCGCCTTTTATAACATAGCCCCACCCCTTTATGGTAATTGGGTAATGGAGCTTACACACATCCCATTGGTCCTCAGCCACACACCAGGACCAATGGGCACAGACAAACAACAACCAATCACAGGGGAGACATAGGAGGCACCACACGCAGGCTAGGAATTGTACATACAGACACAGACACAGAGTAGACAAGCAAATGGCAGGATCGATCCATAAACAAAACAAAACGTTAAAATAAATTAGTTCTGCACTATATAAAATGGAGCTGATTGTACCAGTGCTTGATAGTCTACCTGATTAGAAGGCCTTTTTTGTTGTTCTCCAAGTTGCTGCAGTGACATTGTAGATGCCAGTATAACGAGTTACTGTAAGATATACTGTTTTAGCAAACATATTTTATTAAGTAAACATTTATTTTAATCTTTTTGGAATTAAAAGTATAAATGCAACACAGTTTTCTTTGTGACCAAGTGAAAACGACAATTCAAAAATCGTCAAAATCCCCCAAGGTAGCAAATCCGCCGAATTTAATACCAGCAAAAATGTCCCATTATACGGTATGCTCCCGCCCCTACAACATTTTTGATTGACATTTAGTGATGTAATTTCCTCCTAGCCCGAATTCAGACTTTAGAATTCAGGCCAGCCCGAGGAGTGAAATTGGACCAGAGAATTGCGGCCCCCGCCTGAATTGGGAGCCAAATCGAGTGATTTAAAAACATGGACATGGAGGTGTGGGGGAGGGGGGGGGGAAATCGAGCACGTACCAGGGCTATGTGGTTCATCTAACGTGGTATAAGAGTGTTTATGTATTTCAGCCCCACTCTTCTGAATGACTGCATGCAGTCTAGCAGTGAGCATGAGAAGGCGAGAGCGCTTCAAACCATAGGGGTGTAAGAGATGAGCTCTGGAAGTGGGAACCTTTTCCAATGTGTGAAGGAATTAATTACTGATATAGCTGTAATGTATATCATGTACTATTCTAACAACCTGACACCCTGTATGCTCAAATAAAAGTTACAAAGCTGCTGCAGTTGTGCCTGATGTTATTCATCCACTGACCACCTCTCTAGCTTCCTAACCAGCCCACTATCTTCAAGGACCTCGCTTTCAAGTGTGATGGATACCCAGACCAAGGAGAGATTTCATTATGGCTTTATGCCTTCTTTCAAGTTAGTAACCAATCAAATGACTGACATTCCAGTGTAAAAGATGTCCTGGAAGGCAAGCGAAACAAATTGATAACTTTCTTTTCCCTGGGGTAGTACAAGATGTCCTATTTTATGAAAATGTTTGCAGTATCATGTTTCTTCTTAAACTGCACATTTGAGTTTATCACACAGAGGTCCTTACAGGTATTTATCCTCAAGCTTACCATGTTGTGGGAGGGAAAATGGGCTTCAGTCAAGTCAGTGAACATAATGTCAAAAAAAGAACAGCATTCAACAAAATGACTAGATAATTGCAAGAAAGTTGCTAATAAAGGCTGGGTTGTTGTATCTTTAAATCTTCTTACATTTGGTTTGCTTGATTATTCTTGTAAGCTGTGTGTATCCACACTACCAAGGCATGATGCATCTAAAACAGTAGGCTGCCCGACAGAAAGTAAAGCTCTGTGTGTAAAGTACACAGTCTTGAAGTACGACTCATATATCATACATCGCAACAGTGTAAGAATCTAAGAGCAGTCCCTATACTCACAATTATGGCAGGTGGCCCCAGTGTACCCTGTCCCCTCACAGCTGCACCTGAAGCTGTCCCAGGTCTGTGTACACTTGCCGCCATGCTCGCAGTGATTGGGCATACACCTGAGCAGAGAGAGAAGAAAAGAAAAGCGTCAGAGAGGGATGGCTTTCAGGAAGATCCAGTATCTTTTGGGTTTCTATATACTATTATTTGTTTATTTAGCAGACACCTTTACCCAAGGTGACTTACAGAGACTTGGGTTTGTGAACTATGCATCAGCTGCGGAGTCACTTACAATTACGTCTCACCCGAAAGACGGAGCACAAGGAGGTTAAGTGACTTGCTCAGGGTCACACAACAAGTCAGTGGCTGAGGTGGGATTTGAACCGGGGACCTCCTGGTTACAAGCCCATTTCTTTAACCACTGGACCACGCAGCTTCCTCCTAGTATCTCTAATACCAGATTGCTCAGTGGAAACAGTATATGCGATAAATTAATACATTTCACAGTACAAAGATTTATGCACATTGAACCCCATGCAGAACACACAAAAAATCACGCTCCAATTGTTTTAAGGTGCTTGGAAACACAGGGAAGGTAAATGTTACATGGAAGGTAAACTTAAAGACGTTGCATATTTTGAATGTTAGATTTTGGACTGGTTTTTTTATCACAAGACAAATCAGCCATGCAATTACCTGTTTTAGAGAACCAGTCTTGCTTCTTGGAAGCAATTATTTTGCAAGTTTACTTTGTTGAAATCATTCATTCATGACAAAGGCAAAAAACAAATAACAACCTTCCTTATCCTTTTCTCAAAGGAGAACTAATTTAGCTAAGAGAATGCTGCTTTGCCAGGCTTTTCCAACAAACCACTAAAAGATATTATCCGTAGTGGAACAAGCTGCTCCTAATAAAATCTGAATCAAATTCCTCTTCTTTATGAAGGAACTGGAATACCCATTAAATTACCCATTAATTAGATAATATATCCTTAAACAAATGTTTCTGGCTTATTTGGCACATAATCCAATGGGAACTCTGCTGTGGGTTTAGCACTGATAAAATTGGGAAATTGGGAAGGAAACCTTGATGTTCTCATTATTAATCTGATTTATTGTCTTCATCTTTACTTTTAGTAGGGCATTTAATCAAATAAAGATTAATCAATCCCACAAACTAGCTTTAATCACTTAACCAAATATTTAAATGAAATATATATATATATATATATATATATATATATATATATATATATATATATATATATAACAGAGTAAACATTTGTCAGTTTTTTTCCTTCCTGATGCTTGCTGATGGACACAGCCCCCATTTGTTTGTGTTATTTTTCAATTACTATTCAAATTTCCCAGTAAAATATTCAATTAATGCACAAATGTAGATTTACAGGTTATGAATATAGTATAGATATATAGATAGACAGATAAATAGATAGATAGTATAAAGTTACATACATGAATGGCATTTCCAGAACCACAAATAAAAAAACAGTGAGAAAAAAGAGTTAGATACATACTGCATGTTCACACACACACACATATATATATATATATATATATATATATATATATATATATATATATATATATATATATATATATATATATATATATATATATATATATATATATATATATATATATATATATATATATACATACACACTGTACAGGGTTTACAATTACTGTGTGGTCCAGTGGTTAAAGAAAAGGGCTTGTAACCAGTAGGTCCCCGGTTCAATTCCCACCTCAGCCACTAACTGATTATGTGACCCTCAGCAAGTTACTTAACCCCCTTGTACTCCGTCTTTCCGGCGAGATGTAATTGTAAGTGACTCTGCAGCTGATGCATAGTTCACACACCCTAGTCTCTGTAACTCGCCTTGGATAAAGGTGTCTGCTAAATAAACAAATAATAATAATAATATGCCACCTTTTATGGCACAGTCCCAATTTAGGATTATCAACTCAATTAAACCAGTGACAGTCATATAAGTGAAATGGGGGGAAAAGTTTGTAATATATATGTAGTAAATTGTTGCGAATGGCTTGGGTTTGGGGTGCTGGGTTTAGCATGTTTAAAAGTCTAATTCCAAACCACATAGATGATGAGGGGATCAGGTACTGCTGATATGTCAACTTATGAAAATGTTACTACTGTGGTTCATTCTACCAATGGCTCCTTCCATTGTAGCTGTTCTTGAATAAAAAAATACCCTCAATACAGAACCATTATATTTACATTTAAAGGAACATTTAACAATAAATAGGATGCGTTTAAGGATTTCTACTCACTACTTTTAGTATATTTGCCACATGACTATTAGTAAGCAATTCAGCTGTTCAAGCCAATTGCAGTGGCTATAATGAAAATTACAACAAAGTGTGCAATCCTGCAATAAACTCTTTGTGGGAGACATTATCATCACCACCACAACCTCGCAACTTGCCACTGAAAGGCATCTAAACTATTATTATACTCAAAGGCATTGATGCTGTGGCCACAGACTTGGTCGATACAAGCTCTGGTAAAACGGCTGTTATGGTTTAAGAAGTAGACCAAGTGAAGAGGGTGAAAACAGCCATGGCTTGCCTATTTGAAAGAATAGTACATTCATTATAGGCTCTGATGCCTTGACCTTTTAGCACTGTGTTCTGGGTTTCTAATATAGTGCAAATCAAAGTGATGAACAGTCACACTGTCTATACACGGCAGGGACCAATCACACACATCAGAGGCGAGCTGAAAAATGTATTAAAACATTTACAAATGGTACACACAATCTGGAGAGTAAATGTCACAGGCAAGCAATGCGCCAACAGGAAAGTGATGCAAAGGTTCAGAAACTCAGGTGATACTGAAACATTTTCAAACGTAGCCCACTAACACACCATTAACTGGTATTCATTATATGACCAGCTGACCACGTGTAGCTCCTGGGATCCTGCTGCTGTATGTCCAGTTAAACTGTGTGTAACGGGCAGTGTTGTTCAGAAGCCATCGACAGCCCTCAACTATCAGCATCATTGCAGCAGATGGGCTCTCGCCATGGGCATCCTGGGCTGCCATGCAGATTGACAGGGCAATTTAAAAGGAGTTTAATCCTGTCAAAGCCCTTACAGTACTTTACTTTAGGGATAGTGCCACAGACCATGATTATTTCAAATGAGAGACAATTGCTGAAGTGACAAAAAAAATTATACAGTGATGCTAGCCAAGAAAAATTACATTTCCTTTCCTCTTTAAACATTTTTTTTTTATCTGTGTTGAAAAATGGAATGGTCATATGGGGAAGATGAAGAGAAAGGTAAGAATATTGCAATTAAATCATTAACACTCACAAATGATTTTAAATCTTAAGAGACATTCATATTGCATTTTTATCAGCTTGGTTTTATTAGTACACAGTACTATTTTTCCTCCTTTAACCCTGTGTAAAACTAGACATCACATTTACTATAACATTAATTTTTTTTAAACTGCAACAATTGAACCCTACACAACAGGTAAGATTAATAGAATTGGTTTGCTGATTACAACAGCTTTAAACTGTTGCTTACCATATCATGATTGACAAAAGGCTGTCTACACTTACTGTACCATGTTTCTTTTCAGAAGCGCAGACATATAAAACTTTTATATATATAACATATAAAACAAACTTTTTAAGCATGTGTAGGATATGTTCTAAGAAGTCAGCTGTTGAGTACAGACTTTTTGACGGATTGCTATTTCATGCAGATTTGTTCATTCTTCCCTTATAAAAGTTTCCCATAGTAAAAGCATAGCAAAGTGTAATAAAGCATGGTAAAGCAAAGGTAAGCATTGTAAAGAATAGCGAGGGATGGTGAAACATAGAAATAAAGATGGAAAACAAGGGTTAAGTATGGTAAATGCGCATTATAACCATAGGAAAAAAACCTGGGAAAATTGCGAAAATACTTGGCATATATACCGTGGTAACATTTTTATGGATTTTTACACTGCATACATTTCTTTATTGATTTTATTCATAGTGGGGACATTGCTTCATTGGTGGTTTGCATGAACTTGATCTCTACCAGTAATAACATATTGCTATGTTACAGTAAGTGGATTTACTTGGTTGGTGAATTATAATGAAATGCGCATGGTTGTTTTTAGATAGTGACTGAGCAAATAAGAACATAAGAAAGTTTACAAACGAGAGGAGGCCATTTAGCCCATTTTGCTCGTTTGGTTGTTAGTAGCTTACTGATCCCAGAATCTCATCAAGCAGCTCCTTGAAGGATCCCAGGGTGTAAGCTTAGACAGCATTACTGGGGAATTGGTTCCAGACCCTCACAATTTGTGTAAAAAAGTGCCTCCTATTTTCTGTTCTGAATGCCCCTTTATCTAATCTCCATTTGTGACCCCTGGTCCTTGTTTCTTTTTTTCAGGTAAATAAAGCAAGCAATACACTTTGTTTGCTTTTTAGCCACGCTTTATCCAGCTACAATATCAATCAACAGCGGTTCACTGCAGAACATATAAAAATGGTTTGCTCACATCCCAGGGGGCCGTCTGTTTTTGACATCCATCAAAAACTCCTTAAAGTTGCCCTTAGACCGACATCACATCACTTAATGATTCCATGGCCATTAACATTCAATCGCCCTGAACTTTCATGGTCAAATTAACAAAAAGATTGTCCCCAGATACTGTATTTTTTGTTAAAGACGATAACAGGACCTTGTTTGATTTTTTTTTTTTTTTATTAAAGCGCATTACCTAAATCACCCCAGCCTGTTAATGAAAAGCTGAAATATAATGCCTGCCCTTTACCTTCTATTCCCCCCCCAATAATGGCTTAAAAACAATTTTGCAGCAAAAAAGTCAATTTTCTTTGATTATCCAGAATTCAAGAGTGACTCCACTAGGGGCACTTTTCCAAGGATTCCTTAACACTAGCACTGCCATAGCCGCTTGTAGCAAGGCGGTAGTAAGCCCTGCTGATTAAATGTATTTGTTTATTTTTAGAACAGGGTTGCCCTCTCCGCCCCTGTGTAGTGTGTTATTTTGTATTTGTTTTGTATTATGATTTAGTTATTGTGTTTATATGACAGCGAAGCGCCGTCGGTATTGTTTTTGTATTTATTTATTATGTATTTATGTGACGGCGAAGCGCCGCGGGTTTTGTTGTTGTTTTATTTAAAATGTGTTCTGGCAGAGCCGAGAGTGGGTACTTGTCCTCTGCCAGAAATAATTAGAAAACCTCGTGCAGAAGGTGGCCATCTCCCAAATTAATTAAGTGATTTAATTTGTTACTAAATCAGGAGATGGTCACCTCATATAAACCTGCATCGCTCTCAGTTCCGGGTGGGTGTGTCAGGAGCGAGAGCGGAGAGAGCCAGAGGAACGAAACTTAAAGGATCAGTGAAGGCTATTGCCCAGCCTAATCGTGTTATTTTGTGTCCGAAACTTGTTTTGTTTCAAAATTTATTTTCGCTCTGTGAGCACTTTGTTTTGTGTTAAAAATATTTATTTTATGTTGTGTTATTTGAATAAAACGGCACCGCCGCGTCTTTTTCTGTTTAAAACTGCAGTTTGGTGTCAGTATTTTTAGTTCCTGCCTCTGCTTGACGTCACCGCCCAGCCAGCCTGCCACATCGCTTTTTGAACGCCTTTTGCAATTCAAATTTAAATATCTCCGCGTATGTGAATATCTTGTGCATGTCCGTTCTTAAGTGTTACTAAATATTTGAATCAAATACCCATACGGTGTTTCAGCTGCAGAATCGTAAAAACGAATAAGTTATAAGCACTTGCTTCTTCAACCGCCAGACTTGCAGTTTATGCTGCATATTGAAATCAATACAATATAGCCGACAATTTAGTCTGGGCTTGGTAAAATAAATTATAAAACGTCATTGTGAAATAACGTATTATAATCCTGTTGAGTGCTTGAAACACTGATGAAAGTCATTCTACACATCATATTATTATTATTATTTACATTACATTTCTCTGGCAGAACGACTGTTCCACCCTGAGTGTGATGGTGCAAAATAAATAAATAAATGTGCGTATTCTAAGCTCTGCACAGAGCAGTGACCATCGGGACTGATGTTAAACAAAAGCTAGAGGTTGTTGCATTTTACAACGCAACGAAGTACGGTGTGGATATACTGGATCAAATGGCACAGCTGTATTCTGTCAAAGGTGGTACTGGCAGGTGGCCTGTGGCTGTTTTTTTTTTTTTTTTTAATAATGTTTTGAACCTGGCAGCCATCAACGGTTTGGTTTTGTACAAGGAGTGCACCGGCAACACAATCACTCAGAGGGACTTCATTTTGCAGTTAGCCCTGGAGCTACGGCAGAAACATTTTGATAAGAGACACGAAAGCCGGCTGGCAAATACCCCTCAACCTTCAGCCAGCGCTGCGCCCACTGGCACATGGAATAAAAGGCAATGCCAGTTTGCTAAATGCAATAAAAACAGAACTTTTGATGTCTGCGCCCTTTATGAAAAGGCAAGTCTGTGGCAAATGCACTGGTACAGTTGAAAAGCGTGTTTTCTGCGTAGTTTGTACTTAGAAAGCTGTAATAGAACTCTGAATAGACAGACAGCCTTGAACTCGGTTCCACTCAAAGCGCTTTCACGTTGCATAAATTATGTTATATTTTTGTTTTATGCAATGTTTTATAACTAGTTATTTATGTTTTTATAATTTTATATGTGCATTCAGCTTTCTACACCTGTTTACACAGAAGTTTATTGCGTAAAGTTTATTTTATTACAGTTTTTCATGTTTATGTATATGTGCTCTTTTTGAAAAAAAAAATAAGAAAAATGTTTAATTTATGTAAATATGGTGTTTATGCTCTGAAAATGTTATGTATGATTGTTTGTTTTTCATTTTCATATTGAAGCTGTTTTAAAATGTAGCCGCACATTTTGCGGGTGCAGCGGTTGTATCTGAAATCTCGGCGGTTCTAGTGTTAAGAGCTCCCATAAAGCCAACCTTGATATCCTTTAATTTTGGTCATTGTGATTCATTTAATTCGGATGTTAAATTAACCTACACTAGCATCCATGTTTTATTCAACAATATCCAACCCAGTGGCTATTCCCAGAGCCTGAGCCAAAGGCCAAACAGAACATAATCTGTATGTTTCCTTTGATCTCCTTGAGGTGCATCATCTGTAAGCCTAGACAGTCTCTGTAAGTTGCCTTGGATAAAGGTGTCTGCTAAATAAACAAATAATAATATATTTAGCAGCAATGTGTTTGTTATTAGGTGAACCGCATTTATTTTGTTTTATTTGTATATTTTATATAAGAGAATCCGTCATTTTTATTTTTGTAATATGAACCTTATGGGTTTTGCTAGGGAGACTCACTCTAAAAGTAGAGTTGTTTAGTTTACTGCATTACATTGACAGGACGTTACTTCCTTTTTCCTGTCTTGTTGTTTGGAGAGAAGTAAGATGGCGATGTGAGAGAAAGTTGAACTGTTGCAAGAGATGGTAATTGTACAAGAATAAAAAGCCTATTTCTGGTTAAATAAAACCTATTTCACTCATTCAAGTCTGCATCGGAGTCCTTGATAAATACCCACGCTTACACTATTATAAACCGTATTTCTTTCATTTCTTTTCAAAATGACTGGTATATAGTCAGTCAAAGTGTTGATGTTTGCTGTTATTGTTTCAGGGTGCTGGTGAAGAGGGGCACTGCATTTAAAATAGGTCTGGGAGACTGACATTGTACTTGTATTACACAGAGCTGCATAGCCTCTCATAGCTAACTTTCAATACACCAGATATTAAATTAAAGCAAACTGATATTGCTTGTTTAAAACACAGGGATGAGGCTTTTTGTTCAAACTAGCAGACCTTTACTGGAGGATAGATAATCGTGATTCGCTTAGCCAGTGTCCAATCTTTCATCAGGTTTATAATGTCCCAATTAGTGCCCAATTCATGAAGAGCCAGAGAGGGAGATGGGAGCTTATAAGTAGCTTAAAGTAATATGTACTTGATATATGTTCTACCTGGTTGTTGCATCCTTGCAAAGACAAAGATGACTGGCATTATTATTATTATTTATTTATTAGCAGACACCCTTATCCAGAGCGACTTACAATTGTTACAAGACATTACTTTTTTTTTTTTTCCTTTTACATACAATTACCCATTTATACAGTTGGGTTTTTACTGGAGCAATCTAGGTGAAGTACCTTGCTCAAGGGTACAGCAGCAATGTCCCCAACCAGGGATTGAACCCACAACCCTCTGGTCAAGAGTCCAGAGCCCTAACCACTACTCCACACTGCTGCCCTGGCATACTAATTGTTCCTTATGGACTGAAAAATGCCTAGTGTCTGGTGAACTGAAGTGAGTAATTACTGCACACACTAAAGACCTTTCTATTCCATGCCTAAGCAATTAGTACATTAACACATTATATTATATTAACAGAAGAAAAAACAGTGTGGATGGCATAACTTGAATTGTCTATTCATATATTTTCTATCAAGAGCCATTAAAAGCCCTATAGTTTGACTGGGCTTGTTTGTTTTGTTTTCATATTAACACGTTAAACAATAATATAAATGCATCTGTGGCAGCTGGTGGCCAAAGTTTTTGGGCGTTCACTCTTCAGATGCAGGTGTGGGGGTGAGGTCTGGGGGGGGTGAGGGGTCCAGGGGGGCCAACCTCAGTGGTAGAAGCACTGTCCAGTGGATCTGTTTCTTGTTGGAAGCGATACAAAAAGTTTGCTCTGCGATGTCTTATTGTGGCAAATTTTTCGATTACTTTATTATTAAAGTCAGCCATCATGTCTTTTTCAATTGATAACATGGCTAAAGCACTTAGTCGTTCGGTCTTCATACATTAAAAAAAAAATAATATAAAAAGTGAGGTTGAAAAAAGACAAACACACCGAATGTACTCGAAAATGTAAATGTGTATTTATTTAACTTTAAGTTGTCCCTGAATCTAAATCAATCCCAAGTTCAAAGACCAAGAACAGGAAAAAATAAGACCTTAAATGGAAGTCACAATTTAGGCCAAAGGAAAAAAAAACACTGTAATTAGCAGATAATATATATAGACCTTATAAAAGACCGATCAGCTACAAACAAACAATAAAAAAATAGTCATTTAAAAACACCTTGAAAAAAAGCCTGATATGGCTGTCAACAAGATTTAAAAAAAATAATATAAAATATTATATAAATAATATTAACATAATACAAATATACTGTACAGTATATTTAATAACCGATTACCCCAATGAGACAGTAGTGGTCGGTAAATTAACAAACAAAAAAACAAAGAAAAATTGCCGAACACAGCAAGATATTACTGAGCTTAAGTTTAAGCACTGCTGAAGAGAAGCAGCCTCTGGAGAAAAAGGGACAGATGGTGCAAAACAAAGGCAGACTAAAACTGTGAAAAGAAGAGAGTTGAACAAATAAGACAAATAACATTAATTTAAAGTTAGACAAAGTCAGACATAGATAATTAGACTTGTGAATTTTATTTGAGTATTTAAACAGTTTTCTATCTTTCCACAAAGTAACGCCATGCAAGACTGAGAAGAGACAGTCGTGCTGCTCATATTTATAGCCTTTGTTTTCTTTTCTTGGCACATGCGCACTGATAGCCTGATCACCGTGTTCGCTAATTATTTCTGAGCAAGCACAGCCCGGCTTCAGATTAAACAGATGGGATGAACAGCATTGGCTGTGTTGTTTTATTCATCGGTGCACTGCATCGCTGAGTCAGAAGTGACATCACTTGGTGCTCATCGGAGCAAGGGATTTAACAACAGTTTGGTGAATCAACAGGGATGATGATATTGTTGCTGCTGCTTGCAAGGCTGTGGTTAACTTGTGTGAGGATAACTGCACGCTATTAGACTAGTGGGAAGGTGATGACGGCGTTGACAACCAAATAGCAAAGTACACTGAAATTAAATTGTGCAGGAAACCTAAAATCCAAGGATATGTTCAAGACGTTGTGACTACAAAATAAACGGAGAGCTTATTGGGACGAACTAAGAACTTAAAGCCTTATTATCTCTGTTAAGGTTTAGTTATCTTTAACCGACCAAATATTATAGGGATATTAGGGCTAGGTTGTACATTAAAATGTAGAAAGCAGCTAGCCTGCAATTGTAGATATTTATAAACATATTAATAGATACACTTTCAAATACAGTTCGCCCCAATTTTGCAACTTTATAACATATTTCCATGCTCTTTAAGCCTGATATCTGCTATTAGCTACTGTGTTGCTGCTACTACTTAATGTATTATGCACTTTCCACTGTATTTAATGTATTATGCATTGTTTTTTGTTTGTTTGTTTTTACTGTATCACATGTATTATGCATTTCTCTGTATTTAAAGTTTTATGGATTTTCTTGTTGTTACTGCATCTTGTAAAGTGCTTTGTGATGGTGGTCCACTATGAAAGGTGTTATATAAAATAAAGATTGATTGATTGAGGGTCTGGAACCAACTCCCCAGTAATGTTGTTGAAGCTGACACCCTGGGATCCTTCAAGTAGCTGCTTGATGAGATTCTGGGATCATAAAGCTACTAACAACCAAACGAGCAAGATGGGCTGAATGGCCTCCTCTCGTTTGTAAACGTTCTTTATGTTCTTATGTTCTTCTTATGTTCTTATGATTGATTGATTGATTTTTTTGAAGTATAAAAGAACAAATATCATACACGGTAAAAAAAAGACCTTGTTCTAGCTCTCTCTCGTCTCATATCTAATTCTTGTACACGAGAGTCCAGTTGGGGTACGTACAAAAGGCAGGCTCTAACAGCATAGGCCATTTTTCAAATACAATACAACATGAGATTGTTGGCTAATATTTACATCAATATTTTTGTTAGCGCTACATATTTATTAAATACACAACTCCATACCCATTTTCAAAAGATTTGCCATCTCTGAATCTACAATTAAATTGATAGAAGTGTCTCCATACTGGAGACTAACTTCTTCCATGGCAGTGGCCATATTGGTTTTGCTGCAGTTCACCGACTCTTGGTGAATCCATTGCTTCCAGGGGCGCCTAACTTTGTTTAATACTGGGGGGCAAAGGTAAAGAAGAACTGCAGAGCGTAGCCAGGCAATTTTTTTTTTTTTGCTAAGAAGCTCTTGGAAACCTCATTTTTACTGTTCAATTTTTTTTCAAGTTACTGTTTTTGTAATAGTAAACCCACAAAATTGGACAGGTGTTTCAGCATAAAATATAGAATATTTACTGAGCATTTATTAAGAAGAAACACAAAAAGCACCAAATGGCAGAACCAGTTCCAGTGGCATATCTGCACAATACCTACATGCAGCTTATTAAAGGGAAGTGCTAAACAAACACAAACAATAACACGTACAACAATATGGTTTGTTTATTGATAAATATATTGACATATGTATGTTAACAGTCAAACTATTCCTTGTTCGGATTTGTTTGAAATATTGTGCTGGATGCTAGAGAATGTTTTTCACTTTTTGTCATCAGCCATTGCTGAGCTCAGTTATCACAGCAAAACCAGCTGCTACGAGACATTTGGAAAGTAAACACTCTATTGCAGAGCGATGCTTGGTGCTGATAGGATAGGTTGAAGTGCTTAGTGCTAATTGGTTGAAACACTAAATGCCAGCCCTCACACAGCCAATTCATGACAATATTACAGGCAGTGCAGATCAACCATACACTGCTCATACATTAACAAGAGTATAGTTGTGTTCAGCCACACCGACAACACTTCCACGTCCCTCATTCTTAGGCACCAAAATAAATAAATACATAAAAATGTACCTGCCCCAGACCAATGGAGACGATGATACAGTATCTCATGAGCTACACTGGTAAATACTGAGTCACCCTTTTTATCAATCAGCATTTATTTCTACATCTTTTACTCATTTCACGGACATAACATACCTAAATGATTATTATAAAACAAATGTGAGTTTAAATTATTAGTAAGTACAGATGTTTCGATATGAAAGCTGAACATTAATATCAGCAAAGAACAACTAAGTTACGTTTTTAATGAAAAAAAATGTAGCCAACATTTTCACGAAAGTAAAATTAGGCTTGTGTGATTTTAAAGTGCCACTTTTTGATATATTTACTTCTACTTAATCTAAGTTAAAATAAAAGAGTTTGGTGGGAATTGAAATTGAACTTGTTCATGGCCCAGCGGTGACATTACCCTAAGTTTTAATTCTAAAACCCAACATTATTATTTAATTTTTAATAATGGTCTGATACTCTCTCTTCCTTACCTTTTTTTCTTTTAATAATGGTCTGATACTCTCTCTTCCTTCAGATATTTTTGCGAGTAATAAATAAAAAATACATGCCTATATTAAGTATTAATATTTTGTGCAGTGATCTGTCCTGAACGTTTGTCGAGTTCACATTCACTTAATGACATTTTGTGTTATTGTTTTAGCCAACGTCAGCCACGGTGCAGACCTTGGGTCAAACTAATATGTGTACCGAGAATTTATTGTGATTGTTTATAAATGTGGCCCATCCTCTGAATACTTTTCCATTTTTATATTTTAAGACTTTAAACCAAACCAATGCCAAACACAACAAGGTATAATACATAAATAATGAACAAAAAAAGTGGAGGGGCCAAATATATAGTTTGACCCCCCCATATTCAAAGTGGGGTGGGGGGGCACGTGCCCCTTCTGCAGCATGGTATGATCTCTCACTTATGTTGAACCAGAGAGTCAATTTTCTGTCCCATCCTGCTTTACTGAAATGCTGGACAGGTGAACAGTAGGAAGCACAGAGAGTATGGAGGGACTCAACTGGCCTTGTCCTATCCTGGTTCAAATCTTATCTTTCTGATAGGTTTCAGTTTGTCTCTATTGGGGAGGTAAAATCAGCATTATCTGAAGTTGTCTGTGGTGTTCCACAGGGCTCCATTCTAGATCCTTTGTTGTTTTCATTATATATGCTGCCATTAGGTGACATTATCCACAGACACGGAGTGAATTTCCATTGCTATGCTGATGATACCCAGCTGTATTTGTCCCTAAAGCCAGGAATTTGAAATGTATTTTTTGTTTACGACTGTAAGTCGCCCTGGATAAGGACGTCTGCTAAGAAATAAATAATAATAATAATAATAATAATAATAATAATAATAATAATAATAATAATTTCTTCTGCCTGAGTGTTACTAGCTACTTGCCTTACAGACATCAAGCTGAATTTTCTAATGTTGAATACAGATAAAACAGATGCAATGCTAGTGGGCTCACAGAACCAACTAAAAGGAAATGTGGGATTACATGAGCTTGACCCTTGCAGTCTCTGTGGGGGTGCTGGTTATTCCTAGGGTCAACAAAAGCAACACAGGAGGTAGGTCTTTTTCTTGCAGAGCTCCTAAATTATGGAATGCTCTGCCTTCGTTTGTCAGGGAAGCTGAAATGTAAAAACACACTTTTATAAAATGTCTTTCTTATCTTAGTGGGTTTTAATGTAACTTTAAAATTGCTGCTTTTATATTATGTGTATACAGTTATTTAAATATGTTTTTTAAATGGTCTGATTGTGGCAGTTGTATGTGTGATGTGCAAAACAAATGCATTTTAGTATTTTTTTTCTGCTATGTACTGAACAGTGCTTTATGATACTTTTGTATAAAAAGCGATATATAAATGGTCTTTCTGCACCAGGTAAAGAGTGTGGCTGGTCTTTCTGCACCAGGTAAAGAGATTTAAGGAAGCAACAGCTTGGGGTTTGCAACACATTTGTACAGAGTTAGCATTGCCATCACTTTTACAGTACCTGCAGGAGAAACGCCTGCACTCCAGCACTTTCCAGTGAAGAGATGTCTTGCTCCATTGAGCCAAACCCTAGGCTAGAAATACTTAGGAAAATGACTGTACTATTGCCACCAAGTCTGGAATCACATGCTACTGTGACTTAGTTAGCTCAGCCAGGCATGTTAACCAGTGCAACCAGCTGGGGCAGGTAATGACTGCATTCTCATTTACCTGTCTATGATGGCACACATGTCGATACTGACGTTCTCAAAGCTTCCCAGCTTGCCTTGCTCCACAGCGTGCAGGTCCGCCATCTGATCATCCACATGAATGAGCTGCATGCAGCCTTGAAAAGAGCGGGGCACTGGAGATCGACTGGAGTTATTTATTTGTGGAAAGTAACCTGAATGAAAAACAAAGGTTTAGAATTATTTTAAATCTCTCTCTCTCTATATATATATATTAGAGGTCAGCACAGGTACTCGAAAACCCAGGTTTTAAGTTACTCGACGCTACCCAGGTCTCTCTTTACTATCCAGGTTTCGATTTATTAATTTGAGAATTTAAAGAAAATGTAGAAAATATGACAATACAGTTGTAAAGGCCATTGCACACTGGATCCGATCATGCATCTGATTTTAACGTGCGTCTAAGAAGAAAAAAACAATCGTGCGCATTCTCTATTGCACCTTGCACACTGAGTCCGTTACTGTTGTACGACGGTGATGCGTCAGTTTTGGAATCGAAACAAGTTCGATTTGATCCGATTTTACACATTGACCAATGAAAAACGACTGGGAAGACACATGGATTCTTGCAGTTCCCTGAACAAAATGGAAAATCTAATGATGTGCGTCGCCAAACAAAAATTACTTTATGATAAATCAAACAAAGACATTTAAAAAAAGAAAACAGACATTGCCATGGACTGGTGCATGAATGATATGTATTATAAAACATGACATTCTGAACTGATAGCATACATAAACACATGGATTGTGAGCAGTATAGATTATTACAAGAATATACTTTTTATTTCAATTGTAGTCGAGGAAGTAAAGAAACAATGGCCTAACCTGGAGACACATATCAGAGAAAGAAGCATGACAGGGCAACAGCGGTGAGGGCTGAACAGTCAGAAAGGAGGAGCAGTACAAGTGATGGAATTTCTGACTACATACACAGAGAGTAGGTCATTATGGTAAAGTATTTTCGGTAGCTCATTGCTCGCTTCCCAACTTTCAGGTATATATTTATTAGAGGAGCGAGTGTTTGGAAAATTGGTGATATGACAACTGTGTTGAGTAATATCATGTTTTTTTTATTATTATTTTTTTATTATATATTGCGTAACAACATTTATATAGATCTAGTAGAAACGTAATAATTAGCAAACGCTTTAACTTCCATCAGCGTTTGCTGATCATTACGTTGATACTAAATTTAACAGTGTTTTGTGTTCAAAGTTATGTAAGAATTAACAACCGAATTGTATTTATTTTTTATTAAAATACTGAAACTAGGTATATTTAATACAAAGCCTCTACTGCACGCTCTGAAGTACGATATCAAAGCATCTAGTGTGCAATGGATTGATGGATAACTTTTTCGGATGACTGGACGCTAAATGACAGAACGTTAAAACCAGCTTTTGCATTAAGCCTTTTCTTAACTGACAGGATATCAATGTTTTACACAAAACAATAGCACACCGCAAGCGGCAAGTACACCTCAATTAATAGTAACTGCGGCAACTATTCTCGGGAACTAAATCAGAAACAAAACAAGATAACAGGGCTCTACAGTGCGACTAATTTGGTCGCATATGCGACAAAAATGTGCTTGTGCTAACATACATTTTAATTCCTGAGCACGTGTGCCACTACAATTTTCTAAAGGTTGACTATAAAAAATAAACATTATTTTTTTTTTTTAGCTGACAGTATAAAACACAGATCGGTGTGCGTTTTCGCGCTATGACCAGGTCGTTAGGTCACCTGGTTGTGTGTATTCGCAATGCGGTCACTGGACCTAGCGGTCATGGGTCCACCTAACCAGTGAACCGGGTTTGTGGCATGGTTCATGGTTGTAGCCAGAGGTATTGTGGTATAGAGGTTTCCTGTCAAGATGGCGACGCAAGCTTTACACTTGTTTCTGTAACCTTTTCTGAATTATGTAGATTATTTTAGTTTTCGTGTAAGTAATAAAAACGGCACGATTGTGTAAATGTGTTTAATATTTTAATGCAAGATGGTTTGTGTAGATTATAAAGTCATGTATAATAATGGGGCTGATGATATATATATATATATATATATATATATATATATATATATATATACACTACCGGTCAAAAGTTTTAGAACACCTCCATTTTTCCAGTTTTTATTGAAATTTACGCAGTTTAATGTCTCAATGTACTCTGAAATTAAAGCATAGAACAAATAAACAATTGGAGATAAAAAAGAAATCATGGAATCGTTTTGTTTAACAAAATTTAATCTAAATTTTTGACTCATCAAAGTAGCCACCTTTTGCAGATATAACAGCCGAACACACTCGTGGCATTCTTTCTACAATGGAAATCAAATATTGTTCGAAAGTTCTTCCCAACACTGTTGCAGAAGTTCCCACAAATGTGTTGCACTTGTAGGTTGCTTTGCTTTCACCCTTCTGTCCAGTTCATCCCAAACCAGCTCGATGGGGTTTAAGTCTGGAGACTGTGCGGGCCATTCCATGATTTGAAGCCTACCGTCTTGTTCTTTTCTTCTAAGGTAGTTCTGACATAGCCTGGAGGTATGTTTTGGGTCATTATCTTGCTGTAGGATGAACCCCTGACCAACTTGGCGATACCAGAGGGTATTGGATGGCGCTGCAAAATGCTGTGGTAGCCGTTTTGGTTCAGGGTGCCACTCACTCTGTGCAAGTCGCCAACTCTGGATCCAGCAAAGAGCCCCAGACCATCACGCTTCCTCCTCCATGTTTGACAGTTGGTGTCACACACCGAGAAACCATCCTTTCGCCTACTCGACGGCGCATAAAAACCCTGCGTGATGAACCGAAGATTTCAAATTTTGATTCATCGGTCCATAAGACCTTCTTCCAGTCTTCAGTAGTCCACTGGCGGTGCTTCATGGCCCAGGCAAGCCTCTTTTTCTTATTTTGCCATCTTAGCAATGGCTTTCTTACTGCCACTCGACCTGTCAAACCTGCAGCTTGAAGTCTTCTCTTCACAGTTGAAACTGAGACTTGCTTACTTCGACCAGAGTTAAGCTGTGCTTGAAGCTGTTGTCCTGTGAGCCGCCTATCACGCAAGCTGTTGACTCTCAGAAACTTGTCTTCTGATTCTGTTGTGGCTTTGGGTCTGCCAGACCTCTTCCTGTCAGAGTTTCCTCCAGTTTCCAAGTGCCTTTTGATGGTGTAGGAAACTGTGCTCACTGACACCTTGGCTTTCTTTGCAATTTCTCTAAAGGAAAGACCTACACTTTTAAGGGTTATAATGGTCTGTCTGTCTTCCTTTGTTAATTGCCTTTTCTCGCCATTATGATAGCAATATACTACTTCCTGCAGTACAATACTGTCCAAATAATGCTTAAGAGGTGTAGTAACACAGTCTGTTCCAACACTGCTTTTATACAGACAGAGGGTTTGTAAGTAATCAACAAAAGTTGGGACACCTGTAGGAATTGTTAGCATCAACTTTCAAGGCTTAATTTACTTCCATTGCTGCAGAACAGCTGTAAGTTGTTAACCCATTACTTGTTCCCTGAAAAAGGCCTTTTGTATAACTCTGAAATGTACATTATTTTTCAGTTTTTGGTAACCTAAACTTTTTTTTTAACCTCTGGCAGTTTACCGCTTACCTTTGTACCATTTCAGGTTCTTCACTGGACTTGAACTGCTTAAATTTCAATAAAAACTGGAAAAATGGGGTGTTCTAAAACTTTTGACCGGTAGTGTATATATATATATATATATATATATATATATATATATATATATATATATATATATATATATATATATATATATATACAGTACTGTGCAAAAGTTTTAGAGTTTTAGGCAGGTGTGAAAAAATGCTGTAAAGTAAGAATGCTTTCAAAAATAGACATGTTAATAGTTTATATTTATCAATTAACTAAATGCAAAGTGAGTGAACAGAAGAAAAATCTAAATCAAATCCATATTTGGTGTGACCACCCTTTGCCTTCAAAACAGCATCAATTCTTCTAGGTACACTTGCACAAAGTCAGGGATTTTGAAGGCATATAGTCAGGTGTATGATTAAACAATTATACCAAACAGGTGCTAATGATCATCAATTCAATATGTAGGTTGAAACACAATCATTAACTGAAACAGAAACAGCTGTGTAGGAGGAATAAAACTGGGTGAGGAACAGCCAAACTCAGCTAACAAGGTGAGGTTGCTGAAGACAGTTTACTGTCAAAAGTCATACACCAAGGCAAGACTGAGCACAGCAACAAGACACAAGGTAGTTATACTGCATCAGCAAGGTCTCTCCCAGGCAGAAATTTCAAGGCAGACAGGGGTTTCCAGATGTGCTGTCCAAGCTCTTTGAAGAAGCACAAAGAAACGGGCAACGTTGAGGACCGTAGACGCAGTGGTCGGCCAAGGAAACTTACTGCAGCAGATGAAAGACACATCATGCTTACTTCCCTTCGCAATCGGAAGATGTCCAGCAGTGCCATCAGCTCAGAATTGGTGGAAAACAGTGGGACCCTGGTACACCCATCTACTGTCCGAGAAGTCTGGTCAGAAGTGGCCTTCATGGAAGACTTGCGGCCAAAAAGCCATACCTCCGACGTGGAAACAAGGCCAAGCGACTCAACTATGCACGAAAACACAGGAACTGGGGTGCAGAAAAATGGCAGCAGGTGCTCTAGACTGATGAGTCAAAATTTGAAATATCTGGCTGTAGCAGAAGGCAGTTTGTTCACGAAGGGCTGGAGAGCGCATACGAATGAGTGTCTGCAGGCAACAGTGAAGCATAGTGGAGGTTCCTTTCAAGTTTGGGGCTGCATTTCTGCAAATGGAGTTGGGGATTTGGTCAGAATTAATGGTCTCCTCAATGCTGAGAAGTACAGGCAGATACTTATCCATCATGCAATACCATCAGGGAGGCATCTGATTGGCCCCAAATTTATTCTGCAGCATGACAACGACCCCAAACATACAGCGAAAGTCATTAAGAACTATCTTCAGCGTAAAGAAGAACAAGGAGTCCTGGAAGTGATGGTATGGCCCCACAGAGCCCTGATCTCAACATCATCGAGTCTGTCTGGGATTACATGAAGAGAGAGAAGCAACTGAGGCTGCCTAAATCCACAGAAGAACTGTGGTTAGTTCTCCAAGATGTTTAGGCCAACCTACCTGCCGAGTTCCTTCAAAAACTGTGTGCAAGTGTACCTAGAAGAATTGATGCTTGATGCTGTTTTGAAGGCAAAGGGTGGTCACACCAAATATGGATTTGATTTAGATTTTTCTTCTATTCACTCACTTTGCATTTAGTTAATTGATAAATATAATCTATTAATATGTCTATTTTTGAAAGCATTCTTACTTTACAGCATTTTTTCACACCTGCCTAAAACTTTTGCACAGTACTGTATATATATATATATATATATATATATATATATATATATATATATATATATATATATATATATCAAGAAGCTGCCGGTAACAGAACAAGGTACTGTGTAAACCTTTTGTGTGTGTGCTTAGCCATCTGATGTAGTGAGTAACGTGAGAGAAAAAGTATAGTTTGAACTCCGTGGGAAGTTTTTTTTGTGTGATTATTTTTGTTTTTCTGTAAATAATAAAAACGGCACAAAAGTGCTCAAAACTTCAAAACTTATTACATTATATAGCCTATGTTTGCGTGCGTGCGTGTGTATTTATAAACTGTCACAGAAACCTGAGATGGAATTGTTTTAATGTAACTCACTCAAGAGGCCCATCTATTATTTTTTGTAATACATGGCTACCCTTTGTGATGCTAATATTAAAGAAGACGAGGTTCAGCAGCAAAGCTGGGGGGGTTTTAAACGCTGTGTTTCAGTGATGTACAAACGTTCTATGTCGTTATCCGTTAGTGCTTCAGCTTTATTTGTATGATTGCCTTTACCTTGTTTTAATTTCATGTTCCCCTCCAGTTGATTTGAGATACGAATGTACAAGCTTTGCATCATTTTGTTTTTAACGTATTCTCATTTTGTTGATCATTAATGAACATTTCTGACTGTGGGTGCTGTCGCGTGATTGAAAACAAAACATTGTGTGTTTGAATTGAAAGTGATGGTCTCGAGGAGTCGAATGGGTTAAAGTTCAAGTATATTCGGAATTATCACTTTTTGACGTCACTACTGTGGTATTATGCCTTTTTTTTTTAGAATGGCTCAGAATGCAAATATGAAGCATTACTGTTGAAATTTACTTTCATTATCAGGCTCTCTCCCTCCAGCCATGTTGACACATACATGAATTGGATATGGTATATTTTTACCATAAAATTGAAAAAAGATATGTTCCTTTAACCAGATCGACTCAGGGGAAATACATTTTGGCTAAAATTGGGAACGGGTTTACAACTGTACAATAAACGTTGCAGCTATTTACACGGCCACTTTTGAGAGCTGCAGAAATCAAATGAATATAAATATACCTCCCCCAGCAGATTAATGTGAATAGACTGTATGCTTTAAAATAAGGAATAATTGTATAAGATATGCTATTGAAGTCCTCTGCTTGAATCAGAGTTGTCTTGACCTTTTGTTGCTGTTCATTGAAAGGACTACTGAAAAGCGCTCTTATGCCACATAAAACCTGGAATAAAGTGGAATGAAATTCTGAAGCACGTTTCTGTTTTACATATCAGAGCGTACAGAGAAATTCTGTTTTTTTCTTTATTATGTCTGACATTTCCAGCTTTTACTGAGCTCACATTCTGTACTGAAGGTCACACAGTTCCTTTCATATCGCTCTGAGCTTCTCATAGATTTAGTGTATCAAGTAGACACGGCTATTGCCAAGACAATACAGAGAGATGTCTAACAACAGCAAAGATCCAAATCTGACGAACAACAAGTTTGGTAATGAGTGTTCTGTCAGGGTTTAACTTATACAAGACATACACAAGACCAAAGCAGTGATTGGCAGGTACTAGAGACAGCACAAAAAAGCCAGTGTCCTCATATCAATGTGACCTTCTAATCAGTGAGGCAAGAGAATATTAACCATTTTTTCCCATAGAAAACCACAGCAGTAAAAATGATTTATACTTTATTTTACCATGTACAGTTTTACAATTCAAAATAGATATTGGAGATAAAACACTGTGTTTCAATGATGTGCTATGGCAACAATTCAACACCAAGTCTTCATATAGATACAGCATGTTATATCGTACCAACTGATAAATAATCTCTCCTCTTTAAGGACCACAGTACTGCAAAATATGTTGCCTTGGACAACAGCTGTTTATCACTGCAGAGCCTTACGAAGGTTTCCTTAGGGGGATGTTTAAAAAAAGAAAAGAAAAATGTACCCTTAGTATTAAAACTACCAGTATCAATACGGGTAAAATAGATAAACTGGGAAACATTATGAGCTAGTGGAACAGATTAAAACACTGTTTACTCTGCATTTGGAGCTTCCAGCCTACCACTTTAAATAGCTGTGACACTTAGAATCAGAACCATTTCGTAGAATTCCCATGAGCACTGTATGCATGGCTGTGTAATGATGGACCATAGTTCAGTGGATCACGTTCTGACAGCCTTGTTCACCACAACTTGTTGAAGCTGATACCCTGGGATCCTTCAAGAAGCTGCTTGATGAGATTCTGGGATCAATAAGCTACTAACAACCAAACAAGCAAGATGGGCTGAATGGCCTCCTCTCGTTTGTAAACTTTCTTATGTTCTTATGTTCTTAACTTTCCCCTAATTTGTGTCTATTTATTCTGCCCTAACACTATTGATTTACTTTATTTCTAGCTCAGATAGCATGTTTGAGGTTTAGGTTGGATCATGATACTCCTTTTAAAATGTATTTATTATATTTTATTCTATTTTAAAACTGTGTACCAATACCTAGACATTTTATGATTGCAATACAATGATATTGAGTGGGTGAGATGTTGTTGTAAGTGACTCTGCAGCTGATGCACAGTTCACACACCCTAGTCTCTGTAAGTCGCATTGGATAAAGGCGTCTGCTAAACAAACAAATAATATTGATTTGAGCCACTGGGGCTGGTTTGCCTGCTTTTCTAACTTTACTTTATTCATAAAATAATTTAAAAAAAACACTTAATTATACCTTCACTACTACCACTACTACTACCATAGCCTAGTCCAAATAAATAATATATCAATCAAACATACTTTCAAACTCCACCCTTGCAGTAG
Source organism: Acipenser oxyrinchus oxyrinchus (assembly GCA_030684275.1). NCBI lineage: Eukaryota > Metazoa > Chordata > Actinopteri > Acipenseriformes > Acipenseridae > Acipenser > Acipenser oxyrinchus. The sequence goes on from CM060249.1 coordinate 85,230,192, forward strand.
AGTCTTATACCTGTTCTAATGAGGGCCTTCCACAGTACTTGAATTTTATTCAATAATGTTACTAAGGGTGTCAATAAATCTATAAGAACCCCACTGTTTCAAAGTGAGAAACTGTGAGAGTTAAAGTGAATAGCAAATCACAGATATCTACAAGACAGACAGCCTCAAAAACAGAGCAACTACATCTGGCAGATATTATTGAACAGAGGCTGTATTTAGCTAACAAATGCTTTAGCAGTTAGGAAGAAAGCTTTAACACAATGAAATCCATACCTGCATGCTGTGTTGAGAAGATGCAGGATAGTGGATTTTTGCAATGCAAACATTTCTCTTTGATCTTTTGGGAAATTAATTTGTCAATCCAGCAACCCTGGTGCCTAACCCCCCTCAGCCACCCACCTTGTGATCACATGCCATTTGTATAAGAAATGATTTGTATTACATGAGAGTAGGTGTTAAAACGATATTGGGCTCAGCTCTCGCCAAGATAAGCACCAACTAAGACATAGCTTATTTTACTGTAAACTAATGTGATCCATCTGCGTTTCCTTCCATCTGATGATGTAGCTATCCTTCTGACTGGTGTTGATGGCTGAAGTGTAATGCTGGCTCCAGGGATCAGCCTATTTTTGCCTCCCTGGCACACACAACAGCTGTAATTCTGGCTCCAGTGCGGCCTCCCTAGCGCACCAGCATGACAACCGTCTGGACTGAGCTGAGTAGGGTACTTCTCTGGGATCTTAAAGTGGGCACCTTCCATCCTTGGTGTTTCGTCGACTAGCCAACGACACCTTAAGAGGGCTTGACAGTGATTTTGGCATTCCAGCATCACCCCCTCCGTCCTTCACTCAGCTAAGCCCAACTTACTTACTTTCCTTTACATCAACTTTTTTTATTTCTATTGTGCTCGAGGTCCTACCATAGCCAGTTGCTGCTCCTCACTGCTGCTTCAGATAAGTTCTTCACTATGCGTCGCAACTCTTGACCACTGAATCCGATGTCTGAGAAACCGGGTTGTGGAGTGTGCCACAAATCCTCAACAACCCACTTCCACTGGGCAAACCTGGACTCTCCATCCTTGCTGTTCCGCTTCAGCAGCTAGTTGAGAGTACCAAAGTTTCTTCCTTTCGTATGCCTCATCCACAGCATCTTCTCATGGCACTGGGAAGGTGTGCTGATCCAGACCACAAGACAATATCAGGTCAAAGGTTAGTGGTGGCAGCATTTTCCAGTCTCTAGCAGCTTCCAGTTGTCCTAGATAAGTTTTGGTTTTAATATGTTTTCTTGGTGGTTGCTCCCTTGGAGGGAGGAATGTTGTTCTTCATGTGTCATATATTGCTGGCATTGGTGGCAACCTGTTGGTCTTGCTGCGCTTGTCTTCCAATGCCAAGGCCAAACATCGCAGCACCTGGTCAAGATGCCAAGTAAACCGTCCTTGGCTAAGATCCACCTTACATCCTGTCAAAATGTTTCTTAATCTAGCTGGCGATGAATACAAAGGACACCACGGATCCTCTCCTACCCATAGATTAAGGTTCTGTGGTGATGGGAGAACATCATATGTTGACCTGATGAGGAAGCTGATCCTGATCTGTTCCACTGTCCACTGATCTCGCCAACTGATCTTGCGATGCTCCACACTCTCCCATCTCGTCCATTCTCCCTGCTTGGCCTGGGAAACTGCCTTTATGCAACTCATCCTCTCCTCCTGCTTTTGCACCTCGTTGACTACCAGCTTCCTCCGTTGAGTTGGGGCTGCTTTGTGTCATGTAGGAGGAGCTGAACTGAGACCAAGGCCTCCTCTTCCATGCTGTACTTACCCCATGATATCACCGATTCGAAGGGCAGCCTTTGCATCTTCCACAGCTTCCTTTGCTGCCACTTCCAGTTTTCAACACAGGTGCTGCCTCCCTCACACATTCGTCGTGTGACTCTCCCAATGTAATTTCCAATTGAACTTTGGCGCACTTAAACTCTTCAGTATCCCTTTACCATACAGTCCCACTCTGCTGAGGCAGCGTGGAACTTCTAACCATTTCCTGACGTATGAATTGATTAACGCTCCCAGCTTCTCTGCTGTTGTCAAGGAAACCTCATACACAATGAGTGGCCACAGAAGTCTTGGCAGTAGACCAAACTGAAAACACCAGACTTTAAGTTTGCCTGTTAAAGCGCTGCTGTCTATACTCTTCAACCCTTGCAGTGTTTGTTGTCTCACTTCTCCCACACGACCTGTGTCCTTTAGGTCCCCATCATACCATCTCCGAAGACTTTTCACAGGCTTCTCAGACACTGTTGGTATTGCCTCACCGTTAATGTAGAACCTCTTATCCACTACTTTACCTTTAATTTTAGAGCTGCTCCTTGACTTAGTGGGTTTGAATTGCATTCATGCCCATTCAATGTTATTGATTAGTTTGCCCAATAACCAATTAGTGCAGGCTACTGTTGTAGTCATGATTGTCATGTCATCCACTTATGCTCTACTTGGTGGCAGTCACATTCCAGAAGCCAAGCGTTCTCCTCCCACTACCCATTTTGACCCCTTAATAATTACTTCCATTGCCATGGTAAAAGCCAGTGGAGAAATGGTGCCTCCTGTTATTATTCCAAATTCTAGACATTACCATGTAGTGGTGAATTCTGAAGCTGAAAAACAAAATTGCAAATCTCCAAAGTAGGCTTTCACTAAGTTTGTTATTGTCCTCGGTACACTGAAAAAATCAAATCAAAGAAGTTCATGTGGTACTGAATCGTATGCATTAGCTAAATCTAGGAATGTCAAATGGAGCTCCTTCCTCTCCTTTTTAGCTGTTTGAATCACACTTATGTGCTTTAACCATCCAGGGAAACCTGGAATACCGGCTTTCTGTATTGAAGTGTCGATGAAGCAGTTCTTCAATAGATAAGATGACAGCAATGCTGAAAAAAAATCTTGCCTTCCACGTTTAACAGGGAAATAGGGCGAAATTGACCGATACTCGTAGAATTTTTTTCTTTGGGTATAAAGACCCCACCTGCTCAGCGCCATGCTCTTGGTACAACCTGTTTTTCCCATGCTACTTTCATCAATTTCCACAGGATTCGTAGAACACCAGGGGCTCTCTTGTACACCCTGTACGGAACTCCATTAGGCCCAGGAGATGATGACGCCTTTGTCTTTTTCACAGCTTGCTGTACTTCTTTCCACTTAAGTGCACAGTCCTCCATTTGGTATTCTGGTGGATTGATAGGTGGGATGTCTGAAGGAATTGACATAGGCTCCTGCCTTTTTGAATCTGTGTGTGTTTCCTTAAGATATCACTCCAGCTCAGACTTAGTTGCTTTTAGTGTGCCGTTTTTCTCCCTGGTGAATAACTTCTTTACAAATTTGAATGGGTCTTTATAAAAGTTAGTTCTCGCACGCTCCTTCTTTTTGCAGCGTTTCCATAGGCGTTCAGCTCTGCACAGTGTTGCAAGCTTATCTTTTATGACCCTTTGTAATAGATTGAGTGCCGCCTCCTGACTTTGTTCTGCTCTCCTCCATTGCTTCCTCAGCCGCCTCTTTTCTCTAACTAAGCACTTAATCTCCTGCTGCCATATAGACTTTACAGGAATAGTTTGTACTTTCTCCTTTCTTTTTTCAACTCCAAACCTTTTTAATATAATTACTTTACGAACAATAACCATGCAGTCATGACAGATCCAGAACATCAGTATACTGTAGTGCTCATGTGGTTTACAGGTAAACAACACCTAGGCAGAACAGAGGTGAATCACAGCCACAGTAGATCTCTTGTTTTGGTAAAAGTCATTAAAACACATTCTGTATTCCAAGGCTTTGTCTCAGGATGTTTTAACATCAGAGCCACTCTTCTATTCTTTTCAATCCTGCAGTACTTGACCTTGCAGAACTGGTGTAAAAAGATAAAACACATATCACTCGCACTGCCATGCCTGACCTCAATTCAGGAAGAAAATGCCAAGATTCATAAAAACGTCTGAACAGACTGAATGTGGCTTTGCTTTTAATGAGCCTCAGAAATCGCTTATCTTGGGCAAACATGCGTTTCCAGCCATTATTACTTAGTATAATAAAAGTCTACTCCTTCAAAAACTAAATATATTAAGCTGGCTTTAAAAACTCCATTGAACATCTTTGAAATGTATTGAAAATATACAAACATCCAGTAAATAAGTAGACCTATTCTTTAACATGATTCTATAGTAAACAAATATGCTATTTTCCCTTTTTTAATAGAATGCCAATTAATTACTCGTTCAACATATACATTTATTAATTGTGTACTAAATGTACTGAGGAATTAAAACATTAATACAAAGGACAGAAGTTTTTATTGACAAAATTGAATTGACACATTTTCATACTTTTTTCAGTTACATTAGCTTACTCATGAGATAAGGAAACAAAAATAAACCACGGCACATGTTATTGTATTTGTGTTGGTGACAGGAGGTGACTGACAGGATTTTTTTTTTTAGTTTTTAAATGTTTTCTTTTTTTTCTTTTTTACATTTTTTTAAATTATTATTTATTTACTTTAGTATTTTTTTATTTATTTATTTTTTTTTACATTTTATAAACTTTTACAGGGGTACTGCTCTATGAAAAACAATGCTTATACTGATCCCCGTCTCTCTCGAAACAAGTCGGTTACTGCGGCAACAGCACTGCGTCTTTTTTTTTTCTTACTCGTATACAAATGTTTGAAAATCTCTAGTCTCTCTCTCTTTACAGTGTAGTATGGAATCTGAACCATGTCAGGGCATCCTTCCATCTGTAATCATCGTTTCTACTGAATTGGCCTCATGTAAACTGGCCTTGTCAACAGTAAATATATCTGTGAAATGTGATGATGATTAATATTATTATTTTATAGAAAATGTAAAATAATGTACTGTATATAAACGTTTTAAGTATACAAAAAAGACAGGCATTATGTAATGTGTCCCCTAAAATATTCTCTTGAGAAAGAATATTGTATAATATCGAATACCACAATAATATACCTAGTGTGGAGTAGTGGTTAGGACTCTTGACCAGAGGATTGTGGGTTCAATCCCTGGTGGACACTGTTGCTGTACCCTTGAGCAAGGTACTTTACCAAAATTGCCCCAGTAAAAACCCAACTGTATAAATGGGTAATTGTATGTAAAAAAAATGTAATTGTATGTAAAAATAATGTGATATCTTGTAACAATTGTAAGTCGCCCTGGATAAGGGCGTCTGCTAAGAAATAAATAATAATAATATCAGATCTATCTATCAGACTGTTATAAAATAAAATAAATAATACAATGTCACCATAACAATCCAATTTATTAGATTCTGAGGTAAAAATGATTTGAATTTGATCTTACTTGATACTGATTTTACTGTACCTTATAACTGCTCTTAATTGTAATGTGATATTTTGTAATGTGACACTGTTTAAAGTGATATTTTGCAATGTGATACTTTGTAATGTGATATTTTGTAACAACTGTAAGTCATCCTGGATAAGGGTGTCTGCTAATAAATAAATAAATAAATAAATAAATAATAACAATAATAATAATAATAATAATAATAATAATAATAATAATAATAATAATAATAATAATAATAATAATAATATATTGTCCCTGCCGTGTTAATGTCAGTGCCAGCTTGAAAACTTTGTGTGTGCTCCAAAGGGCTTGTTCCAGGCTGTTTGAATTCCAGATGACTGTGTGAGCTGCAGCTCTTATGACCTCAAGACTTCAATATCCTACTCTACTCTAGTGGCTGCTCTTTGGGATTTAACTTGTTTCAACCGACTACAAATCTTTTAATCTCAAAATACCGTAGCTGTTACCTTGTCTGAGATTTAATACTGCTAGTTGCTTCAAGTATTAACTATTTTTTCAAGCTTCAGATTTGTCTGTTGTACTGTTCCAGGCAGCTTCCTATAATGACTTAGCGTCCTTCAAATGAATAATGATGCAGTGAGCATTGTCAAATGTACAGCAACACACTATTCTATTCTTTCTTTATTTTACTTTATATGGTTTAAGTACAATTTGGCGCTGCAGCGTTTATTTTAAATTGATCAAAATGACTGCGGCCTTTAAACAAGGGCAGCCTTTATTAATAATACTATGCTTTACAAATGCTGCAATATTTTATTAAATGATTTAAGGCATTTTAAAAACGGCGCCATGAGAGGCTCTGATCTGCAGCACTATACTCTTGTGTGTTTTGGGGGCTTGAATACAGTACATTTACTGACAGTTAACGAGAGCCTATTAGGTGGGAGTTGGGAGGTCAGGGTAGTACTGTACCAGCGAATCATACACACTCCTGATTCGCTGGAGAGGAGAGACAACGGCAGTTGAGTGTGATGCAGTTGTTTTTCCTTAACAAAAAATCTTACCTCTGAATATCGGTTTGATTTCTATTAAAACTAAAGTATATCCTACTCGTTTTTTTGTTTTTTTTTCTCACTGCAATTTACCTGCTTGTTTGTAATTTCTCTGTAAGAGAAACCAAAACTAAATCTTCTCACAGATAGTAAGCAAGATTTTTATATATAATTGTACAGGACTGAGTAAATTTCCAATTGAATAAAAAACAAAACAACTAAACCCCCTACAAGAAGATATCTTCAGCCAGCTTTCGGATAGCGCTTAGAGTGACTGGCAAAGCTCTAAGTTCCTCTGAGTTTAAGTTTTCACCATCCAATCTGACGACGAGGTAAACAGACAGCCCTTGTTTTATCCCCTGCTGTGTTGGCACTGAACTCTGCTGGAAAAAAAGGGATGTGGAGGACTGCTGTGCTGTAAGTAGTTCATCTTGGGGTGTCTGTCGGGACTGTACTATAAAATAACATTTGCTTACTAAGATGGGTGTACATTAGTTTGTATTACATGCTGGATTGAGGCTGCAGTCTCTTCGGGGGTGTCATGTATATAGGAGGCTTTGTGGTCCAGTGGTTAAAGAAAAGGGCTTGTAACCAAGAGGTCCCCGGTTCAAATCCCACCTCAGCCACTGACTCATTGTGTGACCCTGAGCAAGTCACTTAACCTCCTTGTGCTCCGTCTTTCGGGTGAGACGTAATTGTAAGTGACTCTGCAGCTGATGCAAAGTTCACAAACCCTAGTTTCTGTAAGTCGTCTTGGATAAAGGCGTCTGCTAAATAAACAAATAATAATAGGCAGAGTTGCGCGTTTCTTTCTTTATTTTTTGAGCAGGGGTAGAAAAAAAATACCTTTACGTTTCTTTATTGAGAGCGGCGTTTATTTGAGGGCGACGTCTATTAAAAAGCTGATATCTGAGTGAGGCGTTAATTCGAGGGCGGCGTTAATTTGAAGTAATACGGTACATACAAGTGAGGGCGGTAATGTGGCTTAGGCTTCAACTGGACAGTTTAGTACAAGTGTTTTACTCACATTGCAGTGCCTTATGATACTTGTCATTCTGCATCTCCTAACGTGGCTAAACGCATTGGACTGAGTTAAAAAGACCAAACTGTCCGGTGAACCTGGGGTCATGTGGCAATCCTATCAGAAAGCAGTGAAATGGATCAGGTATCTGCAAATCAAGGACCTGGCCCTGTCCATTTCCTTATACCTCATGATATTTGTCAGCAGTGAGAAGACAACACTGACAATCACAATTTGTATGTTACTGACACTTATCAATTAGCACTGATCAATTAGCACAAAAATAATGCATCAAGTAAATTTCAGGAGAACAACAACAACAAAAGTTACATGGAAAGTTTTCTGATTTACTGATTTTCTGGATCATTGTCCCACACCCTAAAATAAATAAGGACAACATTGCAAGACTTAAAATGACTTCAAGCACGTAGCTTTGAAAGCACAATTTTAATAATACATGTTAAAAATATATTTTATTGAGACAATCTTGTAATATAATTTCAGATACTTGTCTATACTGTACTAATAAAGGTCTGGCTGTCAGTTATCCTGTGGTACATTTTTCAGTTGGGTTAGTGAAGCTAAAATTGCCTTCAGAAGCAGCTTTCAAGCTTGGGGAAAAAAAAATAAAATAAAAAAATGTGAAAGCTTCCTGAAAGCATGATGCATGATTGAGCAGTGTACTGCTATGGCCAAAGGTTTTGCATCACTTCGAATTTTAGGATTGAGACATAATTTTAAAATATATATACATAAACATAATTTAAATATTTTATTTAACATTGTGTAATTAAATAAACTATAAAAATGATATCACAAAAGTCTACCGGAAGCAATAATAGTTGTATAGTATTTCATGTTAGACTTTTTCAATTTTTATAATTTTTTCATTAAATATATGGAAAACTACAAAGCAGCATACTGTAATTCAGTATGTCAACGGAACATTATTCAGCAAGTTTCATTTGTCTTTACGAAGCAAAATGCGTTATTTATATAGGGTGATACAAAATTTGTAATAGCTTTTTTCTTTGGTAGCAATATATTGTTTGGTATCAAGCTTGTGTCATACAGTGCTCCCTTGTTATGACTTACATATAAAAGTGTGAAGCATTTAGGTTAGTGAACATGTCCTTACAGAGAAGCGTACACATACACGGTATTATGAACTTGAAGAGTGAAATACCACATGGTAGCACTGTGTACCACAACAACTATTCAAATAACATCTATTGGATTTTGATACACTACATTTGAGGTCGTATTATCCTGACAAGATATTATATGAGTACAACATTTAAAAAATATCAGAATAACCTTATGATAAGCAAATCCAAGTCACATCTCCTACCCCAAAAAAAAAAAAAAAATACAATCTTATGATGAGTACAGCATTGACTCACAACAATCAATCCTGGAAAGGGGGAAAAGGATAACACCTTTTTTTTAAATCTCAATTTCAGCCCTTCATCAGCAGCAATGCGCTGCCAGGATGCTAAAAGCCAAAAGCCACAGAATCGTATCTTTTTTCATTTGGTTCTGAGAAGATGACTGATAAAGCTATCACTGGCTCTATCCCTCAGAATGAACTGACAGCCAGGTTGATAGTGCCAAGCAGTGCACTCCATAGGAAGACAGATTAGATAGATGTTTACATGGGCCGTGTCTACCAGGGCTAATCTGTCATTCTAAATGGATTGATATTGGTTTGAGGAATAGGACCGGATGCAAAAGAGGTTGATCTGAAATACATCAAGTTTACACAGTTGCCCCGTTTCGTTTTTTTTCTCTTTTTTGCATCTGAAAAGAAGACACTGAGATTCCCCTGAATACCCACGGCAGGATTTGACAGCAGTTTTCAAATGGAGGGCAGCCGGTGCATAGCAATGACACTCTCCACACGGTTCTCTACTGTTAGACTTGATTACAGGCTAACAATATACTCCTTTTCTTCTCTGGAAACTTATCTTTTTTTCTTTTCTCAATTGTAACATTTGTTTTTTTTTTAATTTCTCAAACATAAAACAACTTTGCCTTAATTTATGCATTTTTCTTAAATGTCGCCATCCTTCAATGAAGGGGTTTTTTTTGTTTGTTTGTTTTTTTCTCTCCGTTTATACTTCTGAGAATGTTTGGCACCAATAGTGCTTTGGCAGGATATATTGATTTACCTGAGAATTAACAGTAACCGTTTATAGTAATGTTATTAATGAAACAAGGGCTTAGAAAATAGTTTAAAAATTGAAATAATTTAAAGAGTACTGTAGAGGATGCCCTCCAAGGTCCACAGCAAGTTTGGAAACCAGATAAGTAAAGGTTGTGCTTGGAAGAATCTAATTTCTACTTTTAATATCCAATATTCCCCTGAATATAAATGTTATCTCCCCTTGAGTAAACTATGTCCAGGAAATTCATTAACTTTTTCTCCTCTGACATTGACTATTCTCAACATGGAATGGCATGGACAAGGCACACAAGTCCATACTCACATTTTGGCATGTTACTGATTAAAAGCATGCCAGTCAATAGGGGAAGCAGCTGGTTGGTGAAAGACAGACAAAAAGCCATTGAAGGGGTGGGGACAATTTCAGGAAGTACAACACTCTGGTTTACAAAGAGAGGTCTTACCATGTAGTTCCAGATATCATGCTTTAAAATACATGTGTTGCTTTAAAAACAGTGACCTATATAATGAATGGATGTGTACAACAGACATGAACAACACGTTTGTTGTTAAGAACTCTACATGGTGTTCAGTAAGTTATGTGGCAATGGAAGGTGGATATGGTAGAAAAAAATTACCTCCAAAGTAATATTTATTTCCAGTCTTAATGTAGAGTGGACTGTTTGTCCGTACAGCCGAGGCCTCATCTCCATCAATGGTGAGCATGGCAAAGTTTTCTTTGGCCAGGAAACGCACATTGTGCCACTGACCATCATGAAGTCCAGACCCTAGAATATAACAACAACAACAACAACAAAAAAAGATAAGCAAGTCTGCTTCCAGTGTTGACAAAAGTGCTGGACAAATATGGACTTGCACCATTATTCTTTTTTTAAACAGGGTTGACCTTTCTGACCTTCATCTGATTAAACCATTGAAATCGAAATAGTTCAAAGAGCTCATCTTCAAATGAATAAACTCACAAAATGATTTTATGAAAAACAAGACTTTTCTGGTTTCGGCACAGTAACACTAAGAAAGCCTGTTTGTTTTTAATAAAATAATGTGAGTTTTTTTCTCTTGAGTGTGGGGTGTTTGAACTCTGTTATTTGAACATTATCAGCCTATGCACCAATGTTGGTACTACCTTCAAATTGAGCGTGGGAGCTTTCTTCTTAAGTCTAATAAAGTTCAGGATTACTTTCAAAATTCTCCCGCTTGCCTACAAGGCCCTTCATCACACAGGTCCAGAGTATCTCTCCAACCTGCTGACCTGATATGTCCCTGCACACAAGCTAATGTCCTCTGACTCAGGCTTGCTTGTTATACCCAAGCAAAAGTGCACCACACTCGGACAGCACTCTTTTAGCTTCAGACTCTCTGGAACGCAGTTTTAGTGAGTGCAGCTTTTTGAATGCAACTGTACTGTACTCACACACGTTTCGTCACCATCATAACTGCTGTATGAAACCGGAGTGTAATAATCGCAGTGCTTACAAAGGTACAACTGAGGAAGTCTGCACCTCCGATCACTTTTTTTTTAATTAACAAAAACGCTTATTCACTGCCAAACATGAACTACTTTAGATGTGTAATGACTGCAGTACAGGATACTGACCTTAAGGTTAGGGTTTCGGTGTAGGGAGAGATTATTCATTGTTTTATTAACAATAATATGATAGCCAATCAGAGTGCAGTGTCCTGCCAGGAACATTTTGTGGTACCTGTCCAGCACCTCTGTGCTTAAGCATTTGTATGTCAGCTGACAAGTGTTCAGCTGATATCGCATCACGCCTTTCTTCTTAAAGGCGTACAGCCTCTATATATGAACCCCCAGTATCTCTCACAAGCACCTGGGTACATACTGTTACGATATCACAACAAAAGGAATACACTTTTTTATTTTTGTGGTGCATATGTATAGCTATTATGTACTATATATCACCTTACAGTACAATAATAGCACAAAAAATGGACTGAATGATAATACCCGAAAATAATCTTAATATTTTTTAAATAAAATAGCCTCCTTGCACATCGCTCTGCAGTCGCCAAGAGACCACTGTTCACACCGAACGTAGGGACGGTCTGTTGTTACGTCACGGCTGCATGTACAGTGACTTTTATTGCCAAGAAATAAATAGCAAATGCCAGCGGAAGGGAAAACTCTTTTTATACATAAGACATAAAGCTTAGTAAATATATATATATATATATATATATATATATATATATATATATATATATATATATATATATATATATATATATATATATTTCAAGTAATGAGGAGCAAAACATTAAAATGTTTTATTTTTATTTTTATAGAACCTCATTTTAACCCCCCACACACACCATCATAATCCCCCCACAATTACCCAAAATATCAGACAATTGTGTTGTTTAAAATAAGATAAAAACATGTTGCTTTTAAAAATTGAGATATTTTCTTTCTTTCTTTATGAGTTTTGTCTGGTTTGCTGGGTATAGGCAAAGAGAGTGTGAGTTAAAGGCATTATTATACATTATTATACATTGATATTATTATGTGGCAAAGTGGCTGCTGATTAAACAGGTGCATAGGTGATGCAGTGCAGAAATAATCACACAACGAAAACTGTAATCCGATTTGGAAAAAGGGGTTTCTTTTATTTGTAAACTCCCGGTCTGGCGACCAAACAATAATCCTCTGGCAAGACACACCAATGTGTAAAACAAGGAAGGAAACGATAATAATGGTTTGCAAACCAAATAATAATAACATGTTATCCCCCCCACAACAATATTAAACACGGTCACCAGTCCGGGCGTGTAGCAGTGCCGGGCGGCGACAGCCACTTTGCCGGGCGACCCATCCAGCTGAAAAGGCCTGGGGAGAACCATGAAGGCGCTATATAAAATAAATATTGATTGATTGATAGTAACATAATTTACTAATGATCAAAAATTGTTCTTCAAAGTAGGAGCATTAACAATAATCAACACTTTAAAAAGCTGTTTAGTGTTTATATGCTGTTGCATCACAGGGGTAATTAACACGGGAGACGTGGGGGACATGTCCTCTTCATTTTTTCTACAACGGGGGAAATATCCCCCTCACATTGTACCAGTACTAAAACCTTTATTTGTCAATAATGTATTCATATAATCACTAGTCAATATAGATCCTCCACTAGGACCCAGCAGAAACACCAATCATCAGCACCAATCATCAGTGTTGGCACGCAATGCATTGTGTGCGATCGCAATGTCCACGGTCTCAATATTATATCAATACTTCGTATAGTATACCCCCCACACACTTTCTTTAAAAAGGGAGTTCACGGACACAAAAGTTACGCCACTGTGTGGCATGCACCACTTTTGACTTCCTCTGTTAAAGTTATCCAAACAGCACATGCTGTATCTTAATTTAGCTTCTGTTGGCTCACATGGGATAGGCCGTTGTTCATAAAAGATAATGTTTGGAAAAGCTAAAATAGGCCAATGGTCTGAATAAAGTATACATTTGTTTGAAATGGATATTTACAGCTGGTATCATGGCTTGAGTCTCGAATGTGTTAACCCTACCTCAATCCTTAGATTACATTGTCTAATGAATGGCATGCTTTATTCATTAACGTTCACATGATTAAGAGTTTAGTTAATAATCTACATCTGCGTGTTTAAAGCAATTTAGTGTTGCATGTTTTTTAAATCCCTTGTTCTTTAATGGCAGAACTGGCATAATTGTAGCACGAGGGATGCTATCATGCAATGGGCTTTTGTAGCATGGTACCACAGGGGTGACATTTGTAAATTTTGACATAACTTATAAACACTGGTAAACAACTGCAGCTACACATTATCACATTAGTAACTATCTGCTAATGTATCAAGATTAACCCATATACTACAAACCTGTAAAGACAACTGGCCCTATTTAAAAGTAAGAAATAAAAGTTGAGGAATAAAACAATATAATGTTGGAAAACTAGTAAGAAACAACAGCTACAGGAAGGAGGAGTTCAATTTTAGCAGTTCCTTGCTAATCCAGTTAAAATGATTCCATTACTTTCTAAAATTGTGTGCCGCTGGAATAGGGTCCTAAGAGTTTGGCAGACCAGGATTTCTGTGCATGCTTTACATTGTTGCTGCTGTCATGCTTTGCCTGCAAGAGTTACTTAAACAAACAGAACAGCTTGAAGTGACAACCACTGTGGTTTAATTCAATTCTCGTAATCCTCCTCAGGTGCTAACATTGATTTGCGATGCAGTTAAATACACATTTCAGGCAGAACGTCAACTTGAAGCGATTGATGGTTTGAAACATGCAGTTTGTTCTCGCAAGATCTGAGGTCTTTAAAACAAATTCTGACTTTTGCTTCCTTAAGTTTTTTCTCTTTATTTTGATCCAGATGTACCTCTAGGATCAGACCCTAAGTGCCCCTTTCATTTTACTTTCTTTCAATTACCTGACCTATTATCTTTGAGTTTTTTTCTACATGAACGCATCGAAAACATACAATCACAGTGCAAGCAGTGTCATCCATCTACAGTACCTAATTAACTGAGAAATATCACATATTTAACAGGAATAGATCTGTTATTATAAGGCAAGGGTATGTTAAGTTGACATTCTAGTACACTGCATCATTATGGAGCTCTATCACCTCTGTAAAAATCCCCTTCTCTGCAATGTATGCACATTATTGTGGTCTTCTGACTCCTCACATGGACCACTATACCTATATAAGATGTGTATTCAGAAACAATCACCGGAAAGCAGATGGATCGCAATTACTTCACAAGGGGCATGATAGTGGGTCTCACTGCAGAAAACCACCACTGAAAAACACAACAGCAGTGGCTATGACAGATCAAGCATTGTGACAATAAGCTGTCATGCTACAGTGGCCCACATCACAGAAACCTTCAGCACTAGACATGATGCACCAGTTTCCAGCTTTGTGGGTGTAACGGGCAGTGTTGTGTGATGCACTGCCGTTACAGATTCTGGCACATCAGTGAGATGACATGAGGGTAAAAGCTCTATCGCCAAGAATTCAGAAGAGGCCAGCTCTTTTGCATAGTGGTTAAGACACCTGCTTGAGGTGTGTGGGGTCGCTGTTTTATGCCCAGCCTCCAACAGCCTCCAATGTTTAATACAAAAAACAAAAACCTCTCAGGTTATATATTGTTTCATCTAATCTTCCATTCCATTGGGAAAAACAAAACAAAAGAACAACGACAATAAGATTGATTTTCAAGGTTCCAAGTGTAGATTAATGTAAAAAAAAAAAAACATTTCAAAATGAATAATAAACAACCTAACGAAAAAATACCTGATGCATTTATTTCTGTTTTGTACCTTGAAGATCTGACTTTGAAAAAAACATTATGAGCAAAAAAAAAAAACCTTTGCCCTCTTTGATCTACTGAAGCACAGGGTTTTCACAAAGTCCACGAGCAAACATGCATCTCACTCATCAAAGACATCTGATCTCTGGTCATGTTTATTGACACAGGAATAAGGTTATACCATTGTACCTTTTTTTTATGTCTTAAGTATACTACATTCTTTTTATATACCTTTGTCAAATATAACACAATAGCTATTCTGTCATTCCCCTCTGGTACACAGGTTATAAGTATACAGTAGGTATATCTGCAAGGAAACAAGCCCATGCCTGTTCTGTATTTTTAAAGCTTCATTGTGATATAAAGTACATGTGGTCAGTAGAGCTGTAGCCTGTAACTAAATACAAATATATTGCTACTATGAGCGTTTAGAACATGGACTTTTTTTGCAATTTCATTCATTGCCATTATAATGGAAATATACAGACTTGTCCTTTGAATCTTTAACTGGCTAGCAGCAACCCACAAGCAGAGCCGGGCCTTGAGGAATAACAAATGATTATCAGTATTTGCCTCTCTACGATATAAATATTATAGAAACACTCTGGATCCTCCCAAGGGTGGGAGTTTCTTATCAAGCCTGTTTCTGCTATCACATCCACCTTCACTCGGCACAGTCCTGATAACACACTGCTTCGCAGGGCAGAATATAATTACAGTGCACTTTCTGAAAAGGGCATTGCTCTCTGATCCATTCTCTTCATCGCTGAGAGATACGTTTTTCTTAAAATTCTAAAGCCTTGCACAGCAACCATATTTATCAAACCCCTTTGATACTGAAACTGCCCCCTTGCTTGCAGCCATTTCAAAGCGTGGTCATCTTCAAAACACAATGCATTACCATTTGATTACGGTAATTGGGGAGGATTGACATACTTGTAATCTTACTCGGAAAAGAATACTTGTTCTCGATTGTACTTGGATGATGCTATTGGAAATCGACGCTGCGCAAACTGGAAGTGGCATAACATGCATCACTTAACAACTTAACAAACCCACAGCTTTATAAACAGCTTTAACAGAACATTATCACCCACTGAAACAGGTGAATCTCTGCTTGGCTACAACACAAAGGGGTGTCTACAACAGAAAGGATCAAATACAGTTTACTTTGGCTGCATAATACTTTTTTTCTGTTAGACATATCTCTCATCATTCCCCTTCAAGATAGCAAAATCGCTGCGCCATCTTAATAATGTAGTTATTGTCCAGTGCAGGGACACAATAATTACATGGGGATTCCATGTAGAAAGCAGAAAAAAACTACTTGGATACCATTAGAATGTCAGTGCATTTCCCTAATCAAACACCAACAGAAGCATTAGAAGACAGATTACAAGCAATGCCAATGTTGTATTTGCATGCAGGCCCTGAAACAGTAGCACCCTGATACTGATATGGTACCGTGGTATACTACAATACCGTGTATATTAGTTCACATAATTGTGATACCATTGGTATATTAAAATATGAATATTTTACCACTGTGGTACTGGTCCATACTATTGTAGCTTGTATTATGTAGCCAATGTTCGTTAGCAAAAATAAACCACTACATTGTCACTGTGGTAGCAATGCATTACCATTTAAGTTAATTTGGTAAAGGTTATATTTGATTATCCCCTGACACAAGGAGTTAATTGAGCTGTTGTGGCAATCAGAAGGAGCTGACCAAATCATTGACAAGCTTGATGCTGATTTTATTGCAATTTATTTCAGAGCGTTTCCCAACAGGTGGTCCATTCATTGCTCCACTAAGCATTATTGACCATGAGTCACAGCTGTGGGAAGGGGCAGCCAAACATAGTGACTGACCAACCTGCTTAAGTAGCAATAAGACTGCTTTGTGAAAAACAAATATAAGCAAAAGCTAGGATCATGGCACATACAGTAATTGAATCTGAAAAAACAGCACCTCCTGAAGAGGTTCTAATTGTTTCATGAACCGCTTACTTGCCGCTGCATGTACTAGGTATGATGCACAAAGATGTTCTTTAAATTGTAGTTACTGTATTACTTCGAATGAACGCCTCACTCAGATATCAGCTTTTTAATAGACGCTGCCCTTGAATAAACGCCGCTCTCAATAAAGAAACGTAAAGGTATTTTTATCTACCCCTGCTCAAAAAATAAACATAGAAATGTGCAACTCT
The DNA here is from genome assembly GCA_030684275.1 of Acipenser oxyrinchus oxyrinchus. NCBI lineage: Eukaryota > Metazoa > Chordata > Actinopteri > Acipenseriformes > Acipenseridae > Acipenser > Acipenser oxyrinchus. Next base: position 85,247,313 of record CM060249.1, read on the forward strand.
GCCTATGTACACGTGACGACCCCGAAGAGACTGCAGCCTCCATCCACCATGCAATACAAACTAAGGTACACACATCTTAGTAAGCAAATTTTTATATTATGGTACAGTCCCCACAGACAACCCAAGATGAACTACCTACAGCACAGCAGTCCTTAAAGGGCTTTTTCTTCCCCAGAAGAGTTGAGTGCCAACACAACAGGGGATAAAACAAGGGCTGTCTGTTTACCTCAAAAACACAAGAGTATAGTGCTGCAGATCAGAGCCTCTTCTAAATTGCCTTGTAATAAAATATTGCAGCATTTGTAAAGCATAGTATTATTAATACAGGCCGTCCTCGTATAATTGCCGCCCTTGTTTAAAATAAACACAGCGGTCCCAAATTGAAGTAATATGGTATTTTCCTTCAATTAACCTTGTTAATTTATTTTTCTTGGGGGCTGTTGTTCAAGGGATTCACCTGTGTGCTGCACTCAATTAGCACTAGCATTGCACAGCTTGTTTCCATCTAGGCAGGGATTTTGAAAGTAAGCAATCTTCTCCAGTAAGAAAAATGGTTTTGAGGGAATGGGATAGATTAAAAGGCATATATAATTCCACCACCAGCCATAGTAACTAAAACCATGTGCATCATATCTATAATCATTTATTTTGTGAATTCCTTTTCAGTCATTGGTTTTGCCTCTCATTAGTTACAGTGTTTCAGGGCTTATAACCAGGAGGTCCCCAGTTCAAATCCCAGCTCAGCCACTGACTCGTTGTGTGACCCTGCGCAAGTCACTTAACCTCCTTGTGCTCTGTCTTTTGGGTGAGACATAGTTGTAAGTGACTCTGCAGCTGATGCATACTTCACACACCTTAGTCTCGTATCTTGTAAACCACTTTGTGATGGTAGTCCACTATGAAAGGCACTATATAAAGATTATTATTATTATTCGTTGAACAAGGTGCCAAATTTGATTGACAGATGACGTTAGCAATCAAAGTCATAAACAATGAGGGATAATCAGGAATTTAGCAACTTTAAAAGGGAACAAAAGTTTAGTTAAGCATGCTTGGGGGTGGCATTCTGAAATGATTTTATCCATAGCAGCTCATACTAGTATAGATGGCCTTGTTCTGTTTACAGTGGAAATCCCCACCCCATACGATAGCAAACGGCTTGAACTGACTAGATCATAACGGTGATTTACTTCATGAAACAGTGTACACAGGCCATTCACTTTGACAACTACAGTCACTTTAGGTGTTAATCAGAAATACACGTTGGTGTAAAAAAATCAATTAACATTTAGACCTTAAAGGGAAAAAGCAATATAACAAGTGCCAGTCAAGGGGTTCACTTGAGTTTTCATAACTGTCTCTTTTTTCCTCTTAATTTGTGGTATATATTTTATTGTTTCATTTTACTGTATTGAATGGATTTAGTTTTGATATCGCAGACACAAGGATGGACAGGGCAAGGTAACTGTGATGGAGACTGGATGGAAAACTGTACCTTGTGCTTGGCAGCTCAGATCTTAACCGCTGTTCAAAAGAGACAGGCCCGTTTGGACAAGCAGCTACTGTTTAGAACTGAAGTATTGCTGTTACATTCACTCGCTTACACTTGACTACCCCCCCGGGCACAGTAAATATGAATATTATAAAATGTTGTTTGTGTTGTTTCAAGTAATGATCAGTATGTGCTAATGATGACACTGAAAAGCAGAAACGCATATTAAATGTGTGTTACCTGACATTTGAAATCTGCAAGTTTTTATTAATTAGTAGCCGAAAAAATCATGAATACAGTTCACTGCATATGAATCGAATATTAATTTAAAAGGGACTCGTGTGCTGGTTCAAACAAATACATTACTGACAGATTATGAAATACTGACACACATAATGTTACTGTTTTAGCAATACAGTTACATAAAGTTACAAGCATGTCAACTGAAATAAAACAGATTTAATAAAAGTAAAGATCAATGCATAGTGTAGCCATTATAATAGACATGGGAATGATCCTCCAAATGCCTGTGCAAAATAAAGTCTCCTCTGATTAGAGTATGTTGAACTTCCATTGAAGTTTTATTTATATTGAATATTGTACATTTTGATACAGTACATGACCCATCAAATAAGCATAACAACTCACAGCCTTTTTATAGCATTAATCCCTGTGGGTTTTTAGTTACCTCTGGATAAGCCACAGTATGCTGTTTGCCTTTAGGCTATTTCTTGAGTGTTCAGGAACCTTTTATTGACTTGGAAACTTCCTTGTTCCCTAGTTTATTTCTTTAAGGGTAAAAAAATGTACATTTCATACATATCTTTGTAAAGGAGTATTCATGGTTGCATACAGTAATGTACAAAATCAGGTATCAGGAATCAACAAATTACTGTTAATGGTTTGTCAAAAATCATGTGCATTGACCACATGGCTCAATTTGAAAGTAAAAAAATATACAGAAATTATAAATCAACATTTTTTAATTGGAATTCCTGTTGTCTGCAATTCTATAAGTAGTGAGCACAGATTATGCAAAAGATAGAATAAATATACTTGGAATGTCTGAAAAGTCTATCATTAGTGTACTGTACCATTCTGTTTGTTTTTTCTTGATAGAAAAAATAAGATAGCTGCAGAAAGGATGCACACTAATCCTAAATCAGCCCGTAAGAGGCTTTGTCATGGCAGGTATTTCATTTGTAATTTACTTTTGCTACCACCTTCTGCTTGTGCTTTTGAGAACAACACTGGGGCACAGGCAGAGGCTGAACACAGTGACAACACACAGCAAAAACCGGGACATAAGAAAGCAGGATAAGGCCATGTCGAAGCAATTTTAAACTGTGGCTATGTAAGCATGCATATATCGACTGACTAATTCCTCCACCAAAAACTAATACAAACAAAGTACAAAGGGTTGTTACCTATTTAATATAATCAGAGAAGAGAAGCTTAAGCTTGTTGTAAGCAGCAAAAAAAATCGTCTCATCTATCTATCTGTCTATCTATCTACTCATCTTTGTCTGGTCTGTCAGTCTTGTCTGTCTCCGCTGAGATCAGTCTGCCATTGATCTCCTTTCATTATTCGGTTTTGGCTGGCGTCAAAGTCCCTTTTTTCTGTTTCATTGGCTGCTGCTGCCTGTTCTTACTAATATGTTCAGCACAGTCATTACAAACCTCAAGATTAAAATATGATATGTTAAGGTTTTGCAAATATTGATTTCCAAAAATCTACAAGTTTCCCTCCTGCAAAATAATATTTGTCAATTGAATACAGAGCCACACCAACTCTGAAAATGAGTCTCACCCATCAGTTTCAGATACAATTTCTGTAATTGTGGTGCAAGCAACTAGAGAATGAAGGCTCTTTTTTGAAACAGACTCCTTGATTATTTAGTAGTATGTCTGGAGTGGCAATGATCCTAAAGTTACTGGGCCTAACTTTTAACCTCACATAATATTCTTCTATATAGCTTGTGTAATTCAGGGGACAAGTGAATGCTATGTCTATATCTAATATCTAACAGTAAATCAATCAGTCAATCACTTGTATATAAAGCCAAAAACAAGCCTAATCCTGTCCTTGTTTTATTTGTGCCCAATTCGATCATGTTCAGGTATCTCGATACTCAAAGTGGCACAACTAGGCCAAACTGTTACGCTACTGACATAACCTTCTATATAGCTTTCAAAGACCTACATGTATGTTGTTAATTACAGTACATGGCCGAATTACATCAAGACCACTTGAGTGTTTTGAAGTTGTAGATTAAATATCTGCATGTCTGCCAAAAGGAGAGGCTTGTAATAATGTGTGCACACCCCTTCTAATTACATCAGGTGTTACAAATCTTTTTGTTTTCTCAAACATTGTATATCTTTGCTTTAAAAATGGTTCCACTACTTCTGATCTAAGACTGTCCCTGTTTGGGGGTAACATCTGTGTATCACGTTTTGTCAGAGGAATGCTTTTATTAAAGACACGCTGTAAGGTGTTTTCAAAACTATAAAAACCTGTCTAAGCCAGCCCCTATAGTTTGGTGTAATGCATTGGTCTTGACCCAATGCCTAATGAAATTATCGGTACCCTCTACAATCCGGATGATTTGTAAGTCTTGTCTGACTAAAAGCACCAAGTTATGTGATTTTTCTTTTCTAAATGTATCAAGTATGCTGCACAAATTACACACATATCCTACAGGTATGGTACATAAATGGTACATAAATCTTTGTTACATAATGGACAAAGTAAAATTGATATTAATACAAATCTTGAATTCTACAGTATGTACTGTAATAAAAACATTTTTAAAAATGTTCAAATAGTTTGTCAATGATACCTTTTTTTCAGTACAGTATTCGATTTTACAGTACTGTATCTCTGGAAACCTGCATGCGGTATAATCCGGCACATTTTTCCACTCCCAAGTGATTCCAAATTAGGCAGGTTTTACTGTATTGATAAAGAAACTTAAAAATTCAATGACAAACTTTTCAACTATAAGCCTTTCTCAAAGTAATAACCCCACTGAGAAGGCAGAAAAACAACATTTAGCTGCTATAAAACACAACTGAGGTTAAAATAAATTCAAGGGCTTCTGAGCTTTAAATCCCTGCCCAAATACTCTTTACATCACAAACATACAATCAACACACTTTAAAGCCTATGCAGCTAGTTATTTTGTTTTGTTGTTTCATATATATTGATTGATACTCACTGGTAGAAACACAAATCTACAGTCTGAATATTTAATGGAGATACAGCTGTTTTCTGGAAGCCATTTAAAGGTAACTGTGTTTTCATTTTCCTGACATTAACAATGAAGATGGTGTCAAGCAGGGGTTGATCTGACTAAAAAGCAGACCAAATAGTAAAGAAATACTAAAATAAATCAATGACAAACATGTTGACAAGAGATCTATTTCTATATTCAGCACTACTGAGTGAATATTAGTTCTGGAATAAAAAATGTAATATAAGAATCGATACGTGTGTGTCCAGTTTTGCCTACTGAATCCCTGCTTAAGGTCCGAATTAAAAACACAGAACTTGTTTTAGCAAGTGATCCTGAACTTAGACTTAAAACAAAATTTCTTGCCCGTTACCGAATAACTGCAACGGAGCAGTGATATAATTGTACCACACTGGTACCATTTTAATATTTTGTACACCAATACTTTCTGTAAAGGTGGTTTCAAGTTTACCATTTGCATAATTCAGGAGCTGGTTGCATTGGGCTTCGCTGTTCTACATGTACAGCTATGGCCAGAAGTTTTGCATCACCCCATAGAAATAACTAATTTTGCTTCATAAAGTCGAATTAAAGTTTTCCATATACTTAATGAAAAACGGTAAAAAATTTAAAAACGTCACATTTTGAAATCTAATATGAAATACAGTACTACTATTATGTCTTCCGGTAGACTTTTGCAATATCATTTTGTAGTTTGTTTGATTGCATGATGTTAAATAAAATATCTAAATTATGTTAATTTCATTTTTTTTAAAAGTATGTCTCAATCCTAAAATTTTAGGTGATGATAAAGTTTTGGCCGTAGCTGTAAGTGTAACAAACAACCACTGCTTGTTTAAACTATCCTTGTTAATTACCCTTTGTTCTAAACAGGGAGAAAAAATATTGAATGACTCCACCATGAAAAACAATATGGAACACACCAGTCTCGTCTTATTCACTTGTGTGCCTGAGGAACAATGGATTGTGGGGAATGTAATTATTAATAATTCCATTCACAATGCAAACTATTATAACAGTACTGTGTATCTACACCAAAATGACAAATACTGGGAGAAAAATGTGCTGGGAATGTATGCTTAATAATTGACCCAAAATGTTATTCAGTCAGCCTGTGACTGCAACAACAGCACAAATCATTGAAAGTTAAAGGTTTAAGACACATTTTCAAAATTATAATTTTCAAAAGGATTATTGTAAAAAACTAAACTGAGACTTTTACTTGTAAAAGCTTTTAATTTGCCATTATGGCAGTCCCGAAGATTTTGAAGGTTGCTGTAGAAATGCTGTGAATGGGGTGACAAGATGTCCCAGTTTAGCTGGGACAGTCCCAGTTTTCCATCAAAGGTCCCGGTGTCCCGACATTTTACTCAAAATCTTAAAGTCCCGGTTTTCAGTGACTTCCTGTAGCGTGACACACTCTAAATACCTTTTGTCAAAATAACGTAAACTGCTCAATATAAAAGTAGCAATATGTATATGACTAGTTAAACTAATTAGCGACAAATTATACACCTGGGAGTGCACTGAAATTAGCTAGCTGCTTAAAAAAAAAAAAAAAAAGATAATACTAAGAGTGAGAGGATGGCTACTTAAATAACCATTGAAATAGCCTATATTTAAATGTTTTAATTAACTTATCAATTATTTAACAATGTGTCTCGGTTTTGAGCTTTGAAAATCTGGTCACCCTAGCTGTGGATCACACATCACACACGCACTGTTTGCTCTGACCGCAGTGCACTCCATGTCTTTAACATTCACATTTGAAAGTGTAAAAGACTAACAGCATATAGTGCTAATATGTGTATTAGCAGGGCTGTGGTTTACGATATCTTCAAAGTTCCCACACCGTCCAATGGATTTATCAATGACTATCTCTATGATAACCTGCATGTATTAAACAGCAGGACTGGTCTCTGCTTCCGCATTTCTCTGTTTTTAATATCTGTTGGTGCAACATTTTTGCACTTTAAAAACTCAGGGCTATATTTTACATTTTCTGTGAGGAATAAAAAAAAAATCCCTTTAAAATTATTTAGATCAATTGAATGGACCCCAATAGGCTTTTCAAAATAGTCCACATTTTTGGAGCTATGCTGTTCTTAATTGTGCATTTACTAATTTTGCAGTGCTTTTTTAAGCAAGCTGCACACTTTTATTGAACGTCCTCACAGTTTGATTCATATCCCTTGATGTGCGGCATCTTTTTATTTTCATATTGGTACTCGACCAACTACTAGTTTTCCAAAATACAGAAAAAAGGGCTTAGCATTATGTATTTGGATATTGCAGTCAGTGCCAGTACAGTAAGGCAAAGGCAAGACACTGAAATACCCCATGCTTCTTACTGGCTAATGGCACTGATTAAAAATGAAATCCGGAGCAGTGACCAGCAGCAAAAACAGAGTTTGGTTTTCACAAACTCAGTTGCAAGTAAGTGACTGTCTCACGCTCTCTCACTTCAAAAATCCATCAACCATACAATTGTAATGTTTGATTTAAAAGCTGCCTGTTGCCTGATCATGCATAAAAGAACAATCTATACTGAAGGTCATTTTAATTAGACTAAATCTTGCTTACATCCAAATTTGGTATGTGTCAGATTTGTGCACAAATCAATTGCAAGGCAGTCATACTTTATTCTGTGACATGGAGGGGCAATGGTATAATACACTGCACCCCTATCTATATTAATTGGTTGCTAAATTGAGCTTCTAAATCACCTATGTGTGGGGTCAGCATTATTCCGTTCTGAAGTAAATGTTGCTATGGTGAGTGAAGTGCCTCCCAGACAAGACCAAAATGAACCACAAGTAGTAGAAGACACCAGTTTAATACAGAGATAAGTGATAACATCTAATAACATCTTCATTCCTACCATATGGTCAGAAAACAGCTCAGCACTTGAGAATCTCAAAGTAATTTCTTACCTTAATAATACTAAAGTCCAAAACATGTAGCCTATATCGCACATTGACAATTTGATATAATTCCCAGTATTTCCGTTCCTGGGTGCTACCTCTGGGATCAGTCTCCCAAATATCCCAACACTGTTCACAATTAATGCAAGTAGTGATGCAACACCATAATAATAGATTGTAGATCAAATGTCCATTCTTTATTATTTATTATTTGAAAGAACAAAGTTAAAAACAGAGCAACGTTTCAGCCAGGCGCCCTTCATCCAGCTAACAAGCTTAATAATACAAAATGGGTTTAAAATCTTTTGCATTTTAATGAAGCTTTATTGCTTTACTGCAGAGTTCTGGTCACAATTGTGTAGGTTTTTAGATCATCACATTGACAAGAGGCACATTTAACCTATCTAGTGGGAATCATCCCATACGTTCTCATTTCGAATTATAAATCACAACGCTTCCAATGTGGAAGAGATAAGCTTTGTCACACAACACGGGTTATGGTTGAGAGGAAGCACTGGTATGGAATAGATTGTTGACTTGATTGTTATCCGTTCCATAAGGAAATGAATATAGCAGCTATTCCAGAAGGGTTACGAGTCATTACCCAGGTAAAGCATTCCAAACAGCGATTACCGAGAAAGACAGCAATGTTTTTCAAATAATGTGCTTTTTTATTAGATTGAAGCAAAACTTAAAATGTTTGCTTTGTACAACTTTAGGAAGCTACTGAGAAATCACGAAAACGCCAGATCAGTGGTGGATAACCTGAGGCTCAACAGACCCCATGTTTGTCTACGAAGGTTAACCTGCACCCCTCCTAAAATAATAATACTTAACCATTATTGGCAGGAAGCTGTTAAAATTGATATTTTACCAATATATTATTTACAGTGTACTCATATTTAATTTATTCCACATTTAATATCATGTTGTGTGTGTTCTGTATGTATCTCTCTTGTTGTTTCTAGTCATTATTTGCCATGCTCATGAACTATTCCAGCAGAAAATTGCCTCAAAATAGACTCCTCATGCCTCACAGGCTTCAGTAAATAGCACATTTACTACTTGCAATTGACATTTTAAATGTAATTACAGAGTAATTATGGTAAATTCGTAATTGTTCGCAAGTCTTTTATTATTTGATTTTCAGTAGGTTTTTACATGGGAATAAAGCTTTGTTTCTTTCCATAACCAAGGTATACTGTTTTCTGTGAATGTATTTGTCAATTCAACATTTTAATTCAATTGCAGTTACTGTATAACAATGTTGACCTCTTTAAGGGTTATAAATGTACTGCAAAAGTAGTCTGTATTCCATGAATGCTTTGTAACAGTGTCCTACTTAATGTGTTCACTGCAGGGGCAAAGTTTTGCTCATATGGCATGAATGTGAAATTTCACAAGGCACACAGCACTCATATCAGCTTGGTTTGAGCTACAGATACATCTGAAATGTCTTGTCCTAAACATATTGCTATAATTTTCAACATTTCCAATTGTAAGGTAAATACTATAGTTGATATATTGGTGATTGTGTTCAATATGTTTACATCATGTTAATACTGCTTATTCATCAAATGAGCACAGTTTCTTAAGGGCTATGATATTACAACCGACATTATACAGTACCTGAACAATAGAAACAACGTTATATTGCAAAGTATGAGAATGAACTGCAACAGACAGCAGCCGCAAAAAAAAGAAAAAAGCTATTTCAGTGATAACAGTTCAGTTATATAGTTTCAGCAGATACATAGGGTAAATTGCTTTGCACATTGGTTCCAAAATATTCAAATCACCAGGGCATACAGCACAGATCCAAGTAAACTTCAGAGGTGCCTTGGGGCTCCATATATTACAGCAGATATAGCCGTAAGAATGCAGGATCACTCAGCTACTGCTATAATAAAGCACTAGATAGAAGATGTGCAAGACCTCTGGACAGTAAATCAGGAAGCCTGGAAGGCTTGTTCGCTTATCTGCTTAAAGAGTTGCTTTGATCTGTGCCCTGAGGGGGTTATTAAGTGTCATCTTCATTGTCTGAGTGGGACTTGCCATATGTGAAGTAATCTGTTACCCAGTTACATAGCGATTCCCAAAACATAGTAATGTCACTTTTAAGTAAGTTGTTTTATATTACCGTCTGCACCTGCGTAATTAATATTTATTTTGGGTGGAGAAAGCACTTACTTGGTACGGATAACTACAGATGAATTGTGGTACAGGTATTCTAAAGTAAAATGGAGGAAAGAACAGAGCAAAAGAAAAAGCTTGCTGAAGCCGGAAAAAAATGAGTCTGGCAGAGAAGGAGGGTGAGATGAACAAAAAAGAAAGTGGCAAGAATTTTTTTTTTATAAAAGCCCAGCTGCACGATTTGTTGGACGAGCTAGCAAAAAAGCAATACAGCAGTAAAGTTGGATATTACACAAAACAAAACAATATGGACAAACATAACTGTACACTGCACACAGTAGATACAATTCACATACATGTAATGATCTAAAGTGGTTTAAGCTGCTAAAATGGTCTAATTTGCATGCAGGTCACTGATTTAAAAAATAGAAGCATATAACAATATGACAATAGTAGTCTACTATATTATTATGATTGATATCTACATATATTGAATTTAAATCAAGGGAAGTAATGTTAAAATTTTACAATGCATTAGTAAGACCTCACCTAGAATATTGTGTTCAGTTCTGGTCACCTCATTACAAAAAGGATATTGCTGCTATAGAAAGAGTGCAAAGAAGAGCAACCAGAATTATCCCAGGTTTAAAAGGCATGTCGTATGCAGACAGGCTAAAATAATTGAATCTATTCAGTCTTGAACAAAGAAGACTATGCGGTGATCTGATTCAAACATTCAGAATCCTAAAAGGTATAGACAATGTCGACCCAGGGGACTTTTTTAACCTGAAAAAAGAAACAAGGACCAGGGGTCACAAATGGAGATTAGATAAAGGGGCATTCAGAACAGAAAATAGGAGGCACTTTTTTACACAGAGAATTGTGAGGGTCTGGAACCAACTCCCCAGTAATGTTGTTGAAGCTGACACTCTGGGATCCTTCAAGAAGCTGCTTGATGAGATTCTGCGATCAATAAGCTACTACCAACCAAACGAGCATGATGGGCTGAATGGCCTCCTCTCTTTTTGTAAACTTTCTTATGTTCTTATGTTCTTATACCGGTACATTGTTTCGAATTATTATACTACACCCCAAAAAGATATCTCTAACAGCATCAGGGGTGTAGTGGCAAAAAAATAAAATAAATAAATAAATAAAAAATACCACAGTGTACTAAACTCAATAATGGTACATTGTAAACAGGTAACGTTTACTACATTTAACATTTCTTTCAATTAAATAGCAGCTGTGTCCAAATATGCATATTAACTAATGATTACTGGCACTTGAAGTAGGCACAGTTTAAACGGTTACTTGAAATATAAATAAATTAACTTTTTTTTAAATAAATCCAAATTTATTTATAAGCCAATATGTGTACAAAAGCCTCTTTTATAAAATCTAAATGCCCTCACTGGAGAGTAACAAGAAACTACACTTTTTTTATGTATATTAAATAAAGTACTTTATGTACACCTGAGTTTTTGAAAGTCTGTTTTCACTGTACATATAATGAATCATGGGTCGCAATCCCAATTCTTCACATCATCGGCTAATCATGACAGCACTGGGACATTTTAATATATGGTTTAGTTGCTGCTCTTTTTCGGTGTCTGGGAAATAAATGAAATCTGAGGCTTGTTTGAAGAAAGTTTCAATAACGTCAGTTATTATTTTGGAAACTGATGACTGTGATAGACCTTGTCGATCACTGTTGAATACCTGTGTCAATACGGTGGCAGAGAAATGCTTAATACTGAAAAATCGACAGTGCATGACCACTGGCAGTGCAGGAATTGAGACTGGGCTTAAGAAGCTCCCAAAGGTCAAAAGGTGTTTCTTTGTCAAACCGATGGTGTTGTATAGCACTTTAACCATGATGCCACCTTCATTGTTCTCCTCTTCAGTGTCGCTACAGTAATAAAGCCATGCTATATTTAAACAAAGAAATCAGACTTTTTAATTATTGAAAGTCATCTTCATATATTCTGTAATTATTTACACCTTCATATGAGATGGTATGAATTTGTTGAATTACGTGTTAGTAGTCTTGAAACTGAAAGTACTTTACGTAACCACTTGTAATGTAGCATAGACTCACTTAAGTCTGCCCGAGCTGCCTCTCTCTCCATTCTACTATCATCTCTTGCTGACCTGGGGATCTCTGGCACTGCTCTGGCCTGGTTCTCCTCCTACCTCTCCAACCGCACTTACCAGGTAACCTGGCGTGGAGCAACCTCCACACCTCACCCTCTCTTAACAGGAGTTCCCCAAGGGTCAGTCTTGGGTCCTCTCCTGTTCTCTCTCTACACCCGCTCCCTGGGCCCCCTCATCGCATCCTATGGTTTCTCATACCATTTCTATGCTGATGATGCTCAGATTTTCCTCTCCTTCCCCACCTCTGACTCCACCATCTCCTCCCATATCTCTACCTGTCTGTCTGCTATTTCCTCCTGGATGCACTCGCATCACCTCAAACTCAACCTCTCTAAATCTGACCTCCTTTTCTTTCCCTCCTCCTCCCACTACTCTGATCTCTCTATCTCTGTTCCTCTGGAATCTACCACACTCTCTCCCTCTTCCTCCGCTAAGAACCTCGGAGTCACCCTGGACCCCTGCCTCTCTTATTCCCAGCACATCTCCACTCTGGCACGCACTTGCCGATTCTTCCTGAGCAACATCCGAAGAATCCGACCCTTCCTCACCAACTACGCCACCCAGCTCCTGGTCCAGGCCTTGGTACTCTCCCGCCTAGACTACTGCAACTCCCTCCTGGCTGGCCTCCCTCGTCCGCCACCCGTCCGCTCCAGCTCATCCAGAACTCCGCTGCCCGCCTGGTGTTCTCTCTGCCTCGCTTCTCCCACGCAACTCCACTACTCCGCTTACTCCACTGGCTACCGATCACCGCCGCATCCAGTTCAAGACTCTTGTACTAGCCTACAGATGCCTTGACCAGACTGCACCCAGCTACCTCCAGACCCTCATCTCTCCCTACACCCCCACTCGACCTCTCCGCTCCGCCTGCACTAGAAGACTGGCTCTACCTCCTCTCGCTCCCCTGCCTCCAGAGCCGCTCCTTCTCCACCCTCGCTCCGCAGTGGTGGAATGACCTACCTACAGATGTCAGGACCGCCCAGTCCCTGACCACATTCAGCGCCTCCTCAAGACTCACCTCTTCAGACAGCACCTGTAGAACTCCTCTGTTTCTCCCCTGGGACACTTTCACCCTTCCTTAAATGTGCTTTACTTACTCTTATCTGCCCCTATTTTACTGCATTTAATCCTGTACTTCAGAGTACTGTAATCTGCCAAGTGTTTAATCTGTAGTATTTGGTATTTAATCATATCCTGATGTAACTATCACGGTCACTTTTATCTGCTGTATTATTGAATTGTATTTTGTCACACTTGTACTTGCTTGAACTAGTCATTGTATTTATCTTGCTCTTATTGTATTATTACTTGTACTGTAACACTTGAAATGTATTTGCTTACGATTGTAAGTCGCCCTGGATAAGGGCGTCTGCTAAGAAATAAATAATAATAATAATAATAATAATAATAGAAGTGGAGTAACCTTACAACTTACTCTCTTTTGAAAAGAGAAAAATTGTGTAAAATTCCTCAGAAATGCAGTTACTCAATGGTAAGCACCATTATCTTCCTTTGAAAATAAATCACCTAAGTCAGGAAGCATGGACGTTCACTTGTCTGCTTGAAGAGTTTGCTTTGATATGTGCGCTGAGTCAGCAAATGTGTCTTTCTATAACATGTGAGCATGCCCAGAGGGGAATGCCAAGTCTGTACTCTTCAGGTTTACCCTATTTAATATACAGTGTGATTTATTGCAGCCATTTCATTTTCATTTCAAATCACACTTAGAATGTTGATATCTGTTTACACTATCTGTCAACATGGGAAGCATTTTAATGCTGGCCATTGTGTGATTACATCATATACCATGTTTCGCCTTTGATTAATTGCTTTACCTTTTTTTTTCCTTTTGACATAAAATCATTTTGATTTCACTTCATTTTGCTTGTTTCTATAGAAATACAACATTTCTGCAGTGAATTATGGATTTGTAGTCCTGGGCAAGAGTTAAATCTCTGATTAAACTCGAGAAAGAAATACATATCCCAGTATGCACAACGGTAGCTCTAAAGGTAGAGCTAAGGAAACTTTCATTTGCTAGTTTCGCAGCAGTACGGCAGAAAAAATGTCAACGCACCGGGTGAAAGCAAAATTTGCTTCCAAGTGGCTTTCCAATTTAATTGTCATTGATTGGTACTTTATTGTACAAGTGAGGAAAATGCAGCATTCCTTGTTGCGAAATTAACATTAATAAATAGGATTGTTCTGTTTCATTCAACTTAAAGGGAATTACTCTGAGAATCTGAGTATCTGCACAGCCCTATTGATTACCACACGACGCATGGAAGTTTAAAGTTTAAATCGGGACAAGCAACATGCTCAATACCAACCCCAAATGTGTGAGTGTGTTTGTATGTGTACCTCTACACTTAAAGGCCATGGTTGCTTTTCTTTTTTTCTTAAATCACCAATGCATTTATTTCTGATAAAAAATAAGTTGTTCTAAATGTACTTGCTGATTTAATTGTATTACAAATAAACTTCAATGTCAGGCAAAGATAACTGGGTACAATTCTACATGCTACATTTATTATAGATTTATCAGAACATAAGGTACTGCACCTGTGATTTAAGATATAATACTTGTATATCAAAGCTGACTTCTTCAGTAATCTTTTTTTTCTTTTAGAGAGTAACAGGATAATCATTGATCAGCATCTAAATCTACCATATAATTCTGCAATATTTCAGAGATAAAAGTGCTTTTTATTATTATTATTATTATTATTATTATTATTATTATTATTATTATTATTATTATTATTATTATTATTTTTATCTTGCAGTAACGTTAATATTACTGGTTCCTATTGCCCAAGGGAAAAACACCATTTTAGATTAATTTCTTTATCAGTTTTTTTTTTCATTCTTCCAATATGGTTACAATGCGTACATATTTTCTGTCATCATTTCAATTTACTGTTACAATCTCTTAGAAAAGTTAGTCTACTTCTAAGCAGTCAACACAGTTTTTTAAATGCATTTAAAATGCAGTTTTTAAGTCTGCAATACAATACAATAAGACACAGCTTATTGAACAAGGGGAAGTCAAAAATGTACGTTATCATTGCACTTGCTGTAACATCGCCTGCTTCAGATTTTCCTCTTAAGTGGCATTTGTATCGCAAGTCCACTACACCAGCCTCATTGAATTTCTAAATAGCACATAGTAATGCAGATTATTCTACATTGATAACATGTTGAATGTAACATACATAAATAAATTGTAGTTAAAAGGAAAATAAATAATTGGATTACATATATCTCTTTGACCACGCTTTTATTTTGATACAGTACTTACAGCAGAATTATCATAATATACAACAACGTGGAAAATGTGAAGGAAAATGAAGTGACAAGAAGTTGCAGTGGCATCATCTGATTTCCGCACAGAACTCACAGCTTAATTCATGGTTGAATTTATGATACTATTTAGACCTTAACAGAACCCTTAGGAAACTATAGACCAGCATTGATAAACATATTACAGCTATGGCAAAAGGTTTTGCACCACTTAAAATTTAAGGATTGACACATTAAAAAAAAAAAAAAACTAAAACATATGAACATCAATTAAATCTTTTATTTAGCATCATGTAATCAATGAAAATACAAAATGAAATTGCAAAAGTCTACTGGAAGTCATAATAGTAGTACAGTATTTCATGTTAGATTTTGAAATGTCATATTTTTGTCAGTTTTTCATTAAGTATATGGAAAACTACAAAGCAGTATGTAATTCAATATGTTAACGTAACATCATTCAGCAAGTTTCATTCGACTTTATGAAGCAAAATTAGTTAATTCTACAGGGTGATGCAAAACCTTTAGCCATAGCTATAGACTTGGAACAAATATTTCATAGTCGTTCTCATATGATGGCCCAGACAGGTATATTGTATGGCAATCAGGCAGTACATTGGATGACAATGGTAAGTGAAAATATGAAAAGGTTAACACTAAAGCTTACGCCACTCTTTGTCCATTGTCCTTAGTACTAATCCATTCCTTTGCCTTTGTTGTGTCACTGCCTTACCACTGAAAATAGTAAATTATTGTAATTGCAAAAGATTTCAGCCTAATGTAGTGTAAACACATCTTCTTAGCAATGAGACCCCTTCAAGTTAGTCAGTGCATGTATTATCATAAAAAAAACACCTTTTACTCCTACTTCTAATCATGCTGAGAACAGTCCCTTGCACATTCTTTATTGTGACATGTGTTTGTCACACAAAAAATGTAAGTGGAACTAATACTAATAAGTAATTAGGTGTTTAGCACATATAACTGAATAACACACCATGCAATTAAAAATAAGCAGATTGAATGATTCATTAAGGCTCCAGCCACAGGTGTATAAATAGGGTGTTAGTTAGATAGAATGGTTAGAGTTGATGTTGGTGAGAGGTGAAGGTGTTTTTGTGTTCCGTGCTGTCCCATCTCGGGTGTTTCTTGTAGACCTTTTGTTTTGGCCCTTGTGTCGTTTATTTTGTTAATGTATTTTGTTCTCTTTAAAGTTTAGTGTTTCATTATTTGTATTTGTTTATTAAACGTGAGTATTAGCTCTGAAACTGCAACTTCTGTGTCTGAGTCTCCCTTCTTGGTCGTAACAGCCTGGCCAGTGACATCACAGGATCCAATGCTTTTCAAACTAAACATCTATTGAACACCCCTCTCTTGAATACTGCCGATGGTCAGTTCTAGTGTATGATACTGAATGTAAGCAAGCAGCCTTTATTCATTCAAGCAAGTAAGGACTCTTAGGGTCATGTACATATGTTTAAACAAACTGAAAATGTGAGAGGGTTACCAAGATGTTAAAAAGTATATATTTATCCAGATGAACATAATTCAGATAAGGTATTGTAACAAAGGGCGACTGGCAGTGGGACTTTGTTTGTGTGCACGTCTGTGCTTGAACCACGCTTGCACTGAACTATACCACTTTGTAGAGCTTCTCGTGCACAGGATCACTTACCCGGCTGCAGACAATGCTCCCCTCTACTGGACTATTGGTGCAACCTTGCACAGCGCTGACCCCCACCAAGCACGGGAAATGGCTCCCGGGGATCATTACGTGCATCTGGCAGGAGCCAGAAGGAGTGGGGCTGATAGCATCCACTGATTGGTCCGGGTTAACATACAATGCTGCAATGTTGTAAGGGTTGTGGGGTATAAAAGAGGCAGCCTGCGTAATAGCCAGAGGTGTAGAGATGGAGAAGTAACCTGTGTCACCTGTCTTGCTGTGAAGTATTGCTGACCTGCGTATCCTGTGCTTTTAAGCACAATAAAAGTGATTGCTGCTTTTGAAAAACTTCTGTTTCACGTTTCTGTTCTTACCGTCATTACAATACTATCTAAATGAGGATGTCAATCAAAATAATAATATCTTTATTGCTGTGGGACAGAGGCTCAAATATCAACACAAGAATGAGTAACTAAAGGCTAGAAAACAAGGTAATTATATATAATGTCTGTAGGGAAAGTTTAACTAGCAAGAATTTAAATGAAAGCTAATTTAAGTGTGTGTGAGGCATATTACAAACCTGATTTATACTAACAAAACTAATTTACTGGAAATCGGTGTGCTAATTATATCTTTTCACTAAGAAAAAATTACATTATAGTAAAGTTTAGCAGTTCAGAGGCATGCAAGCATTGATGATACAAATAACAAACAATAAGAAAGAAAGAAAAAAAGTTCTACTGCAATATAATTAGAATGTTCTAGAATGCTGTCCGGCATGGTCTTATTTCTACCCTACTGTACACAATCAATTCAGGTTCATGACCACATTACTAACCGTTTCACCTTGTGGACAGCAAATTTGTATTGGCATTGGGATTTTCTAAGTCAGTAGTTAAATATACGTCAATGTGAATTGGTGCTTTTATGACCTTTTTAGTTTGTTATATACCCCCGTAAATCAGGTATACTTTGGATGTCATTGAACACTGGACAAAAATTGAAGAAAGTTATTTTTTGCAATAAGGTAAATAATCTATAAGCCCTGGTTCTTAGCTTTCCAACGAGCAGATTAATTTTATTCTATTCTTAGCTTTACATAACTTTTTTGTATTATTTGTGTCAGGAGTGAAAATGGTTATCTTGAAGCTCGCAGGCAGATCAGCTCCATATGGTCAGAATCTGCACAAGTCACTGATTTGGGGACTTGTTTCTAATCACTAGCCCTTTCCAAGGCCAAGAAAATGACTTGTCCATTGTTATCTCCACATAACTCCACTTTTTGGGGGTGACTTTGGATATCAATTTTATGCACAGGTCAAACATCCCTCTGTTTTCCGTGTTGTACAATATCTTGTGATTTTTCTAATTAGCATTCACATCATGTAAGCATGTTAACCAGAAATCTTGTGATAAGACTTTCCAACCAGCTAAACCTCACAGCTACCTAATGAAAAAGTCAATTTTGACTGCAGTAATTACCGAGACGGTACCTGACAAGAAAAACGATGCCACAAACTCACCAAAGAAAACTTGGTTCACAAACTTACCATAATTTCAGCGAACTTTCATGCAGAAAGCTGTAGAAGCCATAAGACAAAGAAGGCTTACAGTTCAAAAGGCAGCATCAGAATTTGGAGTCACACGTAGCACGCTACACAACTGCATAACAAAGAAATGCACAGGCAAGCCTAGCACACCGACAGGTTTCAATGTCGAAGAGGAAGCTGCTATTTGGGATCACCTTATTAAAGTTGCAGAATGTGGTTTTCCTTTTGACCAAACTGACTTGCAATTGCTGGTCACGCATTATTTGGATAAGACAAGATGGAAGGTAGGAAGTTTTAAAAACAATGTACCAGGGGTAGAATGGGCAGCTTCTTTCCTCAGAAGACACAAGCACACTGACAGCAAAATTGTGCCAAAACATCTGCTGAAAACGTGCTGAAGTGACCAGAGAAAGCATTGTAGAATATTTCAGTCATCTGAACGAATCTGTTCATGGAATTCCTCCTGATAATATAATAAATTATGATGAAACCAACCTCTCGGATGACCCTGGCAGGGCTACTTGTATATTTAGATGCGGAACCAAATACCCAGAAAGTGTAATGAACTCCACGAAGACTTCCACCAGCCTTATGTTTGCAGGAACTGCCTAATGAAAAATTCTTCATCCATATATTGTGTACAAAGCTGTGCATATATGGGATACCTGGACCAATGGTGGACCTCCAGGACCATGTTACAACCGTACCAAGCGTGGCTGGTTCGTTGCATGGTGCTTTAAAGATTGGTTCCTTTCATCAGTTCTTCCTTACTGGAGAAGACTTCAAGGCACAAAAGTTTTGATTGGAGATAACCTGTCCTCCCACTTCTCAGCATCTATTCTAACTGCATGCAGGGTTAATGACATCAAATTTGTCTATCTCCTTTCAAACAGTACCCACCTATGCCAGTCTCTTTATGTAGCATACTTCAGGCCAACGAAGCGCATATGGAGAGAAATTCTTACTTCCTGGAAAAAAGGAGAAGGACGCAAGTCTGCCTCAGTGGCAAAAGATGTCTTTCCTCAGCTACTTAAAAAGCCAGTGCACATAATTAAAGAAAATGGAAGTGAAAATCTAAAGGCAGGCTTTGCAAAAACTGGAATATAGCCAATGAATCCATCTCCAGTGATGGACAGGTTACTATCAGTTCAGGATAACAGACATCAAGACCGTGACACCTCTGTGGGGTCAACAGTATCTGAATATGTGGTGGAGCGCCTTTCTACCATGAAATCTCCACAGACAGAGAGTGAAGGTGAACCTGCCCCAAAAAGACACAGATGCAGGAAAGTTAATGTCATTGCAGGAAAAAGCATCAGTGTAGAAGATCTTGATGCAAATAGTGACCCTTCCACTGTAGAAAAGGAAGCTGGTGCTCTCCATAATCAGGTGACACCTGGATCACTGCTGGTTGATGAAACACAGAAGGAGGAGGAGGAAGCAGAAACAAAATACGAAGAAGAGCATGAGGAGCTTTTTGACATAACCCAAGGTGACTGGCTGGTTGTCAACTATGCAGGGAAGAAGACTCTGAAAGGGTTCTGAGTGTGTGTGTGAGGAAGATGAAACATACTTCAGAGTGAAGTTCATGAGAAAAAAGAGAAGAGAGTTTTCACAAACCCACCTCTAGAAGACATTGATGTAATTGAAATGGAGAGGATTGAAAGGAAACTTCCTATGCCTGTGGAATACAGAAGAGGTGCTGTCAAGTTCCAGGACGACCTGTTTGATGGACTCAATGTACAGTAAATGTTTAAGAGAGGACTCAAATATTTGTTTGCGGCTAACATTACTCAGTTTATGATTGTTCTCTATAGGTTTTAGAGTAATGAAAGCAATAAAAAGTAGTTCTGCTCGCTCAGCAAAATTTGGTTCATTTTTGGGCAAAAAGTGCCAGATTTTATTTTTCTGTGGAGTTAAACTCCACTACTCTGTTTGGGTAGTTTTTTTTAAACTTCTTCAGTTGTCCAATGTTGAAAACAGTAAGGATAAAAGTCTTTATTTCATGTTTTTGGAGGTGCCTCCATTGATTCCACGAAGCCCTGGAACATTGGACAAAAGACCTTTAGTCATGTGATATGATTCATGTTTATACTCTATTATGTAGCCCCCAGGTTTACCTGTAAATATATCACACACTTAGTTCCAAAAGATTATTTACATAAAAGTTATTTCAAAAATGTGTCAAAACTGTCCACAGTATACCCGGTTTATGGGTAATATGGCATATTTTAGATAAATGCTGTATCCCTACTATTGATCTTGGCACATCGTAATATCAATCGTAAATTGCTCAACTGAGCAAAGCAATAAAGCAATAATGACTCTCAACTGCCTACAAAACACATTTTTTGTTTATTTCTGTAATATTTTTTAATGACTAGGGACTGTGGTGGAGGTGGTCTCCCAAAAGGGTGGATCCTGAGCATGCAGCACCCAAGAGGGGGGAGTCCAAGCGTCCAGCGCCCAAGAGGGGGGAGCCCAAACATCCAGCGCCCAAAACGGGGGAGACCGAGGATCCAGAGTCCAAGAGGGGAACGCTGAGCGTCCATGGGCGCCTGAGGGACAGCCGCACCAGTCTCCAGCGACAGGAGACTACCTGCTGCTCCCACCTCCACCACTTCAGGGAGACTACCTGCTGCTCCTGCCTCCACCGGAGTTGCCTCCACCTCCTTGGCCAGTAGTTCCAGTGCCGTCGCCTCCCAAGTGTCCACTCCTGCCATCGCCTCCTGAGTGTCCTCTCCTGCCGTCGCCTCCTGAGGGTCCACTCCTGCCGTCCCCTTCCAAGGGTCAGCTCCTGCTGTTGCCTCCCGAGGGACAACTCTGACCCTGTCCTGCACCGCTCGGGGATGCCAAGCCCGCACCGCCCGGGGTTGCCTGTCCCGCACCGCCCAGGGATGCCTCTTTGTCATCGCCCGGGGATGCCTGGTCATCACTGCCTGGGGATGCCTGGGCATTATCACCTAGACACCCGACCTTCGTGTCTGGACCTATGGTCACTGGGCCTGACTCCCAGGTCGCTGCACCACCAGGCACAGTGGGTCACCTGGTCTCCTGCTCTGCTTCCCCTGGTGGCGCAGACATCGCTGCACGTCGCCTGGGCTCACACCTCTGCCTGGGGCTGCAGCCGACTGGTTGCCTACCTTTGCTCCCGATGCCCCATCCACAGCGCCCAGGTCCCCTGTCGCTGGGTCTTGGTCCAGGCATAAAGGCGACTATAGGCCAACCCTCTCTCAAGGATGGGAGATAATGTTTTGTTTGTATGTTGGTGGTTGGTAGGGATGGGGTTAATTCCTATTCCTACCAAATACATGTGAGAATGTGGCTGTTCCCAAATTAGGTAATAGGTGCTAATTGGGAACAGCCAGATGATATAAAAAGAGAGCTACAAGCCCCATTAAGGGCAGCAGTTGGGAAGAGAGACATGTGTCTGAGGATTTTCTTTGGATTTTGTGTTCAAGACTTTTTTTTGTTTAACCCTTTTATTTTGGCTCTGTGAGCTGTGTGTTTTGTCTGTCTTTTTATTTTATTTTGTCTAATAAATGCGCGCCTGTGGCAATGTGCCCCGCCCCTGTGTGTATTTGTGTGTTATATGTTGCATGTAGTGTGTTAATGTTGGTGTATTGTAGTTGGTACACAGGATATAATGCAGGTAATGAGCACAAGTGTTTAAAATGTATAATTGTATTTAGGCACGGGGATTGCACTTCACATGCATTTAAAGTATGTAATAGTATGTGAGCGCAGGGTTGCACAGAATTAGTTCACGTGCTGGGATTCAAGTGAATAATTAATTAGTAATTGAATCCCGGCACAACAGTATTTATAGATACTCCTTTTACTCACTCGGGGTTGTGTGTTCGGTGAGTGGAGAACGGGTGTGGAGAAGGAGAAAGTAAGAATTAAAGTAAAGTAAATTAAAGCGAAGCATACGATTGCTATTTCATGCTGGAAGGACCAGCACGATACGATGTTTGTTTGTTTTGACTCACCGTGTTTGTTTGTCTGTTCGTCCACTGTTTGTTTAGTGTTAAACCGTTTTGTTTGTCTATTTATTTTGGCCTCAAGTGCTGTGTCCTGTTTTCTGTTTAAACCTTTTATTTTACAATAAAACACTGAGCGCCGCAGCGTCTCAGATTCACTGCAAGTACTGCCTATCTGTGTGTTTCTTTCTGGCCTGACGTCATCCCTGCAGCCAGCCTGTTCACAGCGCCCCAGCACATAAAACCACAGCTACTATCTCTGAATAAACCCTTTGCCAACCTGTCACAGGCATTTAAAACTGTTTTTAAAATAATATTTTGTTATCCATTTTTCCCCCTTTAGAACAAACGGTTTGACTGTTCATGTGACATTTGTTAAACAGTCATCAACTATCTTTCTACATTAGACTGATAGTACTTTAAAATACTTTATAACAAGGGTCTTTCTGAAAATTGGGATACTTGAGTGTCCCTGTATTTATTCCCATTAGGGTGATCAAGCCCCTTTACATTATGATTAAATGTTTAAAGTTATGGATGAACTTTCTAAACCTGCATTTAGGATGCTTCACACTGGGTTTTGCTATGCTTTACCTAGCTTACATATGATTAACTAAGTTATGCATTCAATATGGCAAACTTGTAACTTGTAACTGTTTTAGACTCCTGATTTTGTTTTGTTTTACGATGCTGTTGAAGTCATGCAGGCAGTAAAAAACCCATTAGAGTTCAATACAGAGTTTTGTGACAGAAACAAATGATCAATGAAATTTAGATAACATCACTGACATTGTTGCCAGTTGAATTGGAACAATGATTTTTGACATTGCAAATGCAGTGCATGTAATGGGATATCAAGAAACCATTCCATAACCATTTGCATCCTACCACCGTCTTGTAGCACTACAGTCTTACATAAATCAAATTGCTTGACTACATAACAGTATTAATTCTTACATATTTACTATCCAGTGTTGTATTGACTGACCTGTACTAACCTTCATACTAATTTGAACCGTTAAAACCATACAGTATGTACTCTCCCGTTTCCTATGTTCATCTAACTTTAGCCTATTGGTTTCCCCCTCCTCTAGAATTAAGCCCTTGGGTAACCAGGCTTTTGGCCACTATGCTCTACTCCCTACTCTAATACGTTGAAAATCCTGCTTCGTTTAAGTTAAATATCCCGGTTTAAGGGACAAGCCTTATTAAAATAAAATATTTTCTATTTTCCATCAAGGAAATGTAGATTGTTTTTACAGGATGCAATTGCATCCTACTGCATAAAGCACTAGATTTATGTATTCTCTACATATATTGTATTTCCAAGGGTTAATGACCATCATCTACAACAGAGAACAAAAAATATCAGACTTACCTGACGAAATGTCAATTCGGCTTTTCTTCGTTTGTGTGAGGTTAATGTGGGCGCTGACCTTGCCTTCATTCAAGTCGACTTCCACCATCCCAAGACCCTCAGCGAAGGTGCTGTAGAGAAGCAGGCCACTGGGGTTCCATGTGCGGAACTGGAAGCTGACAGACATTTCATTCCGGTTGGCACGGCCGGGGAGCTGCAGGTAGCTGGTAGCGTTGAAGAAGACAGGCACCGCATGGGTCTCGACACAGGAGAAACTCAGGTTACCCTGAAACACAATTAAAATAAACTGCTATAGAGGAGTTATAACATGTTACAAAATAATAATTATTGCTACATGTGTCCTGTTTAAATTTTACTTTGTAATATTTTGTAGAAATGTTTATATAGCTGTAACTAGACCCGTGCCTGTTTTTGTGCAGATTGAAATTACAACCATCCAGTTACCATAAAACAGCTCTTCTTAACTGCATTGTAACCCTACTGAAAATAAATAGTCACTTTGAAAATATTTGGTGCAACATGAATTCAATTTTCTAGCTTTCAGTGAAATGGAAGCCTTTTGCATCAATCAGGTAAGAGAAATGCAATATCCAATTTCTCTATAACTTCAGGTAAAGCAACTCCTTTCTAAAACCTTAATACAAAGAAGATATAGAAGTGGTGGATTTCTGGATATTTTTTCAAAGCATCCACATAGCCATCTCCCTCAATCTCTTCTTATCATATGCAGTACTGTTTATACACAGCATTGAATGATACAGAGAAGTCTGTGCATTCTGCCTGATAAGAGCAAACAACAACCTTTCAAATTTAAAAATAGAAACATGACATAAAGAATAACTAGAATGTCAGACCATCTTCGCTCTCAAGATTTAGGTTTTTTTTGTGCTTTTTATTTTTTTTTTAAATATACTACTTCTTCTAGAATGACCCCTTCCCTGCAGAAATGTGCACATAAACAAAAATCTACAGTATCCACATAGAAACAAAATATATAGCTACGCTCTTGAGCATTGTAATATTTTTCAATGTAGGAAATGCACCAATTTTATTTCACTACATGCAGACGTGAACATCCCTGCGCTTATTAAACATCCTCAGAGCTTGCTGTTCCTGCCTATTGTGAATTATGTAGTGTACTGTTGCAGTTGTAAAAAAAATTGAAACATTCACAAAACTTTTCACACTTTTTGAAAGCTATAAGGGTATGCAAAATTACTGGTATTAGGAGTCTTCACTCTGTGTGATTTATTGAATGTAAATATCATTATCTCTGTATGAATTATAACCCACATTCCACTGTACATAGCAAGCATGTCAAATTGCCAGAGGAAGAGACACAATTTGTTTTCCTCTGATATCCAGAAGCACTACCACTTTGTCAAAGTTAACAGCCTGAGAAGGTGTCTGTCAGCACAGGTTGTGCTCAGATCAGAACCTTGATACTTGTTAGATGTTGTGTATCCCACAATGAGTTTTACAGGTTAGTAAGTGTAGCAATGAAATAAGACACAAAATGCAAGTCTATGCCATACGGTTATTTCTTTGTAGTGTGGAGTGTGCCATGCGGTCTACTATGAATTTTACTGACCAGAGGGCTCTAAAAGGAGTGCACTGCATGTCTTTTGGTACATTTTTTTATGAATTAATATGTAATTTGCAGTCATGTTTAAATGTCTTTTTGTTTAAATGTAGTTTAGTATCTTTCCTTGCTAGCCTCCTCTGTCTGAGGGTGCTAATAAGGTGATATTGCAACTAAAACATGTTTAAATAGGACTATTACTACTACTCCTACTACACTGTTTTGTCTTTTTCTTTCCCTCCCTGCACTTGTGCTTGTGCAAGTGCAGGACATGGTTGAGGGGAGTTTTGTGGTCCCTTTGAGGGGACCAATTATGTCATTTTCTATTCCTCAGAGGAGATGCGGTGCTACCACTGCAAAGAGCTGGAGCAGCAGAAAAAGAAGTGCCCTAAGCTCAAGCAGGGCGCAAAGGCACCTGTGTCTCTCGACCAAAAGAAGGCGTTCAACCAGGTGGATCACAAGTTTCTGTTTGGAACCCTGCAAGCATTCGTATTTGGGCCACGCTTTGTCGGCCTCTTCCGAATGCTGTACGCATCTGCCGAGTGCCTTTTAAAGGTAAATTGGTCCCTGACCGCACCCCTCGCTTTCAGGAGAGTTGTACGTCAAGGATGCCCTCTGTCCTGTCAACTGTACGCGCTGTGCATCGAGCCCTTCCTCTGCCTCCTTCACAGGAGGCTCACGAGATGGTGCTCGGTCGCGGACACTGAGGGTAGTCCTGTCGGCTCACGGATCAACTGGAACAAATGCTCCGGGTTACTAGTAGGTCCCTGGCGGGTGGACTTCCTTCCTGTCACGCTCCACTGGAATTGCAATTTCAGTGGAGTGCGGACAGTTTCAAGTACTTGGGAGTCCACCAGAGCCCCGCGGAGACCTCGGTCGCAGCCAACTGGGTGGAGTTGGAGGACAAGGTTGCTGCGAAACTGAGGTCGTGGTCGGGTCTGCTGAAATTGCTTTCCTTCAGGGGCAGTGCTCTGGTCATCAACAAGCTGGTGGCGTTGATGGCATCGAGTCACCATCCTGAGCCCGCCCCCTGAGTTTGTGGCCAGGGTCCAGAGGAAGCTGACGGACTTCTTCTTGGCCAGAACGCATTGGGTCTCTGTCAGGGTTTTGTGCCTCCCTCTAGACGAGGGAGGGCAAGGGTTGGTGTGCATCAAGAGCCAGGATGCTCAAGACCTGGAGCATGTTCAAGTACTTGGGAGTGCACCTGAGCCCAATTATAATAAAATGAATAAACTACTTTTGGAACCAGTATCACATTTTTTTCACAAATGTATTTTTCATACTGAAATATTACAGTCTTATTATAGGCTTCCTCATAAATATTTTTTTAATAAAACAGAGGTAAATATATTCCTATACCCCTCGGCAGTATATGGGGTCGGTAGATCTCTACAGTAAGCTCTGTGGGGTTGTATAGCCAATGATTTCAATCACCATGGTGATTTCAGATTCTAAAAAAAGTATTTAATTTACCTATACCCTCCAAACAGATCATAACCTTGCTCTAATGTATTCATGTATGACTTAGTGTATAGCATGTTCAGGTTAAGTCAACCCAAAGAAAAGAACATTCCTACATCCTCCCAGACAGAACTCCGGCATACCCACATGCAAATGTCAACAGGCAATGATATTCCTTTGATCTTCATTCAGATACTTTGTATCAAACAAGATACAAAGTTCTTACCACGCTTGAAGTGTCTAGCTTCTTCCTCCTTGCAAGGTCAGTGATGTTATTCCCATTGTAGTTGATGCTCTCCATGCAACCTTTGAAATTTTTCCTGCTGCTGGAACTTGGTTTCCCAGAAAAAGGCATTCCTCCAAAGCTGAGCTGTAAAAGAACACAAGAAGCAGTTCAATAATGATTATGTGTTTTCAAATGCTTAACCTCTTACTGAAAGAGAGATGCCCCTGCTTAACTTTGAAACATTTTTGAAGGTACACACTGTTGAGCAGCCCTCTTCTCCATGTTGGTCTTCAAGTATTTAGAGGAAACATTTTTCACATACAGGTATGACATTCACCTCTCACAGTAAACCAAGGTTCCACCTGGAAAGGGACTTAGTTCAGCAAAGAGTGTAGAGCACAGGGGACTCCGATTGGGTAACCCTTTAAAGACCTGTTGCTGGCTTTTGTGAGTTAAACATTCATTAACAGGGCACCGTCGAAACACACATTCATAAACTACCAAGGGTTCTTATTTACCATCCAAGTCACTGTTTTTAAGCAAACATTGTAATAGAACACGTTTTAATTTTTACCACTGAATGCAGGAGAGGTAGTGTTCTATTGGCAGTGAAAAGGTTATGAAGTTTGGTCCAAATAAGAAAAGAAAGTCTAAAACGTTTGAAATGATTTATGGAACAGTTTGAATAAAAAGCACATTTACACACGATAATCATTAAAGGTGGTAACAATGAACAGTTGTGCAGCGAGCCTTTCATGAAGCACAAAAACAACCACCATTTTTATTCCACCAGTCCTTTTAGAGTTAATTTGATATTTTCATCATTTGAGACTGACTGCCCATTTGTTTTGTAATGTCAGCTCCACAGTAATATGAATAACAGCTTTGGTATGAGGCTTCCTCCAAATGAATCATGTAAATAATTATCTGTTAAGAGGTATTCCTTTGAAAAACTTGATAAATCAGACCACGCTGACATGCTAGTGGGTCGAATGACAACTAAGATCCGTAAGTCAAAGCTGCAGTGCTCTCAGACAGAACAAACCACTAGACATTGTATTGAACAATGGGAGCTGCATTGTGAAAATCTGAGTACTATGTAAATGAATGTGTGATAATACATCAGTCTGGTGTCAACATCTGTACACAGAGTCAGGTCTCCCAGAGCCCAGAAAGTAAAATACATTTCTTTGGAGATCCACTAATTAAAACCAGTTAAAACAACCTATGTTAGAAACACACAATTCCCATCAAGGATTTTGAAACAGTACAGGTCTGAGACAGACAACTATAGATTTCTGGAAAAGACAAAGCATGAACCTCAAAAACCTAAGGGACAAAGCAACTCATTAATAATGTAAATGAGAGGCAAAATCATTAGTATTGTATTGAGCCCAAAGCCTTAGACTTTATAAACAAGCGTTCCCCTTAGTCTACCATTACAAGACCAAGATAAGTGGTTGGCAAGCACTCAGCCATTAGAAGGGAAACAGCAGAGATGGGTATCTGCTCAAACATATGTAAAGTAATACCTTTTAAAACCTTAGTATTGCAACTTGATATGACACTAAATATGTGGGCAGTTGTTACAGATTATCCCCTCCTAAATGCGCAGTTCAGTGGTGGTGATAGCATTTTTATTTCCAGATACCTTTTTTTTTTTTACCATTTCCGATGCAATTACATGGCACTCACTGTCTCTATGTCACTTGCAAGGTGACAAAGTGGTACCCCTCTGAAAGCAAGGGTAGTCTTTACTCAAATTCCTTGAGGGTTTGTGATGGAGAGAGAATGAATCCAAGCTGTAAGTCTGCCTCCCGACCAGGAAGGACGTTTGGTAAAGTTAGTGTTGTGCCGTCTCCGAGATGGCCGAACTCGGTGTTGCGGTGAAAACCGGAAATCGGACATCTTGGGGAGGGTACGTGGCTGCAGTGCTGCTAAACAAATCCATTCTGATCAGCTGGGGGCCACGCAGCAATTGGATAAGGTGGGGTGCCGGGTTGATTACGGGGTGGAGTTTGGCACGGGGTGGAGTTTGGCAGCACAAAAGAGGTGCAGCTGCGTAAGCATTGACCTTACGTTGCTGACTGATGATGTGCCGGAGCACTCTGTGTTTGTTTTGTTTTCGTTGCAGAGGATTGACAAGGGAGCTGCAGCTATACAGCCAGCAAGAGGACCCAGGACACTATCCACTGCACAGCACAGCACAGCACAGAACTACACAGCCCAGCCAGGCACCACACCATAACCTGATGTTGAGAGCTTTTCATGCATGGAGGGATCCAGGTGGCACCGCTGTGCCGGATTAATTATTGTATTTTTTGTTTGGAGACTGTTGTCTTTTTCTTTCCCCCTGATACCATTGTTGGTAGCAGGGGTGATACTATTATTTTGACAGATGGCTTTTTAAAATAATAAAGCATGTTTTTTGTCTGAACTTAGTGAGCACATTCTCTTTCTGCACTTCACCATGCACATCCTGACGGGGTCACAAAGGGTTCAAGGGTTTGGCTTCTGCGAATGCCACAGCCACAAGGCAAAGGAAGTTGAGAAGCTGGTGTAGTCAAACCAAGCTTCTCCTAATTGAATATATATGAACCCCGAAGGGAAAACAAAAACCTGAACCATTCTAATAAGAAAGAGATTGGACTATTGTTTTTTTATGATTTAGTAATTAGGATACATTTTTTATTAGGGTCAAAAGCATAGAAAGGTTTAGATCTTTTTTTTTTGTACCTCATAATCCAAGTCTAGGTGGTCGAAATCTCCATTAGTGCGGAAATGCTGCACATGTCTGTCTAACGTCAGATTGATGTTCCGCCCGTATCGTTCAATAATGACAGAGTGCCAGTGATGGTCATCCAGGAGACTTCCTGTCGTCACAGATGTGTGTCCAAATATCGAGTCATACTGGTTACTCCCTAAGAGACAGGGAAATGAAAAGTGAAAATCCATAAAATTAAGTGTTCAATAACATTTAAACACGTATATCATTAACATACATATCGCTGGCATGTGTTGTCAGAATTACCATGCAGATCATCATGACCTACTGTACAACCACAGCATGTAAACATGAAAATGTGACATTAGTAAATGCAGACACGTTCCTCCAAATATCCGCAGATTCTAATAATTTCAATAAGTTGGGATACTGAATGCCGTTACAGAGTTTCATGGAAATTGAATAAGCAGACCTCTAGATGTATGTACTAATGTAAATCAGACTAGTTCCTCGACAGTAACCCAATCCTTGGGGATATGCTTTCCCTGAGGAGATAATTAAACTTCAAGAAGCAGTCAATGAATTTTAATTTACAAGGCAGGTGGTTTAACATTTTCTGATAAAATACTTTATTAATTGAACACTAAGGGATATATTTAAATAATATTTTATTACCATTATGCCACCAGACACACAATCAATTTGAAATAATGTTTCTGTAGTGAATGACTACTGTATGCAAGAACTACTGTTGGTTACTGTTAAATCAATCCTTTATTTATTTATTTATTTTTTAAACCATAACATTTTTAAAATATATCATTAACAAACAAGTAACATCAAACAACCAGTGAATCAATATATATATATGATACAATTGACAAAATGGTAACAGATGTACGGTATGATTTAAAATGTTGGCTTATTGAAGGATTTCTTTTAAAATGGGAAAAGGTTCATAGAACTCTTAACTACAGGTTTACTTGTGACACTAGTATATTAGCACTACACTGCTCTGAGCCATCCCATGAGCTATCATACTATCTTGGTTGGACAAGTTAATAGACCCGAATAGAGACACAGTTCTTCATAAATACCTAGGTTTAACTGCAGCACCAGCGTTGCTTTCTTGAGCTCCAGGGTAATATAGTCTCCTTGCTGTCCCTCGCCGTGGAAGATAACACCTTCGCTATCCGAGGTTTTAAACTTGAGGGCAATGACGTCCTTCAGGGTTTTCATTTTCTTATACCTGAATCGGTATGATATCACCCCATGGCCATCGAAGTTAATAACATCGGCCCCTAAAAAGAGAGAGCAGATAAGCATTCAGTGATTATCTAATGTTGTACCGTGTTTTAGTATTTGATGGGAAGGGCGCATGGACAGGAGATTGCTCTTTATTATAGTGGTCACATTTACTGGAAAACTGCAGCTGGAGTTGACTGATAAACCACAGCAAGGCCTGGGAAATTGTAACTTAACCCAAGAAGCAGGCAAGGCATTCTCAGTAACCTCCAAATGTAATGTGAAGATAAAACTAAGGCAGTATTTTTATGATGTAAGCTGCCATTTTGGACTCCAAAAAAAAGAGTTCCCTGTGTCTTTGTTATACCTATAACTCACCAAACCCCTGCATTTTCTGTCTTTTGTCTTTTAAATCAGACCAGGAATATGAGTTCCTCTAATATAATCAAGTCAAGGGAATTTTATTTTGTGTTTTAGCCTAATTTAGTATACCAAAATCAAACCAATTTGTTTGTACTGTAACAATCTTGTGCATTGTGTTTGTGTACTGTCATTCCCACTGTCTATTTGTGTTTACGTGCTGTGTGTTATTCTGTCCCTGCTGAATTCTGCCGCTGTTCTGTTTACCTTTTGTGTGTGTATTCCCGTGTATAATGTAACCCGCCTGCTTGTTTGTCTTCCTTGGTCTGTTATCATTGGTTGTTATCTGTCTGTCCTCATTGGCTGTTGTTTGTCTGTGCCCATTGGTCCTAGTGTGTGGCTGAGGACCAATGGGATGTGCCTGAGTGCTGTACCCTGATTTGCATAAATTTTGGATCTGTTTGGTATGTGTTGTTCTGATGTTGGCTGCCAAGTAAGTGTGTATGCTGTGAAGCGGACAGAGCAGTGGACTCTGGCGGGTGATAGCGCCGATAATAAAGAGAAAGATTGGAACCAAGAACAAAGCATGTCTCTCTGTTTCTGCCTCCTGTGAAACGCTAATGTATTTTATCTTAGAATGGTTTGTTTTAATGCCAGTGTTTTATAAAAAAAAAATATTCTTAATTCATGTGAGGAAATGTATCACATTTATTGTATTGCCATTATTATTTGCAAATGTTGTAGGTGTTATTTTTCTGTTGAGATTTTTGACTTTTCGAGGATGAGATCAACCTTCATGAGCACTATAAGGAAAATTCACTAGATTCTTGTTACAAACTTAAAGGTGTAAATACAGTTCTTTAAAAATGTTTGTGTTCAAGTTCATAGCATGGGAAATAGAATGCTTATCCTAAATGATAGTGTTGTGGCAGCATAAATGTGATTCATATGTTAAAACATGGAAAAGTGATAAATGGCTTGTGAAGAAGGCATGTTAATGAGATTTTTTTTTTAAATGCTTGGCAGTAAAAAACTTTTAGCCCTGGGCAATCACGAGGCTCAATAAAAGTGGAGTATCGCCATTCTGTGACCTTTACTTTGACTTGTATTGCTTGGCAGATATCCTTGCAGATTCCAACAGCATTCCCAGGTTCTTTATTGTACAATAAATTGATTGTCTCTTCAGCTGTGTGTCTATGCCTATCGTATTTTAAGGTATTCTGCACTGTGAAGAATAATGATGAGATGTGTACCGGCAGGTATCTGCTTGAATTTTTTCCATGTACATTTCTTACCTATAAATCACTTTATATTACATATTCTCAGCTTCCTTCCATCATTGAGATATGTCTCACTACAAATGCTCAATCTGAATTATTTTGGGCTCACTTTATTCAGAACATTTGATGAGAGGCCATACTATTGCCTCTTTTAATATAACATGTGACACCGTTCGTGAAATTCAGTCTGCACCATGACATCTGGTCTGTTTTGTATACTTTTACCCTGCACTAAAGTCCAATGAAGTTATATGTACCGTTACAAGTTGCTGATATGACTAATTGCTTGTTACATCTTAAAAATAAGCTCATCATGAATCGGACATGATTTATTGACAGCAGCCAATAACTGGGCTCTACTCACTGATTGGCATCCGGGGCGGGTTTAGTACGACCTACAGATCTCAACTGGTAGCATCATCAGGCGAGTCAAATTAGACCTAGATTTTAAAATGTGTGTCCAAAATAAATCAAAAAGTGCTACAATCATTACTGCAGCGGATCGTGTCAAAAAATTTGGAAGCCAAATATATACAAAGTAGTATGAGCAGAAAAAATACATTTAAAGCAACAACAGGACAAAAAAAGAAAGAAATATGCCATTAATTTAAGAGACTTCACATTTATATTTTTTTCCCCTGCATATATTGTCCAGCTACAGAACCGTTCTTTGCCCGGCTTGCTCGCAAGGCTAGCTCGACGCTGTCTGTCAATTCCAACAAACTCAGTGGATAGAGAGTGAGCTGTGTCTAAATACGGACAGGTATTTACACCACAGAGACAGGGAATGATGAAAAGCACATTTGCAGGATGCTCCATGCTCACATTCAACCCCTGGCTTTGGTAAAGAGTGTGCAACAGAAACGCAACAATCACAGAGCAATCCTCTGGATTTCAGTTTCCTTTTCTTTGTTAGGCATACTTTTTTTTAACTTCAGGGCTTTAAATGTTTAGATTTTGCCGTTTTTTAACTTCATACTTTGTTACACCATGTGGCAGTGTGTCCCGCCCCTGTATGTATTTTATGTTTCTATGTTGCATGTGGTGTATTGATGTTGGTGTGTATGTATTGGTGCACAGGATATAATGTGGGGTTATGTAGCACAAGTGTTATAAAGTGTATATTTGTATTTAGACACGAGGATGGCACAATCACTTCACATGCAGAGTAAAAGGGGTATTTGTATAGAAGCACGGGAAGTGCACAAAGTAGTTCATGTGCAGATGTACCGAGATTCCAATTGAATGATTGATTAGCAATCCAATCTCGGTACAGCTGCATAAAAGGGTGAATGGTTCACTCACTCTGGGTTGTGTGTATTCGTAAGTGGAGAACTGGAGAGAGAGAGAAGGAGAAATTAAAATAACAAATAATTGCTATATGTGCTGGCTTTCAACCAGCACAATACTTGTTTGTCTGTTTGTCCACTTTCTGTTTTGTCTGTATTTATTTTGGCCAGCGTGCCGTTTGTTTTGTGTATAAGTGTTTCATTTTGTTTAAACCTTTTATTTTATTTGTGTTAAGAAAACACTGAGCAACGCAGCGTCTCAGTTTCGCCCGCAGTTGCTGTGTCTTGCATTTATATCCTGGCCTGACGCCATCCCTACAGCCAACCTGTTCACACACCACCATACAATTTAAGATTTGAATAGCTGAAACCATGAAATGCAAGATTTTTTAAATGTTATGGCCATGAAATCTACGAAAATGGACTGTTAATTTGGTAAGGCGCTAAATATAACAATAAAGTGTAAAAAAGTATGGTTTCTTTAAAAAAAAACTGCCACTTGTTTTTTTGCAGGGCTCAGTTTGATTTGTGTGGGATGTTGTAGAAAATTAGATTAAACAGAAGCAGGGGACTACAGTGCCTTGTCTGAGAATGATTTTCCCACACTTTGCAACAAAAAACATTCATTACAGTAAGCATTACCCTTATAAATGTATAAAACACATTTTAGAAGTTATCTTTCTTAAAATTGTTTTATACGTATTTGTAAGCAGTCTTTTATCATCTGATATTTATTCTACTAAGAAGTTTTTGTAGTTTTACCCAGATATTGAGATTGAGTTGCTTGGTAACATTTTACATTAAGGGACATATTCACAAAGCATTTACCACCATAAGAAAAAAAAAACAAAAAAACAAAAAAACAATGTTACAAAGCTTTAAATAAGTAACTCAGGAGTTCTGTAAGAGTAGCAATTTTCTCTTTTTTTATCCTCTTAAAAATATAAAAATATATATACTGTATATAATGGCTTGGTGAGTACAGCACAAAGTGTCTCTCAATTACATTGCAGTAGCACTGTAAGTACACAGATAGTTGTTTATATACAATATAATAACTAGGTAACATGTCAGAAACAACTTGCTTATTTTCTGATTTTGTTAAATACAGATTAGGAAAATGAGTGAAACATGACTGCTGGTGGTAAGATCTTCAACAACACTGGATAGACGTGTTTACAAAATGACAACAAAAAAAGAAGTGGTTTTAATAAGCCTGATGGGAACTAAAATGTACTTGGTGTCTGCAGTTAAGAAGCAAAAGTGAGGACTTGTTTTGTATCTTGTAATACCATTGCTGATGTATGTATTACTTTACTGTAGATTTAAACTGTAGTATTTCACAGTAGAGGCTGCAGACAACTGTTATGTAGCGTTGTTTTTAATTAGTTAGTGTTTTATAAAGAAACTAGCTTTATTTAGTCTCTGCTCTAGTCACCATGATAAATGGTTTATTTCTGTCATGAAATGTAAGAAAGTCAGGCTTTCTCTTCTGAAGGGGGTTCAAATAAAGTGAAATTATGAAAATAGACATATAATGCTGTTCAACTTTAAGCCACCAAAATTGGTTCATATGATTAAATCCAATATACTAGCCTTAAACTGTAAAGAATACTTTCACCCATATTTCCCAGGAGGATCATTTTTGCACATATGAAGAACTTGCTCCAATTGCAGACACTTTTTGTAGGTGTTTATATTATGCGTTAACAAGGGTGCTTATCCCGCCATACAATTGCAATTAGAAGAACAGCCGTTTTTAAAAGCCTGTCTGTTCTCAATATTAAAATCTAATTACTCACTCATTCATTTGATATACACAATTACCAGCAGAATGCCCCATTTCAGGTTTTGTGCATAAAAACCCTTACTGAAATTGAAAAGATTAACTTTCCTTAATGCATGCCAGTCATGAAAACAGACCTGCTTGAGAACCAGATCTACATGTCTGTCCGATTTAAATGTTAATTTGTAAAAAGGAAAGTTTGCATAGCACACACTCATGACTAACTCCAATCTTATGCAGATGACTTCCCTCACTTGTCAATCGATCAATCTTTTTTTTTTTTGGCCAAGAGGCTCTCAAAACAGCAGAAGCTAAGTTCCAAAAATCACAAGTGTAGGCATCAGACAAAAACATCCAATAATACAAACAGACACTATAAACATCACACAGAGGTTCTGCGATAGAATGCAGAATTAATCAGTACTTTTACATAAAATCAAGTTTTCAGAAAACTAATACATTCGGAAAACTGAATCTGAAAATAGTTATTTTTTAAACTATACTTGTCTGTGTTTACATACATTGGAATACATATAGTTCAAATGTATACTTGTACTTTACTTTTTGGAAAATGGGCACTTGTGCATACGTTGCAGTAAGGAGGATTGGAACAGACAGGGCTTGGTTCAGTCTTCAATAAAAAGTCTTTGGAGAATACAAATACAAAATATTTGGAGAATACAAATACAAAATATTTGTATTTGTTTCTGAGAAAACATTTAAATTAAGGTTATTTAATTTATTGAATATGATGGCAGTTTTCAAGCAGTTCTATCTGCTAAAAAAATGTGCTGTGAGTGTTAGTCATAAAGATAGAAAAGAGAATAGCTGGATTCTGGCATGCAGCTGCAACCACTTAGAGCATACATGGATGACATGACCACCATGACTACAACAGTAGCCTGTACCAATCGGTTAATTGGCAAACTAGCAGACAACATCAGATGGACACGTATGCAGTTCAAGTCCACCAAGTTGAGAAGCATCTCCATCATCAAAGGCCAAGTAATGGATAAGGTGTTCTATATTGATGGTGAGGCCATTCAACATTGTCAGAAAAGTCCGTAAAGAGTCCTGGGAGGCGGTACAATGGGGATTTAAAGGACAGTCCGAGTGAGAGAGTTGAGACAGCAGGCAGTGCAAGGTCTGAAGAGGATCAACAGCAGTGCCCTCAGTTTGGTCTTCTTCCAAGGTTGCTGTGACCGCTGTGTATGAGGTTTCCCTGTCAACAGTAGAGAGACTGGAAGCCTTCATTAGTTCATACATTAGAAACTGGCTGGGAGTTTCACAATGTCTTTGTAAGGTAGCACTCCACGGTAAAGGGAAACGGCAGCTCCCAGTCTCCTCTCTAACTGAGGAATTCAAGTGCCCTAAGGTTCAGCTGGAAATTACACTGGTAGAATTGTGTGACGAGTGTGTAAGGGAGGTAGTGAGAACTGGGAGAAAGTGGGCAGCCAAGGACACGTGGAAGATTCAAAGGCTGCCCTTCGTATCAGTGATATCATGAGGAAAGTACAACAGAGAAAAAGAGGCCTTGGTCTCAGTTCGGCTCCCCCAAGGTGGCACACAGCATCTCCAGCAGGAGGAGAGGATGAGGTGTGTCAAGGCAGTGTCCCAGGCTAAGCAGGGAGCATAGATGAAATTAGGCAGAAAGTGGAACAGCGTAAGATTGGCTGCCGATACCTGTGAACATGCTTTCTTACCAGGGCCACATATGATGTTCTTCCATCACTGCAGAACCTGAATTCGTGGGTAGGAGAGAACCCTACATGTCCTTTGTGTTCATTACCAGCTACCCTGAAACACATTCTTACAGGATGTAAGGTGGCTCGAAGCCAGGATTGCTTCACTTGGCATCATGATCAGGTGCTGTGATGCTTTAGCACTAGAAGAATGGTGTAATAAGATCAACAGCTTGCCTCTAATATCAGTAATAGCTGCACACAGAGAACGACATTCCTCCAATCAAGAGAGCAACTGACAGGAAAGGTTATTAGAACTAAGATTCACCTGGGACAATCGGAGGCTGCTGGAGATTGGAGAATGCAGGCAGATGTTGGCTAGCGCCTTATTTCTGCTACAACTATCTCAAACTGACATTGTCCTGTGGTCAGTCTCAGCACACCTTGTTCACCTGGTGGAGCTACAGTGCCATGGGAGGATTCTGTGGATGAGGTATATGAGAGGAAGAATCTCTGTTATGCTGAGTTAGCCACTGAGGTGGCGCAGCACGAGTGGAGAGTCTGGGTTTATCCAGTAGAGGTGGATTATCGGGGATTTGTCACACACTCCATGACCCGGCTTCTCAGATATAGGAGGCTGTGTGGTCCGGTGGTTAAAGAAAAGAGCTTGTAACCAGGAGGTCCCCGGTTCAACTCCCGGCTCACTTATTGACTCACTGTGTGACCTTGAGCAAGTCACTTGTGCTCCATCTTTCAGGTGAGATGTTGTTGTAAGTGACTGCGGCTGAAGCATAGTTCACACACCCTAGTCTCCGTAAATCACCTTGGATAAAGGCGTCTGCTAAATAAACAAATAATAATGATAATATATTGGATTTACTGGACAGGAATTGCAGCATATACTAAAGGCTCTATCCGAGGAGGCAGAGGTAAGTAGCAACTGGCTGGTTGAGGAGAAAAGATGCTGATTGGGGACCTCAAAAGAGGTGATGGAGGAAATTAACATCAATAAAAAGGAATGGATGGCTAAGGTAAGTAAACTGGGCTGGGTTGGGTGGGGGTTGGAGGGGAGTCCTTCCTGAGGTGTTGTGGGCTAGTCGAGATGGGAGGTGCCCACCTAATGACCCCTTCCAAGTGCCCCACCCAGCCCATTCCAGACAGTTGACATGCTGAGACACTATGGAGGCCACACTTTGGTTGATACCTAGAGCAAGCATCACCGGTGTTGTGTGTGATGATGCACTAGCGACACCACAAATAGGCTGATCCCTGGAGCCAGCATTACACTTCAGTCATCAACACCGGGCTAATAGGAAATCCAAATTAACTGGTGGAGAAAAAGTGCTGAAGGCTCATATATTACAGCGAAGCTATCTTGGTTGGTCCCCAACACTACAATATCATTTTATCTTGGTGAAAGCTGAGTCTAATATTTGCATGACTACTTATATGTAACACAAATCAGTTTTGCATGCTTTAATTTTAGTGACAATTAAGTATTTTTTCAACTCTGCAGCCTTTTTTTTTTTTACAATTACCAAAGTGCAACATCTCAGGCAATTTGAAAAATCTTAACATTTTTAGATACAAATATTATTAATGTTGCTTATCTGCCAAAAAGGTTTTTTAAAAGGTTTCCTATGAAAAGCTACACTGTGCCCCAACATTAAGATATGTTAATGTAATACTCACAGTATGGACAGCCAAAGAGCTCAATTCTCATTCCAATCTGACCTTCACCATTCCAGTCAAGAGGCACAATTCGCAGGAAGCGAGCAACGAATGCATGCTGCAGGTCATGACGGACCACGCTCTCAGTGTTTGTGTTGCCTGTAAATGCCTATAGGAGGGAAGGTAGAAATCTGGTTAGTCATAATCCTCAAGTAACCTATGTCTGGATTTCAAATGCAAAAGTCCACATTGCTCTACATGTATTTGTGATAAATACAAACAACTGGGACTGACTGGTTAGTTTCTTACAGTATTTTAAATTTTAATTCATAAAATACACTTAAGTAGAAACCACCAATAGATAATGTAAAAAAAACTGTCCAGATATGAAATTTGATGTTGTATATCAGTGTTTGAATTGTGAAAAATTAACTACAACATCATTTTTTAATTTAAAATGAAAAAAAATCAGGACATTGTTTTTTACATTTTTGTGAAAGGCTAAAAATAAATTAAAAAAACAATTAATAAATACGTAATATATTGAGCCTTTTATTATATATTAAAAAAACGGTATTATTGTGATACAAATATTTCAATAAAAATATTTTCTAAAGGGTACCTCAGTTCATAAAACAAATAACTAACATGCTGTCAGCTGGATGGGCTGAAAAAAAGGCCTGCAACATAAAAGGTCTCTGTGTCAAGCTGAAGGTATGAGCTGGTTATAAGATGCTTCATTTCTACAGATTCAGTGAAAATCCCTCAAGTTGCCAAAGAAATGAGTTTCTTGTAACAATTCTGCCACTCGTTGATCTGAATAGCTTTTGACTCTATCAGAAGATTGAGCTGGAGATGCCCTCCTTGACTCTCTGCCGGTCAGGATTCAGAGACAGAGGAGGAGGAGGATCAGTATACTGAGTGCACCCCACCCAGCTGGGCTCAATCCTGTGGTAAGATGCAAGCCTCTGGGAGTCTTTCATGTCAGGATGACATGGATAGTGAACAATCCGCTAACTCAGAACAGAGGTGCTACAGTCCCAGTATGAGGCATATGGGTTTAGAGATAAGCTCATGTGTTATTTATCTGAGCTGGTACGTTTGTGGTATAATGGTATACAAGTGTACATGTTTCATGAAATGGACATTGAATTGAATCGAAAATTGTTATGGGGCACTCTCTTATTCATTCTTAGATAAACAAATTATATTTTAATATACTATACACTAACATAGGGGATTTGAAACTATCCCAACTCATAATCCATGAGGATCCAAACAATTTTCAGAGACCCACCATCACAGTCACCAGAGACAGTGGGGTATAGGCTATACTAAAATCAAAATAAATAAATACATAAAACATATCACCATTAACAAAGCA
Organism: Acipenser oxyrinchus oxyrinchus; assembly: GCA_030684275.1. Taxonomy (NCBI): domain Eukaryota; kingdom Metazoa; phylum Chordata; class Actinopteri; order Acipenseriformes; family Acipenseridae; genus Acipenser; species Acipenser oxyrinchus. Next base: position 85,287,841 of record CM060249.1, read on the forward strand.
TACTGTATTGAGGATTTTCAAATCAGTTTCAAGAAACTTCCTCCACGATTTGTGGAAAATACAGATATTTCTTAAAAATGTGAAGGTACTGTATTACTCGAGAAGGGTATTGTATTTATTGATCAGAAGTGATACTGTCATCAATTCCAACAAGAGTTTCACTAGGCTTATTCCATGCCAGTAGCTACATATACACTGTTGTATTTTGAAACAATCATTATACCACATTGGGAGAATAAATGATGAGGCAGTCCAGCTTGGGAACATACAAAACACTTTTAATAAGTTAATCTCTATTTCACCAAATCTCGCTTACAGCGTAGTCTTCATAGTTACAGAACTCATGCAGACCTGACCAAATACAACTGCCTTCAAGTCAAAGTCAAAGTTCAACCAACAAATACAACCTACGGATCGATAAATTACAGGAGTATTAAGACAGTAGAGCAGTATCTTTAAAAATCATACAGAATCATTTTGGAGAGCAAACATATAACTTTGACACAGGTGTTTATTCACCAACAATCTTCTGACATGTCTTTATTTAGCCTTTGAACACTTGTATTCGACAGGGGGACACATCGGATATGTTGTGCTGCTTCCTTGCCTAGGATATACATAAAGGTGCATAAGTACCCACACAAGTACATTTAGATTTAGCTTCAGCTCATTAGAAATTGTGGTATATTTAAAACTTAGCATACTAATGAGTATAAAGCACAAGTACTGGAACACTACACAGGGTGGAATAAATTAGTCTGCTGATTGACTGGAGAGGTAGCCTAGTAGATATTTACTTTAAAAGTGGTCATTAATGGAAGGTACGTGAGGGCAAGTTTGTTGGCAAACTATGACCTCACGTTACCGGAAACAAGATGGCCGACCCGTGGAGACTGCATTTCCCAGACAGCCCCATGAAAGGAAATGATGTCACAGTGATGGGCCATTTGTATGATACAAAAAGGGACAGCCCCATTCAGAGAGTGAAGGAGTAGGAGACAGCGTTGTGCAGCGAGAAGTACAGAGAGAGAGAGAGAGAGAGAGAGAAATACCTGTGCGAGACTGAGTTACTGATACCTGTGAATATTGACCTGGACTGTTCTGATTACCCGCTTTGTGGCCTGGCCCTGTTTTGTGTGGATAACCTGCAACATTGTCCTTGACCCTTACCTGTTTACTGAGCTGCTTTTGGAACTGTGGAATAATAAAGCAGGTGCTGCCCTGTTTTGCACTGAACTCTGTTGTGTTGAACATATTTGTACGTGTCTCTCCTGCTTTAATGTGCACAAGTTTAGACCAACCTCTTTATTTGTATATTAAATACTGTAGATGTAACGGTGGCTAAAAGATTAGTTGCATTACTATGTGTTTAAAATGAGAGGGACTGCACCTGTAAGGATCCTCCCGGCTCCACCCCCTAGAGTGCAGAGGTCATCTTACCAGCACAAAAGGAATGTGTGTGTGGGTGCACTCGCTCTTCCTGATTCAGCAGACAAGCAGTGCAGTGCAGGAGAGCTAGTCACAGAGACCAGGTGAAACAAACCAAACTCAGCTGAAGTTTATCAAACACCCCAAAAGGAAGCTAGGAAGGTTCCAGTGACAGTGTTAGCCGGCAGGGAAGTCTAGGAGCCACAGCTTAAGGAGTCGGGTAACTAAATAAACCAGGAGTTGAGAAAGACAGTTTGCTTTATTTAAGAAGGCCTTAAACTAAAACGTTCAATGAGCTCATGGACTGTTGTGACTGCGAATTAACTGCGTTCTACACTGGAAGAAGCCTAAATCTAAAATTACAGAGACTAAACTGATTTTATTTAAAGTTATGTGCTTATTTGCAAACGTTTTGTGTTGTTGTGTAAAGCATAGGAAACATAGACTGATTCTAAGAAGCAGTGTCTTTTTTGTTTAGTTTTATTTTTAGAATTATTAAAAGGGCAGTTTTGCTGTAAAGTTCTAAATAAAATTAAGACATAATTATCAGGGGCAGCTGCAAGTTGGAAACAGTCTAAACAAGTGAAACTCTTGATGTAATTTCTCTTTCAATGATAAGGCTTACTGGGGATATCAGTGCGCTAACTAGGTTAGTGGGATTTTATGGGGTTAATGTCTCATGGAATGTAACTAAGTGTAAACCTGTGACTCCCAGTTTCTGCTCTGAACCAACACACACACACAGACAAATAAATTATTTATTTGGCGTTAACTCCTTGATTTATATTAAGTAAGCCACTTAATAATTAACAGGGTTAAGTTAATAAATAATAAATAGAATAACACACCTGATGTCATTATAGGTTAATGATAATAGAGAATATTGACATAGACAGGGAGGTGTTACATAGGTGGCAAGTATACGGTATACATATTAAATTATACTGTACTACACATTGAGATTCACTCACATTCTGTGTCACTGTTATTTGTACAAGGATAAAACAGAATGTTGTGTAGATTACACCTACAATAGCTGCCATGCTCATTTTATGTACAGGTACAACAACAAAAAACACTATTTAGGATAATGCACTTACGTTTTGAAAACATAAAAGTGAGTTACTCCAAAGCTAAAAGGCACATTAAAAATACAATGTGCCCCCATAGTTCAAAACTAAACATAAAATTCCTGTTATGGCCAATGTCAATGTGAGTTTTCTTTACACTCTTTTATCACAAACCTTCCGTCTATGTTAGTCGTTAACAAATGACATACTTAGGGAAGAAATGTATGCAAATGAAACACGGCACATTACCATCCACAATCTCAATCACTTTGACATATTTTGCAGACAATACCCCAGCTACCAGGAGATGCATACTCATTCTTCTTCATGCTTATACAACATTGCTAACCACCACTTGCAAAGCAAAGAGAAGCTTTATGACCGTCAATGTCAAATTAATTACAATTGAATAGTTTGATTATGGAGTGCTGTGGTGTCTTACGCCGCAGTTGAAAAACAGCAAGCCAGCGTTTGTGCCTTATGAAATTCATTCAATGAAGTATGACCTTGTTTCAACATCAGTCAGACTCAAGGACTGTTTACAATGCAAAAGATATTTGATATAATAACCCCTTTTAAGTGTAGATTTTCAACTGGGGAAACAAGCAGTTTAATTAAGCTAAAACTGTATCTAAATATTAGGTACAGTAAGGTAAAGCTGCTACTGTTTTTTAGCACAATACTGACAACAAGCCATAACAGATACTTCTCAGGCCACAGTTCTTATTATTTATTATTATTATTATTATTTGTTTATTTAGCAGACGCCTTTATCCAAGGCGACTTACAGAGACTAGGGTGTGTGAACTATGCATCAGCTGCAGAGTCACTTACAATTACATCTCACCCGAAAGACGCCGCACAAGGAGGTTAAGTGACTTGCTCAGGGTCACACAATGAGTCAGTGGCTGAGGTGTGATTTGAACCGGGGTCTCCTGATTACAAGCCCTTTTCTTTAACCACTGGACCACGCTGCCTCCTAGTTCTTGGTTTAGCCTGAGAAGTTAACCCCAGAAACGGTCACCATATGTACTTTCTTTACCCTCAGAATCAGGTTTAAGAGTGCTGCTCAGCTTCAGATCATTAATTACTTTACTTTTTCCTTACTTGTCCTGAGCTCTGTAAGTTAAAATTACTTAAACATTCTTTGAGATGCAGACCATAGTAATACAGTAATTGCCAATGAAGCTCTAATCCCTCTCTTTTTTATCAATAGTCAGATTTTTCATGTCAAATAATAATCAAAATTTGACCCATAGAGTTAAATATTTACTCTGAAATGGACTGTCTATCACAGGGAATACAAATTCTTGTTGAGACCTGACATACAGCTATGACCAAAAGCTTTGCATCACCCTAGTGTAATAACAAAGTTTGCTTCATAAAGTCGAATGGAACCTGCTAAATAATGTTCCATATACGTAACAGAAAAACTGAAAAAAATGTGTATTGTGCTTTGTATTATCATTGTATTGTATTAGCATTACAAATCTTTGACAGGCGTTTTGAACAGTTATGGGGAGTGGAGATGTATTGAAAAGTTACAACAGTACTTTTCATCAGTATGAAAATAATAAATAAATAATAAAATAACAACATAACTTGTTTTTATCACTATTCTTACAAATAGAATTATTTTCACTTAGGTAGCAAAATATAAAAACATTTGATATAGCTGATTGGTGCATTACTTGTTTCTATAAAACATAAAGACTATCAAATGTTTAACAATTTCACCAACATTTTTTTTCAACTTAATTTGAAATTGTGCAATGAATTTACTGTTCAAGGGTGTCTGAACTCATGGGGCTGCACCTAACCATTAGTGGTCACTGAGGCGCTATTAGGTAAACTATTCCAAGCCAATTTCCCTTCCCAACCCACAGGAACACAAACGCAAATACAGCACTTCCTGTGGGCCCCCAGCCAAGATCAGCAACTCTGCACAAGCAATCTTGGTATTTAGCGAGCTGATCGCATGACTCACCCAGTACTCCAGTGCTGTAGTTTCTTTACTGGATGAGCTGGTTTCATACAGTAAATAAATACACATTTACTTCACCTTCATTTTAAATGATTACACAGTAACAAATAACTGTACAACCAACACTGTTCTACCTGCTTCTACTGTAAGGTACCACCTGGAAGATATTTATATATACACATTTTATGATTCCACAAGCAGCCCGGTATCTATCTATCTATCTATCTATCTATCTATCTATCTATCTATCTATCTATCTATCTATTTATCTATCTATCTACAATATATATATATTGAAAAATGAAAACTGCTGTGTACCAAAAGGAGCACAATAAGGTAATGTAGGTACATAGAAATGTGAATAATTGATAACAAAATCTATTATAGCGGGACATTTTGGAATTTTGGACCACAAGTCCTTCTACAGCTGGAGGGAAAAAGCATCTTATGATACCACAAGCAACACAGTAAGTAGTGCTTGAGGTATCATGAGATCCACTGAAGCAGCACAAATGTTTGAACTACAGTATCTCTCACACAATGCTTACAAAACAATAGACACTGACAAAGATTGTCAAATATTTGGTTAAGTTTCTTTTTGTTTGTTTTCTAAAAATCTTATGATTGAGTCCTCAAAAAAAAAGTTACTAGCTACAAATACAACACATTTGACCATAACAAATATAACATTGTACAGCTTGTAGTCAAACCAGCCACAGCTGCACTTACAGGAAAACTGACACAATGGATGACAGCCTTTTCTTATCATAAATTATTCAAGGACAAACCCCAGCAGTTTCAATTCATAGTGTTTTATCACTAGTAGTGCACTTCATTTAAAACTTCCTCTGGGAACAGAATTTGAGTTTTCTAATTATAATCCATTCCCCATATTTAATTGTGTCCAGTAACCACTATCCAAGATTCTTAATTTCATCCCCAAAGACTACAGTACAAGAAAGAAACTCCTGAATATTTTCAACGAATGCAAATTCAGGATTTTTGACAATTAGTAATGCAGACTTCCCATTGTATTCCTAGTGAATATGATAAGAAGCTTTTGATAACCATCAGAGATTTGTAATGGCTTTACAGAAATGGAACAGATTTATTTTAACCATTTAAAGTCTGGAATACCTGTCCAGTATTTTCTTATGTTCACTTAAGAAGAAGGGTTTTTAGGGTGGATTTGGCATGGGAAACCAGCATTCTTTTTTTCTGCCAAATAAACCACTGATATTAATCAGTTATAGCCAATGTTTTGGGTAATTCTTTCTTCAATGTAATTGTTTGCAGGGGGATTTTTAAATGTGGGCATTTGAATGCTTCCTATATAAATACATAATACAGGCCTAGTGGTGGGGCCCATACACCAAATTTTGTAAAGGCAGGGTCCAGAGGTGGAACATTTTTTTCTTATAACATACTGTTAAACAATATCGACTAATTAAAAGAAACAATCAAATACTTACTGTCTTGTTTGTTTACATTTCCTAGTAAAAATATAAAAGGACAGTTAATGCTTGTCATTTCTTTGAGCAAATCTGATGTTTTAATAATTCATTCATAACTTCAAACACTCCAATCATAAATTCTAAAGTAAAACCATAAGAAGACTCTCATTTCATCTTTCATGATGCACAAAACACATCACCACAAAAATAGCCCTGAAGAAGGCATTAGCAAATACATTGCATACATTTTTTACCATGGGCTCATACACTATGTTATTTAAGGGGATACCTGCTGGGCCACAGTGCAAGCATTTCATCTCAGTCATGCTCTAGATCTTGTTGAACTGTTTGCAGACCATCTTTGCAGCACAGCTGGCTCACCTATCTGAGATCTTTAATCATTTAAATGCCCTTAACCTCCCATTGCAAGGTGGGAACAGTGATATGCTGAATGATTAAGCGAGCATTTTTAAAACAGAATGGACTTCAAAAAAGGTAACTTTAAAACATATGTCCAGTGCCCTTCAAGAATGACAGATCAGCACTGATAGTGTCAAGGAATGCATCTATGTCATGAAATGAAATAGAATGGGATTGGTTTATACAGATTTACATCAGATTTACATCATGCAAAAAGCCATGTCCATTGTGAACTTTCCAGACATGTGCATCACAAATAAGGATGGATTTGATAAAAAGACTTTCCCAAGAAGCTGCCTGAAGAAAATGCCAATCAAATGATTTTAAAGAACATATTCACCTTTTACATTTTATGTGAACTAACTCAATCCATATCTTGCTTACCCTTAGGTAAATATTATAACTATGTGTTGCTATCTCCATTTCTACAGGGTTATTGTGACATGTCCTACTGGGTTTGTGCTGAGTTACTTAACAATAACTTTAAAGCTTGTACTCGTTAAAAAAGAACATACAGCCGTTTTCCTTAAGAAATTGTGTTTAAATATTCTGTGACAAAACACAATGAAATGCAAACCCGCCAATTTAAGGCATTCCAGACCATTGTTACTCTGCTGTAAAATTAATTTTAATTATTATATTCATAGCTTTAATACAGTAAATGTTTACTGTGCTATACAGTAAAGCATGGCAAAACTATGGTAATCATGGTAAAGTATAACAAATACAATAAGCATGTCAAGAGATAAATTACTGTGCAAATTTAACAAGGTAGACTTTTATTTCTGAAAAAAAATGTATACAGTATGCTATTAATGCTAAAAGTGTGTGTAAAATGTATACAGTATGCTAGTAATGCTAAAGGTGTGTGTAATTGGAACTACATTTGTAGTCGTGCACTGCCTGCTCTGATGAGTACGGGCAGTAGGACTGAAACCTGTTCATGTTTGTTTTAAATTAAATTAAAATAAATAAATTTTGAGTGCAGACTTTTTGCTGTTTTGTTTAGTTATGTAATGATGGTCCACACACCGAACAAGAGACTTTGAAAAAGTATATTAACTGCGCGAGGGCATTACTGGAATTGAATATACTATATGTTTACCTTGGTTGGACATACCTTTCTGGGATTCGTGCCTATGCTTTAACATTATTTCACTATGTTTTATTCCACTTTGCTATGCATTTTCTATGGGAAGATTTTATAAGGGTTGACTTCATTCGATTTAAAGAAACAAAATTAGAAGGCACTACAAATATTCATTTTGTACCATTGATTTAACATCCTGCCTATGTAGTGACATACAAACAGGCAGTATAATCCCCCTTCTTATTTTATTAACCTAATTTTTGGTACCTTACTGTCACGGATGGCTTGAGTGGTGCGTGTGGGTGGTGACGTCAGGTTCAGGAAGCAATGGACACAGACAGACTGGATTTACGGGTGAAGCTGAGCGCTTGGCTGAACTCAGCCTGGGGTATAGGCGGATATGTGAAACATATATAGAAAAAACATTTACATGGGCTCCCAAGTGGCGCATCCAGTAAAGGCGCTCAATGTGGAGTGCAGGATATAGTCTGGACGTCGTGGGCTTGCCTGTAAGCTGCCCGAGAGCTGCGTTGTCCTCCGACGCTGTAGCTCTTGGGTGGCTGCATGGTGAGTCCGCAGTGTGAAAAAAAAGCAGTTGGCTGACGGCACACACTTCGGAGGACAGGGTGTGTTCGTCTTCGCCCTCCCGAGTCAGCGCAGGGGCGGTAGCGGTGAGCTGAGCATAATAAAATAATTGGCGATTCCAAATTGGGAGAAAATAATACAAAAAATAACTGGCAGGCTGGACACTCGCGCTCCCCCTTGCAGGCGCTGGATGCTCGTGCTCCTCCCTTGCAGGCGCTGGACGCTCGTGCTCCTCCCTTCCAGGCGCTGGACACTCACGCTCCCCCTTCCAGGCGCTGGACACTCGAGCTCCCCCTTCCAGGCGCTGGACGCTCGCGCTCCCCCTTCCAGGCGCTGGACGCTTGCGCTCCCCTTCCAGGCGCTGGACGCCGCGCTCCCCTTCCAGGCGCTGGACGCCGCGCGCCCCTTCCAGGCGCTGGACACTCGAGCTCCTCCCTCCTGGGTGCTGGACACTTGTTCTCCCCCCTTCCCAGTTTGATTGGTACATGTGGGTGGTGACGTCAGGTTTAGGAAGCAATGGACACAGACAGACTGGATTTACAGGTGAAGCTGAGCGCTTGGTTGTGCTCAGCATTTATTAAATAAACAAACGAAAGATTTAAACAAAAAAACAGCACACGCACTTTAGGCCAAAATAAATAAACAAACAAAACGGACTAACACTAAACAAACAGTGGACGAACAGACAAACAAACACGGTAAGTCAAAAACAAGTATCTTGCTGTTACTTCTAGCAAAATAGCAATTGTAATTTACTTTTATTTTTTCTCTCTCCTCTCCACACCCGTTCTCCACTCACCGAACACACAACCCCGGGTGAGTGCTTCATGCTTCTATATATACAGTTGTGCAGGGATTCAATTACTAATTAATTATTCACTTGAATCCCAGCATGTGAACTAATTTGTGCAATCCCTGTGCTCACATACTGTTACATACTCTATCTGCATGTGAAGTGATTGTGCAATCCCCGTGCCTAAATACAACTATATATTTTAAATCACTCGTATTACACAGACCCCTTTATATCCCGTGCACCAATACCTATACACCAACATTAACACATCACACGCAACACATAACACAAAATACACACAGGGCGGGGCACATTGCCACACTTCCATACTCTGTCAATGCTTTTGTGTCCAGAGGGCCTATCTGATAAAGGGTTCTGGAGATAGGTAAAGCATCCCAATGGCAATGAATTGTGGTATAATATTTCAATCCCTACTGCAGGTAAGCTATGAACTACACTTGTTCCAAAAATGATATACTCCCATGATGCTGAAGGTCAACATGACAGGATCTTCAGTCTTGAAAAATGATGTGCGAAATTAGATAAGCTCTTATAAGGCCATTTGCCTACACATTGTCATTCACATGTTATTACAACAGAATTACAGAGCACAGTGCTTCATCATCAATTCAACATGGCTTCCAATGTTAACGATGACAATCAGTTCCCTTGCCTGAACCACGATTTCCTCAGTCCACTGATAAAACCTTTTTTTTTTGTTTGTTTTGTAACCTATTTATGAACTTATACAAAAAAAAATCTGATAAAATATGTTCTGCAAACAATAGATCTCTACTTTAGGGAATTTCAACTGCAAGTCGATCATATCATTGAAATGCAGTTAAAATGTTATGTAAAAGTAAGGTTTTGAAAATGAATGTCAAACATGAGTTAGTATCTTGAAATTACTTTAATTTTTGTACTGTTCCTGTAACTTAAAAAGCTTTCTTCTATATGCTGGATTGTCTTAATCATGATTACTCTATTTGCGGCAGAAACAGAGCAGTGTTCAAAATGAACATAACAACATACAGTATTCCACTGTCCATGGTTACAAGTCTATCCATTATTAAGACATACGGTGGCAGACAGGGGGAAACTAACAAGGATTTGCTAACTGCAGAAGTGAAGACCGTTTCCACCTCCTGACACTGAAGTTATAATGGGACTCTCTCCCCACAGATTTCACTTGATTAGGATAGCATATGAACACCACAGACAGACAACGGCATTTAAAATGCCCCTAGATATTGATCTTCATGGATATAACCCAAATCTATAGAGCTCTTAGTAAACAAGCCACACAAGTAAGTAGCCTGATAAAGTGTCCTGAATAATAACATTTAAGTCATGCATGCAGTGTACCTAGTTATTTTGATTAAAGAAGCAATCCATTGTACATGCTATCCATCTTAAACAATAAAGCCACCTTTAATGAAGACTGAGATGTCACATCATGATATTTTACAATGGCCAGCAACAAACAGGAAATTGCTTTTTACAGTCAAGTAACCATGTCTCAGAGATGCATAGTAGGCTTTTGTTTGTAGTTACTGTACTTGAAAAAGAGATAGGATCCCAGGTTTGGATTGTGCAGAATTTAATCAATATGTTTAATTTATGATCAAGATGCAATATATGGGGTTAGTATTTTAAAAACGAAACCCCTTAAGTCATATTGGAAGAGTTGTCTACAGCATAAACAGGGCCTGGATTTCACACAAAAAGACCCTCTCTGTTCAGGGCTTTCACACAAAATGTCCAATCTATACCACAGCTTAATTAAACTTCCTATTTGTGTGAGGATACAACTAGGTTACTCTGATAATTTGTGTGAGGATACAACTAGGTTACTCTGGATATTTGTGTGAGGGTACAACTAGGTTACTCTGGATAGTTGTGTGAGGATACAACTAGGCTACTATGGATATTTGTGTGAGGGTACAACTAGGTTACTCTGGATATTTGTGTGAGGGTACAACTAGGTTACTCTGGATATTTGTGTGAGGGTACAACTAGATTACTCTGGATAGTTGTGTGAGGATACAACTAGGTTACTCTGGATAGTTGTGTGAAGATACAACTAGGCTACTATGGATATTTGTGTGAGGGTACAACTAGGTTACTCTGGATATTTGTGTGAGGGTACAACTAGGTTACTCTGGATGACAGTTCTGGCCTCACGCTATCAGTAGATGTTGTCTTTCCCTTTTAGTACATGGATACATCCCATTAAGCACGCTAACAATTAAATCCCAGTAAATCTTACCTGATATGAATTTTGTCACTGTGGGTACCATATTTTCCTACTGAAAAGATGCACATATTATGGTAAGGTATTATTTTGATAGCTCTAAGTGCTATAAAACATGAGCATAAAACAATGATGCATAAGTTAGAGACCAGATCAAAAGAAAGAAAGTCAAAACTCATTCAGAAATGTTTTTATTTTAATTTATTTTTTATTATTATTGGTTTTTGTTTATTTGTTCATATAATCCTGTACTGGTGTGATTATTGTGCAATACACTACGTACACTACTTTTCAAGGTGATCTTAAGCATTGGGGCAAATTAAAGTTTGGAAAAAGCCTTTAGGGCTGATTCTTTTAAGTACCAGACCAATTTTACATTTTATTATGGTTGGAATCATTAGAACCACATAACAATTAGTGAAATAAATCAAACCTGGTTTATAAGTTGATTGGTTTAGTGGCTGGTGCACCATGGGGTCTTTCAAAAAAATACAAAGAGGAAGCAGAGTGTGTGTGTGGCAAGGATAAGAAGCTTGGCTAGCCAGCAAACGTTGAAATTAAATCTATTGTACACACCAACCCCAGGGATTTCTGACTGGTTGGCTGGATGGCATTCAATGATCTTTCTGGTTTAGAATCCTCCAGACCTTGTTTTTTTTTATACAATAGTTATTTCTCATAGATACATGCCAAGACTCCTACCCTTGAGCTTCTGGATGTTTATAAGTTATAGACAAGGATTCCAAATGGTTCTATTTTCTTACTTCTTCCAGTGAGAAACCTTACTGTACGTATTTGGTCCTCACTGTAGTAATACCCACTATCTGTTTAACCATTTTATCATCAAGCCAATGAAGAAGAATTGATAAACTGAAAACTCACTATGTTAATAAATAGCTACCATGTTTTGGCTTCTGTCTTCTTCAGATAGCATGGTTGAAATAACTAGGCAGAAGTTTGAAAGTTGCACAGTGACTTACAGATTAATGTTCTAAGAACACTGTGACATAGACAGTACTGAGGTAGAGTTCAAATCCTAAAGGGATGCATTGTCTTACACCTAGGGTTGCCACCTGTCCAGGTTTGACCCGGACAGTCAGAGAATTGGCATCTGTGTCCTGGTGCCTGGAATTAATAAACCCGGATGCCCAAATGTCCGGTTTTAAGTGAAAAGCTTAAGAAACACCAACCTTCCTTAATATTTTCTTTGACATACATTAGTTGCTTAAAGGATTTCCACTATTGTATTAGAAATGTACTGTTTAGTACTGATCTGTACATTCTACTTTGTCCCCGGCATTTGAACAATGCTGGGGACAACGAAGGTATCCACGTGATGTAAACAATCCAATACAAAACTGAGCTGATGTGTGATTCAGGACTCGCAGGATTTTAGGTCTGAGGATCCCTGACCCTGAACTTGAAAATCCAAGTGAATAGGGGGATGCCATGTCACCTCCTTGCCAAATTTTGCTTTTGCTATTTATCATCTCTGGATGCTTTACATTACATTGATCTGTGTGTGATTAAATACATAACCTTTACAGTAAATATAAAAATACATACAATATGGTTTAATTATGATATATAATGGTACAGTAATTAAACCATATAGATGTGTGTATGTATAATATGCTTTACATATTTGTAACATTGAAAAACCCGAACCAAATTTGAGAACATTTTGACAACAAAATGGTATTGCTAAAAGAAATATTGCTTATAACATTTGCTCATCAAGAACTAGTCTTACATTGAAAGCTTGTGATTCTAATCTTCATTGCCACAGAAACGCACACCCCTTCTCATCAAGTACAGCTATATGTCCAAAAGAACAGGAACTTGACTGAAGTATGAAATGGCAGGGCTTTGAACATTTCGTGGTCAAACTAGGGCCACTGTACTCAACATACGGGCCGCGGGCTGAACACGGCCCTTTTAATTATTTACAGTGGCCCGCAGTTAAAAGTATGTCAAAGGGATGAGAGCTAAGCTATGGACTGCTTTGGTGAAAAACACCTGGAAAGAGTTATTATGTTACAAATATACAATCTCATAAAATCTGACCTCATTTAATGAGATTAAACAGTGAAGCATTTGTACATAGTTATTTGAATGTACTCGGCATTTGTAAGGGATCATTGGAAAATTCGGCCTCACACAAATTCTATTGAGTACCCCTGAACTAGGGTTATGATTTTTTCTTTATTTTGTTCAAATGAAGCCCTGCTAGTATAAAGCTTTGTAAGAGGTCAAATGTTCTCTCTATTTTCCACGGGTAGAGGTGAAAGCCAGCCCTGAACAATACAACAGGGGTGGGGCTTAATAGGTGACATTTATTAAAGGTATATACTAAGCTGTGGATACAAACTTGGTACAAGAAAGGGACTTGCCTTTTAGAGTTTATTTTAGTAATATCTCCAGGAACATCCAAACCAGATATAGCAGCATTCAAATGGAAGTAACCTATAATTAACTTTATTCCAAATAAATAAATAAATATAATTCTTAATACACATAACAATGTAATATATATATATATATATATATATATATATATATATATATATATATATATATATATATATAATTGTATTGCTTTAAGATATTTATGCAGATTTAATGAGATGCAATTCCTGAGCTACTTCAAGTTTTTAGAAATTCTGTTAATGTATGCTACTATATGTTCATGAAAGTGAATTTGACCTTTATTGTGTGTTTCATTTGAAAGAGGATTACTTGCAATGCAATGTCCCTGTTAACGGCACTTGAATCCCTTCCTCAGCCTCAAGGACATTTTCTTTGGTCTCATCCTGAAACATAATATTAGCAATTAAACCTCACCACAGTATTTTGGTGGCCTTAATCTTTGAAATGACATGCTTTTCTGCTTTGGTTTTAGGCATAATGGCATTCGATAATTCTGACAGCTCTGAAAACAAACATTTTCAGCGGAGTAAACAGCTGATTTAGCTTTGCAAGACTACCATCTAAACCTGTAATTTCATTACTTGAGGGAACACAATAACTTTATTTCATGCCAGTAACTGTGATGAATGATAAATGCACATGCTTGCATATGGATTTGCCTCTTATCATTCCGTCGACTACCTTTTTCATCAAGAATGGAAGCAGGACATACAATTTATGAGATGTCAAATTACTGACAGTATGTCATTTCAGTGATATCCCCATGGTGCATTGTGCTTGAGTTTTAATATATTCAGCTTTGTCTTGTAGTGTCCGTCACATTTTCTTTAATATCATTTCAATCTGAAGAGGAAGAATTAACATAATACTATATGATTGGTGTTATAAATAAGGTTTCAGTATTTATCAGGTCAAGGTTGTGGTAACCAAGTGATGCAATAGTATGCTTACTCAGAAGATACAATCTGACAGGGCATTATGACAATTTATATCTAAGTGACCGGTTTCTCTTTAATAACTTGAGGTGAAACATTTGCACATTAACCTGACTGATGTATTTGGAATCTAACGACAAACAGACTTTTGGAAACCTGAACTCTGTTGTTTCCTAAGTAAATAAATAAGTTACGTCCAGTTTTGATTCAAAGACAGAACATGCAAGGTCAAGGTTTAGGACAAGGTAAATGTGAGAGATTTAGGAGACAAATACAGTACAAATTATATTTGCCTACCTAATTTTGATCTATAAAATTATTAGTAACCATCAAACTTGCCCTGTCTTGGACCCGCGGGCAATCCTCAATGCGAATAATAATGATAATGGTAAAGCCACCATTTTTTTCCAGCCTCCCTGCTCTGAATCCTGACTTAGGCATGTTTGTGCATAATTTCTGCATATATAATCAGTTGAAGGAAATACCAAACAAAATTATTAAATTTTTGTTCATTACACAAAGTCAAAAATTGTCATGATGAAAACATAATGGCACAATGCTAAATCTTTGAAAAATAAAACAAATAAAATGTCTTGGTATTGACACAGACAGTGTGAAAATTAAGTCTAAATGAAAATTTTCAACTATTTGCAAGTTCGATGTTAACTTTTCCATACTAAATGTAGCGTAACAGTGTACAGCGTGTTTCTTACAGCACTGGCTTTGTTGCACTGTAGGTTTGAAAAGTTGCCACATGGAACAACAATGTGATGGCAATAAGAAACTTATTTAATCAAGGGGTACATACAGACACCTCAAATTAGAGCCATGAGCAATATTCATTCTTCATTATCTCAGAAACTAGTCACATATAATAAATATGTGAGTTTTATAATGTTATTGTGTTTGCGTTTTGATTTTGTGTTACATAAACACTCTACACACAATGTATGTCTTCATATGTGTGTAACTGAATATGAAATACGGTAATTAAAATATCTGTACAAGTTTTGTAATGCAAGGAAGTCTATATAAAAATCCAGTTGATTTTTGCTTTTCTTAATATTTATCTTCCTGTTTCTTTAAAGTGCTTAAATATATATAGTACTGTGCAAAAGTTTTAGGCATTACCAGTCAAAGGTTTGAGTACACTTGCTGGAAACTAGGTTTTTTTCATAATTGACAATGTTTTACGTCGTATACGTTTCTGTAAATACTTGAAAATGAAAACACATGTTACAATATACAAAACAAAACATAAGGAGTATCAAAGCAATGTTCAAGAAAATTGAAAATTGTCTCTAAATCTTGGATTCCTCAAAATAGCCACCCTTTGCCTTAATAACAGCCTCACAAACATGAGGCATTCGGTTAACAAGTTTCAGCAGGAAATCACCTGACATGTCTTCCCAGCTCTTCTGCAAAAATTCCCAGAGATGTAGGGCACTTGTGGGTAGCTTTGCTTTGACTCTTCTGTCCAGTTCGTCACATACAAGTTCTATGGGATTGAGGTCTGGAGACTGGGCATGCCAGGTCATTAAATTGAGTTGTCCTTCACTTTCCTTCTTCGCCAGATAGTTCTTGCACAACTTTGAGGTGTGTTTCGGGTCATTATCTTGCTGAAGAATGAAGGACTGCCCAACTAGCCATAATCCTGATGGAATGGCATGCCTCTGAAGTATGCTATGATAGCCATGCTGGTTGAGCTTGCCATGGACTTGGTAAAGATCACCAACTCTGTCACCAGCAAAGCAACCCCAGACCACGACACTGCCTCCTCCATGCTTGACAGTGGGAACCACACATGCAGAACTCATGCACTCACCCTCTCTGCGTCTTACAAATACTTGGCGGTTGGACCCAAATATTTCAAATTTTGACTCATCGGTCCATAAGACCGACTTCCACTCCTCAAACGTCCACCAAAAAACACGTTCTGTGTTTTTTGGCCCAGGGAAGTCTCTTCCTCTTATTCTGCACTCTTAACAATGGTTTCTTTGCAGCAATTCTTCCAGTTAGGCCAGCTTCACGCAATCTCCTCTGAACAGTTGATGTTGAAACATCTGAACTTCTAGTAGCATTTAGCTGAGCTTGTATTTCAGGGGCAATTAATCACTGGTTTCGCAGACTTGTGACTCGAATGAACTTGTTCTCTGATTCTGAGGTCACCCTTGGCCTGCCTGACCTTGTTCGGTCCTCATAAGTGCCAGTTTCTTCAAATCGTTTGATGGTCTTGGCCACAGCAGTTACAGACACTTGCAAAGTTCTTGCGATCTGTCTTAAAGATTGACCTTCATTTCTTAAAGTAATTTCTTTGCTTAACTGAGCGTATTTTGTCATTTTCTGCTCCCTTACATTCAGGAATGACAAACTTGTGCCTATGCTACCTATATTTATAGTAATCATGGACCCTCACCTGTTAACAATAATTGGTGACAAAAAGTTAATTAGGTAACATGCTAGTTAACTCGGAGAACATTTAACAAAGACACTTTTATACTTAGGCCAGTGTTCTAACACTGTGTTATACACATTTCAGACTTTCAACTGACTTGGGCTTCAGACTGAAATCCCCTTGCTTTGGGTGACCATTTCATTGAAATTGACAAGATTTACATTTTCATTTAAAAATAAAATTTCTGAATGCAATTCACTTATGATTATCAGCTTATATAAGTACACGTATCATATAATGAAATATTAATAGCAATCCTAAATTAGCTCAGGTGTAACCAATCGCCTTCAAAATCACACACCAAGTTAAGTGGCCTCCACCTGTGTTAAATTCTAGTGATTCACATGATTTCAGGATTAATTCAGCAGTTCCCTCTGCTGGGTAGTGCATTTCAAAGCAAAGACTCAACCATGAGCACCAAGGCACTTTCAAAAGAACTCCGGGACAAAGTTGTTGAAAGGCACAGATCAGGCGATGGATATAAAAAAATATCAAAGGCCAGGGACTGGGGCACTTGTCAGGATAGAAGGGAAAATAAATGGAGCAAAGTACAGAGCAGTCCTTGAGGAAAACCTGCTGCCCTCTGTAAGAAAGCTGAAACTGGGACGGAAGTTCACGTTTCAGCATTACAATGACCCAAAGCACACAGCCAAAGCTACACTGGAGTGGCTAAGGAACAAAAAGGTAAATGTCCTTGAGCGGCCCAGTCAGAGCTCCAACCTAAATCCAATTGAAAATTTGTGGCATGACTTGAAGATTGCTGTCCATCAACAGTCCCCAAGGAACTTGACAGAGCTTGAACAGTTTTGTAAAGAAGAATGATCAAATATTGCTAAATCTAGGTGTGCAAAGTTGGTAGAGACCTATCCCAACAGACTCACAGCTGTAATTGCTGCCAAAGGTGCTTCCACCAAGTATTAACTCGGGGGGCAGCCTTAATATAAATGAATGCTACAAGCACCTTAAGGTTATGGACATATTAAATTAATAGATCCTGCTAAATCCAGGATACTGACCTTAAAAATTGCACAAGCTTGAAAGTAGTAAGCCCTGGATAAGTATAAGACTGCATTCAATCAATCAATCAATTAATCAATCATTATTTTACATAGTGCCTTTCATAGTGGAGCACCATCACAAAGTGCTTTACAAGATGCAGTAACAAAAAGATCATCCATAATACTTTAAATACAGAGAAATGCATAATACATGATATACAGCAAAAAAATAAAAATAAAATGCATAATACATTAAATACAGTGGAAAGTGCATAATACATGATAGTAGCATAATACATGAAATAGTAGCAGTAACTCATATCTCTAAATGAACAGGAAGTTATTTCAAGATATCTTCAAATGATTTAGAGATATCTTTAAATGAACAGGACATTATTTACAGATATCTCTAAATGATTTAGAGATATCTTGAAAAGTATTTCAAAATATCTCAAAAACATTTAGAGATATCTTAAAAACGATTTAAAGATATCTAAAAATGCATTTTAGATGTCTCATTTAAAACTTCATTTAAAGATCTCAGTAAATCATTTAGAGATATCTTAAAACGATTTAAAGATATCTAAAAATGCATTTTAGATGTCTCATTTAAAGCTCCATTTAAAGATCTCTGTAAATCATTGAGATATCTCTAAATGTATTTTAGATATCTTAAAATGATTTAGAGATATCTTTAAATATTTGAAGATATCTTCAAATATTTAGATATCTATACATGAATTTGAGATATCTCTAAATGATAATTTGGCTTGCCATATGCTTGCCATGTCTCTAGATTACGTACAGTTTTTGCAACAGCTGTTTATAGTTCACATTAAAAAGACACTGTCTTATACAGTTCAGTTGGTGTACATGGTCACATTCATATTTTCCTACATTTTCCTGTTTCACTTTTTTTTTTTTACAGAGAAACAGCATTAATGTTCATTTTAATTCTACACCATGAACACATATTAGATTGCTAGCATCAATAATGCATTTATACTGTGGAATCTTCCAGATAAATTGCATACATTTTTACTCATTTTTCAGAACTACAATGTCCATTAATCATACTCTGGTATCACCTCAAAATGCAATATTGAAGAGGTCAGGCTACCTCTGCTGCATTCATGTAAATGATAGGGCATTTATAATCGATTTGAGTTAACATTTCCTTATCAGTTCACGTTCATCTTTTGATATTAAAGCGACTGGGCTGTTTTTCTATTGGGGATATTTATATATTCAGCCTCCCCTGAAACTGCAAATCCTAGAGGCTGGAAATATATACAAAATGAATAGGTTTAGGGATTCACTAATGGAGCCCTCAATATCTGGAAGAAATAACATACTGTTTTCAGTTGCAGCCACATCGATTTCAAAAATAACAAAATCTGTTAAATGCTGTTATACACCTCCCCCTGTTGCAGCCCAATTATTTTTCAAGGTGTAACAATCAAGGCTTTAAAAACATATTTGCTTTCATTAGATTAACAACATTCTCACAATTGCTTTATTGTTTAGCTGCTGATACTTTGGTTTTCCAGACTTTATTTGTATTTTGATTCCAGTGAAGCACATTGTGACCGCAATGCTTTTAAAGAAAGAAAGAAAGAAAGGTGTTTAACTGGTTAACACTTGACTGAATAATAACCATTTTAGATATTTATTGTAGTTTTATTTTAAGCAGACTTGTAAATCCAATGCGCAAATGAGTTGCAGAACACCAAGTTACAGCCATGTTTTCAGATGGTTGGTCTAGAGAGGTTTGATACATAGGTGACTGCAGATGGTGACTGAATACAGGGGTATTCAGTCAAATATTGAAGATGACTTTACAAAAGTGACCTTAATTGCAAAGATGTATTATATAATGTTTATTTTAAAGATAGTCTGTTTAAAACATAAGTAAAACTATTAATGAGAACACAGGACTCTATTCAGTTGATTTAAAAAGTGGCCTTACTGAGGTTATGAAAATCAATCAAACATTTGACAGAGCACCTGTGTAATTCTGTCTGTAAAAATATGTCCAATGTTAAACGACAGCACTATTTAGAACGCCCACTATTTAGAACAATTGAATACAGCCCACAATCTTATAAAATGTGGTATATTTCAGACTATCAATGCCACTTAAGGTCCAAAAAATAATAATAAAAAAGTAAACGTTGAAAAATTATTATTTTACCATTTAAAATTCTCACCAGAGTCTTGTGTAGTGTTAAATACAGGTCAACAGAAATGTTGTTTTGGTCAGACAAATGCAAACTTGGATATGACTTCACCACTTCGGTTCTGCAGGGTTTTGTCAAGAGTACTGTATATGTTTTTAGCGTTTGCATTGCACATTGTGCCTGTACCAAAATGTGGCTCTTTGGGTTCTATTTCATAAACCCCTATAGGATACATCCACCACCAACCTGAACATGGGTAAATAAAGCAGGAACAGGAGCAGATTTCATGCTTATGTAACAGAAACACTTGTGTGATTGCTGTTCACCACCACTGCTCTGATGGCATGAGGTCCTCTTAACAAGTTTCGCTTTCATGCTTAGAACTGTTGATCCCTCATACTTCACGCACCAAGCTCACCATAAATCATACTCATTTTATTTTTATTTTCTGATTTATGTAACTTAGGCAAAAAGGATTGCAACATAAATAACAGAGCCAATGGAATGAATCTTAGAAGATGGATTAGAAAGCATCAGTTCGTTTCTTGTCAACTATCATGAAAGTCACCCTTCCTATTAGTTTAGTGGCTTTAAAAGTCAATTGACAATTCCTATCTATTCCAGTCAGGTTGTAGGGTCTTCATTGTTTGCCAGGGAAAGGCTAACACTAGATATATTTTGATGTAGCATCCTTCAGGAAAAAAACTAATAAACTTTAGGACACAACAGTAGGTGTACCTTTATCAAATGTTCTTTTCATAGTAGTATTGAGGTTATATTAATATATAATTCAAGGATTTTGTTATAGAAACATGGCAAACAATTTGGCAACAACCATGCGGTATTCCGCTTGCAGCTTGTTCAGAATACCGCCGCTAGAATTCTGACTAAAACCAGAAAAGTGAACATATTACCACTGTTCTGGCCTCTTTACACTGGCTCCCTGTGCAGTATAGAATTGAAGATTTTGCTGTTAACTTACAAGGCCCTAAATGGATTAGCACCTAGTTATTTGCAGGAGTTACTGACCCCATATCTTTCAAACCGCACTATGAAATCACAGGATGCGGGGCTGCTGGTCATTCCTAGAGTCAACAAAAGCAACATGGGAAGTAGGGCTTTTTCTTGTAGAGCTCTAAATTATAAAATGCTCTGCCTTCGTTTGTCAGGGAAGCTGGGACCATTACAGTTTTCAAGTCAAGACTAAAAACACACTTTTATAAAATGGCTTTCTTATCTTAGTGGGTTTTAATGTAACTTTAAAATTGCTGATTTTGTATTATGTGTATACTGTTATTTAAATATGTTACTTAAATGGTCTGATTGTGGCAGTTGTATGTGTGACATACTATACAAATGTATTGGTTTGTTCTTTTTTTCTGCTATGTACTGTACAGTGCTTTGCAATACTTTTTATAAAAAGCGCTATATAAATGCAATAAATAAATAAAATAAATAAATACATTTCTCCCATACTGAACTGTTAAATTGGAAATCTGAATTGCACTGGGGAACACTCATATCTTTCATTGCAAATAAATAAAAAATAAATAAAAATTAAAGTTGATAGTATTACCCACTTAGGGAATAAGGATATTATCTATGTACTCAAGAAGGCTCTTAGAACAGGGCCCTACAGTTATAAACAATTACATTAAACAAGACAATATTTTATGATAATGTGTCTTTTTTATGTTTTATGTTTTAAGCAATACACAATGGTGGACTGGAAAATTGAATAAGAAGAATTTTCATATATCAACATTTCATATTATATATTTTTGTGAATTAAATGCATTTGAGGGTATCAATAGTTTTGGGAACCACTGTGCAGGTAGTGGACAAAAAAATGGAAACACCAATGTAAAGTCACTTAATAGAGCGTTGGGCCACAATGGTATCCCGCTCTGTGGAGTTCTCGGAGGACCGTTTTTGATGAAACTGGCTGCTCGCGCCGTAGGTTGAAATTTGCAGTCAATTGATCTGCAGTTGCTCACCTGTTTTGCCTTGCACTTCGAATTAATTCACGGATATCACGATCCTGGAGTATGCGCTTCCGCCCACTGTTGCCCTTTGCTGATGATGTCTTTCCCTTGGAGTTCCATGCCGACATCACCTTAGACACCGTTGCTTGTGAAACATCAGCAAGTTGAGCTGTCTTGGTCACTGAAGCTCCTGCCAAACGCACCCCAACAATCACCCCTCTTTCAAAGTCACTGAGGTCTCCTCTTGCAACCATGCTACCCTTACGAGACCTGTCCAGCATTTTTATACATGAACCTAAGCATGCTGGGATGTTATTTGCTTAATTAACGCATGAGCCACACCTGTGTGGAAGCCCTTGCTTTCAATATACTTGGTGTCCCTCATTTACCCAGGTGTTTCCATTTTTTTGTCCACTACCAGTATATTGGCTGGAAGTTTTTTTTCTTCTTTTTTTTTTTTTTTTTACTGTTCTCAATACCAGAGGTTCCACTTGTACAATAATAACATTTATTATGTATTACCAATACCATTTGAAACAGTTTGTACTCTTTGTATTTCAAACAGGATCTTAGCTTCTGTCTCCTCCCTGTTTTTAGTGCTGTGTATCTTGAGTGACTAATGCTCTGTCCCTCACGACCCAACAGTATATGTGATCATGCAGCAATCTGCACCCCTGATGCATACGTGCTGTTATAGCCCCTGACAATTCATTTCACTTTCCATATTATTCTAACACAAATTCAGTTGTTTGATTTATAGACATGTGGTTGTGAGGCGCAGAAACTGAGTTCGATTTTTCTTCCAAGGTCTAAACCATCGGTTTTCATTTGCCTGATGTTCTCACAATCTATCACAAGAGGAATCACTTGTATCCAGGTCGGATCTTGCAGCAGCAGCCTCGTTTACTTTTTTAATTTAGCTCCACAGAGGCCAAGACTAAGGGTAACACAGACTAAGCAACACAAATAATGTGCAAACTACAATAAAATCAGTAGAAAATAAGATCAAATTCAAATAAGAGCATAGTAAAGAACACAGTAAATAATTACATTTAAGAGTGAGTTTGACTAAAAGCAGTTAACTTACAGTAAAAATATTTGCTTATATGAGTAAAGTCCATTAAGAACACATAGTAAGTACGATAAATGGATACAGTGAATAGTTATAATTAAGAGCAGTAGTAGAATACGGCAAGGTATGGAGCAGTTCAGTGCAAGTACAAGCTGATGCAAGTACTGGTACAATTGGGTGCCATACAGTCCAGTATAGTCGGAGGTTGTGAGTTTTACAGATACTGTCTGAACAGGTGTGTCTTGAGGAGGCGCCGGAAGGTTGTCAGAGACTGAGCAGTCCTGATATCCGTGGGTAGGTCGTTCCACCACTGAGGGGCAAGGGAGGAGAAGGAGCGGGCTCTGGAAGCAGGGGAGCGGAGGGGGGGCAGAGCTAATCTTCCAGTGGCGGAAGAGCGGAGGGGGCGAGAGGGGGTGTAGGGATAAATAATAGTCTGGATCTGGAGATAGGAGGGAGCAGAAAGGTCGAGACAGCGATAGGCGAGTACAAATGTTTTGACTTGGATGCGAGTAGTGATAGGGAGTCAGTGGAGGGACGGAGCAGCGGTGTAGCGTGGGAGAAACAAGGAAGGGAAAAGACAAGGTGGGCAGCAGAGTTCTGGATGAGCTGGAGCGGACAGATAGCAGTCCCAGTAGTGACTCCAGCCACGTTAGAATGAACAATGGAGAAAAAATCCTGTGACTATATACAAGACCACACTTTTTTGCAAAATCTTATACAAGTTTAGCTCTGTAAATTTGCACTGCAATTTGTGTTTACCTATTTTATTTTTTTTCTGGTTCAAAAATGGGTTTTGAAAAAACAAAAAACAAAAACATAATCAGACATTTATTCAGCACATAAACACAGCTGGGCAAATTGTGTCCTAGTCTATCACAAAGTCTTAAACAAAAAGGATGATGATTATTCAAAGTATATTCTATGTGTAATAGAAACCAGGCTTTCATATATTTTTCATAATATACTTCCATAGAGATGCAGTACACCAACCCATTGCCACACTTGGAACTCCTATTGTAAATTCCTCAAGTGAAGAGCAACAACACCTTAGCTTGAGTGAACATTGATTTTTTTTTAAATCACCTTAACTGAAAGCAATTATCCTCTGAGTAGTGACTCAATGACTAATCACATCAGTATATATGGGTGGAGGGGGAGGGCGGGGGGCATTGTCTGTGAAAGGGTCTTATTTATGAAATCCTTTGTATTTATGAACGTTTGATTTGGTTCTGTTGATCTAAGGAGTCAGATACATTTTTGAACTGCTCTTTTCTTTCTTTCTTTTTTATTTTGTTCTTCTGTCTTTCAATATGTGCTAATCCAATTACATCAGTCTGGTTTTCATTGTTTCTCATATGAAACCTTTAAGTAAACTAGGTCTTGAGGCGTTTCCTTTCATATACCAGGTCAGCCCTATCACACTGAAGTGTGACAAATATAATGAATAGTTCCTAACACATGTACAGTATGTGTGCGTGTGTATTCTAGTTAGGGTAAGGTAAATGTACAGGATGGTTTTGTCCCATGGTTCATGGCCTCACTTTACAAACACAATATATATATATATATATATATATATATATATATATATATATATATATATATATATATATATATATATATATATATATATATATATATATATATATATATATTGGGCAGCAGTGTGGAGTAGTGGTTAGGGCTCGGGACTCTTAAGAGGGTTGTGGGTGGAGTAGTGGTTAGGGCTCGGGACTCTTAAGAGGGTTGTGGGTTCAATCCCAGGTGGGGGACACTGCTGCTGTACCCTTGAACAAGGTACTTTACCTAGATTGCTCCAGTAAAAACCCAATTGTATAAATAGGTAATTGTATGTAAAAAATAATATAATTGTATGTAAAAATAATGTGATATCTTGTAACAATTGTAAGTCACTCTGGATAAGAGCATCTGCTAAGAAATAAATAATAATTTATATATTGTAAATATATATTATTTGTTTATTAAACAGATGCCTTTATCCAAGGCGACTTACAGAGACTAGGGTGTGTGCGCTATGCATCAGCTGCAGAGTCACTTACAACTATGTCTCACCTGAAAGACGGCGCACAAGGAGGTCAAGTGACTTGCTCAGGGTCACACAATGAGTCAGTGGCTGAGGTGGGATTTGAACCGGGGACCTCCTGGTTACAAGCCCTTTTCTTTAACCACTGGACCACACAGCCTCCTACATAGCTGCTACCTTCTCATAAGTGAATGGTTTCCTCACTAGCTGCACAGTTTAGATTTTTGTTCTTGCTAGTTGTGGTAATGAGTTAATTAGGTACATTTGCAACAAGTGTGTCTTGGTCGAAAGAAAACTTAGCTTCCCAGACAGAATCATATTTTTACTAAACACAATGGAAAATATTGTTGCCTCTGGCTGTAATTCAGTGGTGGTGAACTATTTGTAACTGCCTGATAACAAGATACAAAATTAATACATTTTAGCATTTTAAACTGAATATTTGTTATATTGATTTTGGTTTAACCATTTAAGAGAATCAGTACTACATTATGATTGATATGTAGCAACACTGGTATTGTAAATATTTCATGTGAATAGTCTTATTAAATGTAATAGATAGCCAATACATGTTGGTATTGAAACCATATTAACTCTGATAAGTATAATCAGATTGATTTTTCTGTCAAAGTGTATTGAGAAACTATACTACAGCAACACATTTACTAGTACTCTCTACAGCTTTCATAACTGCTGTATTTTAGACCAATTCTAATTCATTTAAAAAGCTGGTTTCTAGAAGCAATGCTACCAGGTTTTTGAAAGTGTTTGCGCATCTCATTACAGTTTATGATGAGGTAAACTGCCATTCCAGTGATTAACATGAGCAGGTTGGTAGAGATGCCACCAGTCCTACTTTCCTTGGAATTTTGTCAACTCCTGATAACAACGCAGATATCCGGTGTGCATCAGAGTCACTGTATCTTTGACGACAACCTTGTGTAACATAATTAGCTGACGTCTGCAAAAATGTACAGCCCTATTAACTACTGTCTGACATAGGTACTGAACTTCATAGTCCTATAAATGCCACAGTTTATAAGAAACATTAAACTTTACTGTAAGGTACATGTTTACTGGTACATACAACAATGCTAGAATCAAAGTAAACCCTCAGCAAGGAAATACCCTATCATACTCAATATTGTACTTTTTAGAGGAGAATGGGAGTTTTGTTCATGTCAGAAAACTTTTGGTTAAGGTTCAGTAAATCCAAATCATATGCAAAGCTAAATATCTGGTTCTGTTGACTGATGATGGCTGATCATTTTTCACCATCACCATGTGATACCTTCCTATACAGTAATAAACATGCACAGTATACAAGGAATACAATGCTAGAGTCACTAAAACAAAGTCTCCGTATTGGCCTGTGAGCAAGAAGAGTGATGTGATTACATCTTTAAACAGGAGAAGCTTGTCACCAGAACCCTGATCTGGAACTAAAGCTTTATGTAGTTTTGGAGATTTTTTGTGGAGATTTTAATATATGAATACATTGTTCATTGTGCTCCAGTATGATTCTAATATTTTCCTGAAACAGAATGTTCACACCACATACAAATTGCACCATAAAGCACGAGTGAAGGGTAATTAGAACACAGATTGGTGCTCTAGTGTAGCACGTGAGGAGCGTATTAAACTGTTATAAATCAACAGGCTCAGTGTGATGTGAGCAAGTCAGGAGACACAGTATCATCAGTTCGTTCTAAAATGGAAACATGATCAGACCCTTCAGCTGACAAGGGGGTTTATAAGCAGTGACCCATCTGATAATGGAGAATGTGTTGGGGAAAACTGCCATTTGTCAATAGATATATGCGCTGGCCAGCTTGTAAGTCAGTCAGTGACACTTTGGAAGTTTGTTAAATCACTCTGTCATCTGCAGTAACACGGGGTGTAATGCCAGAAAAAATAAGACATGCAGAGATGTGTTCTCTCTTATCTTTCCACCAACATATAACAATAAATATTTAAGAAGCAACTGCATTCAGAGCACTAAATAAAAAGTGATATAAAGAAGCTGTAATTTTGTGTTTACTATGCAACCTGTTAACACACATATATGAATTGCAAAAATCTTTCCCTTTCAAAATTATTATTATTATTATTATTATTATTATTATTATTATTATTATTATTATTTACTGCTTTGGATTTTTAAAGATGTGTCTTTATTTTCAAATAAAAATACCAGGAGCATTGAATTACAGGGCATGATTATCTATATAATTACATTCTAATAAATGACCTTGTGTGGAGAGCAGCATTGTGTTACCTGATCTAATTAAATGGCAGCACACAATTTCCATGTAAGTACATACTTATTCCAACAGTTGTTACCATTTAGGGGGCATTGAACATTGGTAGTTATTACAGAGTTGTTACACAGATATACCCTAAAGGGCAACCAACATGTTTTTCATTTGAAATTATGGATAGCTTTATTTTATTTTTTAGTGATTGAGGAATTGTAGTAATGTGTATCAAGAATAAACTGACCAAATTATAATGTTTTATTTGGTCATTTCTCCCTAAATCCTGTGATCTATTTATTTCTTTCTTTATTTTTTTAAGTAAGAAAGACTAACTAAGATCTAACATAATGGTTTACATGGATGTTCTATCCCTGGTGAAAGCCATTGAAGAACTGAGGCCTTTTGAGAATTAATCAGGGTATTCCTTAGCAGCCTATGATATAAGGGGCTATATCATTAAGATAATGACATACATTGATTATATTTTATATACTATTGATAGATTGGATTTGATTTACAACAAATGTTCTGATGCTTGAGGAAACATATTATAATACCTAAATCGAAATAAGCAGAATAATTAGGCACCTTCTGTTACCAAAAATCAAACCACAGCTGGAAAATAAGAAGTGGATTTGTTTATCCTCTGTTATCATTATCATTGTCACTGACTATAAAATGTGTTTCTTATTTGTGCTAATTATCTAGAATTTCAAAATAGTGTACACTTAAATAGACTTTGACAATACAGTCAACTTATGTTTTTTGTTTCTTTTTAATAGTTGAAACAGGTAAAGCAAACCCAGGACATTGAACTTTAATTTTAAAGAGGCACAACAAAACAAAAGAGCAAAAAAAAATATGTATACTTAAGCTTCACTTTGTCAAATTTGATTATCATCTACATGGTTTAGCAATAAAAACAAGGTGCAACGTGAATACCAGTGATCATCCCCCATGTTCAGGTTGTGATACTCCATAACAATCACATAAATACCATTCGTTATCAATTCGGTGTGGTTTCTGCATTTATTCAGTATAATACACAATAGCTACATGGCGTTTAAATTTGCTTTTATTTTAAATGACAATGGTGCTAGTTAGGAACTTTAGATTTTTATACCTATTCACAATTGGTACGTTTTTGACATCAGTTTGGGAGGCTGTTTATTTTAATAGTCTACCACTATATTCCCGCCCTGGGGATTCAGAAGCAAAAACCGAAACACTTTGTCTCTTACTAGTGTTGTTGAACACATTAGTTTGATTGCACAGTTTCCATGGATTTCATCTTTTCTGATTCATGGCAGGAACCGAATCATTACGAAATATTAATACAATATTATTTGTATATTAATAAATACAAAGTTATTTAGTGCACTTTCTACTCCCCAAATAGTTAAGCTAACACTTAGCAATTTTGGAATAATATTAATTTCAAAATGTATCCTAAAAATGTATCTAAAAAAAACTGCTTTTACAGTGCGCTTACCCAAATATTGCCATCTTGATGGTATGGTTTCCAGTTCCTTCCAGTGTCACTATAGAGAAGTCTGTACTGGGTCACCCAATCAGAGCTGCTGTATCTACCCTGCGTTGCTATGGCAGTAACTTGCTTCCTGCTCCCAAGATCCACCTGCAGCCACTGATAATGGTCACTGTCCAATGGAGACCAGCCGCCGGCACCTAGGTGGAAAAAATACAGTTACGGCTTCATGGTACTACCTGGGTGTGAAAGTTGTATATTCTGGAATTGTATCTGGGGTTGGTAACCTTGGCTCTTCCATTCCACTCCAAAACTTTGTGCTAACCATGTAAATATTTTTAAACAGGTCTTCTGCAGGGTCAATTAATTAATTAAGGCCTTGTGATGGCTTGAACTGAAAGAGCCTAGGCTGCTAATACCTGAACTAGAGGTTTAAGTGTTTGTCTTAAGGTGGATCTACACTGGAAGCAAGCGTTGCGAGCGAATAATTTAAAGTGACTGGAATGTATGGGTGCATCTACACCAACTGCGAGTGACGAGAGCGGCCAGTCTGGGTGAAGCGAGCGACTCCACAGGAATAGAAATGTGTTCTATGTCTCCCACCAGTCGCGAGTGACTAGAGTGAAACAGACCAAACAGTAGCAGTCAGTTCCCAACCCACTCACAAAACCACATCCATGATCAGCTTCAGCCCGATTTCCAGGGTCAGTCCGAATCCCTGCCCCAACCCCAGTTCCAGGATAAGCCCCACCTGCAACAGCTTTAATGCAGTATGGACTGTGGGAGAGGGTGGACGAGAAGGGGGAATGATGTAAATACAGTAGTTGTTTGTGTAGTGTTTTGTGGGCGCTGGGGGTGTATTGTGTTGTATTGCTGTGTGCAATGTAATGATTAGGATATGGTGTGCTGTCAGTGAGATCTGAACAGATAGCATCTTGAAAGATTATTAAAGTAGACTTGTTTACTCTCTTTTCTGACAAGATAACATGACCGCTGAGTTAAACAGTTTACCTACATCAGGTTTACTTTGTGTGATTTTTATTCTTTTGAAGCACATGAACACTTTAAGTTACGCAAACATGCATCCTAATCGTATTACTGTACCTTCAGCGCCAAAGCAGTAGCACTGTTAATGCGATTGTCTTGTATGGCATTACAAAGGAGTAATTGTAGCACACTGGCATCTTCGGTGGCATGAACCATTGGTAGCACAAAGCAATCAATAATCCTTAGTGTGGACTGGCCCGTCATTTCTCTTTGATACAACTATCTGGTACAAACCATTAGATAGAAATAGAGCTTGAACTTTTTAGTTTCTATTTTCCAAATCTCTACCTCCCTTTAAATGTTAATTAGTAGTTGTTAAGCTGTCTCTGTATCCTAATAAAGAGAAAAGTACTAATTCAAGACTGTGTTTAAGATCATTTTTTGCTATAAATCAAGGAGATTTTAAATGATGGACTTGCTATCAGTGTACACTCCGTACTGGGTATTTTATGCCGAAAAGAAAATCTGTCAGACAACTGTGTTAAACGAGTGAAAATAACAAAAGCACAACGATAAACTAGGCGACTGCAGAATGAAATGCAATTAGGATCAGCAATGAGCAATTAATGTAATCTGTCATGTCTGTTTGAAATAAAAATTAAGCGAAACAGAATCAGGCTCTGTCAGGATATGAAGGTAAAAACAAGTGTTATTTTGTAATTAACAACTTTTTAATTAGGAAACAGAATTGGCTCAGAATAAGTTTAAAGGGACGTCGTGATCAAAAATAAAACCTGAAAACTTCAAGCCCTAGATATAAACTATCTGATCCAAAGAAATTTCAGATGGCTGTAACACATTACTATTAAGGTCTCCCATACAGTATATCACATGTAGATACTGTCCTTATAAAAGTTTACAGCACTATTTTTGCGTTCTCATAGTTGTAGTATGTTAATTACCCTGGTTTGTTATGTTCATTATTATGCTTTACCATACCTTGTTATTCTTTACAGTGCTTACCTATGCTTTATCATGCTTTTATTATGCTTTATTACAGTTTGCGATGCTTTTACTATGGTAAACTTTTATAAGGGATTGTGATAGGTAAGGGGTTATCCTCTGACAGAAGGACAGAGAGACAGAAGTGGCATTTACACATCACTCAGATGGACAGATTTATTTATTTTTTGTTGTATTCTACTACTGCTCTTAATTATTTTCTGTATCTTGCAGTTGATTTTACTCTTAAAGGTATCCGTATCCACACTTTTTGTAATTGCTCTTATTTGAAATCGTTATCCATTTATCTTACTTACTACGTGCTCTTAATGGAATTTACTCTTATAAGCAAATATCTTTACTATAAGTTTAACTGCTCTTAGTTGAATTCACTCTTAAATGTAATTATTTACTGTATTACTTATTTTGCTCTTATTTGAATTTTATCTTACTTTCTACAGATTTTACTGTACTTTATAACTGCTCTTATCTGTAAGGTGATATTGTGTAATGTGATACTTTGTAACAATTGTAAGTCACCCTGGATAAGGGCATCTGCTAAGAAATAAATAAATAAATAAATAAATAAATAAATAAATAAATAAATACATAATAATAATAATAATAATAATAATAATAATAATAATAATAATAATAAACAAACACAAAGGAAACCGCATGACGCTACCAGCAGTGGTAGGTTATGTGTGAAGATACAACTAGTGTACAGAAAATCTAAGCAAAATACAAAAACAATACGCTGCAAAAACAGCTAAAAATAAAAGCGAGCCATGAAAACTGCAGTGCTCTGCTCCTTCTATAAAGGAGCTCCCACTGACACACCCTTCCGAGCTATCATTTTAAAGTAGGGTTTAAAAATCCCTGTTCTTTTCAGGCACATTTAAATTACAAACCCCAATCCCGGTTTCACACTCGATGATCAGCAGTTTTAAAACATTTTAATTGTGTCTTTGTTTGCTCATCGCACACTAATATTGACTTCTTTTGTCCTGGCTGTCCACATAGGGGTGTGTCAGGGGCTAGTTTTTATAGCGAGTCGCTCCACCAGGACACATCCACCAGCCAGTCAAAGAACCTCAGCCGGCCAGTTCTCGTCTGCAAGTCCTTATAAACATCACACAGCTGGCAGAGCTGACAGAGTGTCTGGCTCTCTCCAGCAAAATACGCAAGCATGCAAGAAGCCAGTGACGGAACGCTGACTCTATTACAGGGTGGTATTCAAATGTTTTATGTATTGCAGTTTTCTTTGAAAGAGGTCCATTAAGCAAGCTTTTCAGCTGGCAAAACAGGGCACTAACAAATTGCCACCAGAACAATCCAATACCTTATTCCACCATGCAGCCATTAATCACATCTGCAGTCCAACCAGATAAACGTGGAATATCATTAAAAAATCAATGCCTTTAAATCTAATCTTAAAGGCATGCATAGTGTAAACTAGCTTTTTAAGTCTGAACACTGCAGGAAAGTAGTTATGTATGATGGCTAATAAGACACTGCCCCACCCACAAAATCCAGAGGGACATCAGTACTTGACAGCAGCAGGACAGTGTGAAAAGGACAACAGCTTCTTTGTTGAGGAAGGCAAAATTTGACGTCTAAGTCTTCTAATCTCCAACCTGCCACCCGAACAGATGTTAGAGAGAAATATACAAAACAGAGGACGGTCAATAGATATAAAAAAAAACCTTGTCCAGTGTGTCACATGGGAGAAGTAAAAGGGACAGAGTATTTACCACGCTGCTGTCCTACTGTATAATACATTTCAGTCAGCTGTTCTAGAATAATTTAGAATGCTGAAATTGGTTCACATTTATGAAATTGTTCACATAATGAAGTTTTTTGACCAGTGCTGGTAGCTGGTGTAAAGCAGGTCCAACAAAACTCAGAGTGTCCTCAAAAAGGATCACAACAGTATTGGACTTCTTACATGTCACTACTGGGAGTTGTGTTCTGTTGATATTTAAGGATACATCAAATTACCCATCTAATAGAAAGGTAGATTATTCATCCTTTGTCTTTCTTACACTTTGAATGTGCAATATTGGATACAGGCATCTGCCAAATAAATAAATAAATAAATAAATAAATAATAATAATAATAATGTAGTGTGCAAGGTGTATTTGTATTTGGACTAGTTTAAATACAAATATACAAGGGAAGTAATGTTAAAACTTTACAATGCATTAGTAAGACCTCATCTAGAATATTGTGTTCAGTTCTGGTCACCTCGTTACAAAAAGGATATTGCTGCTCTAGAAAGCGTGCAAAGAAGAGCAACCAGAATTATCCCGGGTTTAAAAGGCATGTTGTATGCTGACAGGCTAAAATAATTTAATCTATTTAGTCTTGAACAAAGAAGACTACGCAGTGATCTGATTCAAGCATTCAGAATTCAAAAAGGTATTGACAATGTCGACCCAGGGGACTTTTTCGATCTGAAAAAAGAAACCAGGACCAGGGGTCACAAATGGAGATTAGATAAAGGGGCATTCAGAACAGAAAATAGGAGGCACTTTTTTACACAGAGAATTGTGAGGGTCTGGAACCAACTCCCCAGTAATGTTGTTGAAGCTGACACCCAGGGATCCTTCAAGAAGCTGTTAATGAGATTCTGGGATCAATAAGCTACTAAAAACCAAACAAGCAAGATGGGCCGAATGACCTCCTCTCGTTTGTAAATTTCTTATGTTCTTATGTTCTTAAATTGTAATAATAAAATACCTCGTTTTGAATTTGTGTCATGCAGAACACGACCTTTATCGAAATAATCAGACTAGACAACGTTTCTAGTGAATACAAAGGCACAGTTTTATTAGAAATAAAACTAAATAAAGGAAAAATTAAAAGGTGCAACAACTAAACTAAAATAAAGGAAGAATTAACTAAACTAAACAGTAAATAAAGGAAAGTTTAAACAATGACACCCCACTCCCGCTGGTTTGTCAGCGATCCAACGCAATTTATGGGAGATTCCCTTAAGGTTACAAGTGCATTCCTGACAGCTATTTAAGACGAAGGTTAGTCTTAACAGGGGTATCGTTAGTAACACAAATATTTACTTTTGTTAACATTTGATAATCAAATCATTGTTAAATCAGTCTCATATGTATAATTTTGGTTCAGAAGGCAATTCTCACTCTTGCGAAATAAAGACGCTCTTTGCGTTCAGACAACCTATCGAGAATTATCTATTATCAAGACAGCTAAATTTGGATTCTAGCCTTAAATGCAGAATGATAATTGCCTTATGAAACTCACATCAATTTGTATAAATAACATACAAACAAATACTATAGTGTTCATTAACTCAAAGCATGAATTGAAAGCAATAATACTTTTCTTACATTCCACTTAAAACAAAACATTAATTTTACTTTAAGGTCTGCTTAGTTCATCGAGTTCATAAGATGATTAAAACACTACTCATTGAATACTTAACGGACGTGCGCTGCCTCCTCCAGCTGATCCGTGTCTTCAACAATACAGGTGCTCGAGGTCTCTCCTGCTGGCAAGGACAAGTCCAGGGTCCATGGTTTGCCTTCCTCGCATTTCGTCTCCACTTCACGGTACGAAAGAAATGTCTTTGCAAAGAACTAGAGTCATTAACTACCTAGGTATTCCACTGAAACAGCAATTCCTCCATCAATATGTGCACTCTTCGTCTGGTTATGTCTAGGATATTCCACCGCAAACTCTGGCACTGCTAGCTCAATAAATTTAATATATTTCAATTTATGTTTACTTGAACTATTCATCCAACTCTTTCTCCAGTGATCAATCGGGGCTAAGTTAGAGATTTGATTACAAGTACTTTTATGATTTTAGACGTCATACACATTATCTCGTATTAGAGATCTCTGTTCCAGCTGGTCGCAGGCTGGATCTCCAGATTGTCACAGTTCAAAGACTGGTTTGTGTATCAGAACCTTGGATTTCGTGTCGGAGCACTGTTTGAGTGTCGTGCTTATGCTTTAGTAATCTCCTCTTTACCCCTGTGATTGGATAGTTTGGTTATTTTGGGCGGTGCCTGAGTCCACATGGAGTGTTTTTCATAGGTTGTTCTCGTTCCGACGCGGCCCCTTGTTCTCCATTGGTCCGCTATTCCGCCCCCTGTCGGCTGGATTTATGAGATGGACTGGTTCCTGTCTTAGGTGTCAAAGCACGCAGAACTGTCTGGCTTGCGGTGCCGAAATTGTCATTCAGCGATTGTGAAGATAAGCCATTTGTTCAGCAGTTAGTTTATGACTCTTTTTAAAAGCATTCTTTGTCAGTGGGGGAGTTTGTGACCAAAAACCAAGGAGATACAGAGAATGGTTTAAGATTCCCTGCTGTATATTTCAATTCTGTTACTGTCGTACACAGAATGATATTATGACCCACTCTGACGCTACAATAATAATAATAATAATAATAATAATAATAATAATAATAATAATAATATAATGTAACTGTATATTGGAACTACAACCCTAAGGGGATCCAAGTGACTCAGTCAATTTGGATTTAATTTTCATCACCACACTGAGATGCACACATTTCCATATGAGTTCTAATCTCTTTCATTTTTGTAACTAAAAAAGTAAACCTCCTCAACATTCAAAGTTGTTTACAAATGCCTAGAAAAGTAGGTGTAGCAATGTAATAGTGTAGTGCGATGAGGAGAAATAGTTCCTGCCAGTTTTGGCTCCCTAATCCGCAGGAGCACCAGAGCCAATGCAAACTCCATCTAGAATCCATAGCGAAGACAGTGGCTTTCCACAGCTGGGACTGCAACCTGTACTCCCCTGACTGAATGACTCACCCTGTGGCTGTGCTTTTACCAGGTGAGCCACTCTGGGACACCAGTGATTCTTATTCTATAGAATGCTGTACATACTGTTGATATGTATCATTGTCATCAGCCTTTTCAACATACTGATAGCTCTACTTTTGAATTGAATCTAATTGTGTTTGTTCTATTCAGGTAGTGTCTCTTTTTTTGCTTTTGGTCAGGTATAAAAGTCACAGAAAACTGCTGCAAGCCTGACACAAATTAGAAAATGCATTTATCACTACCAGCAATGATGAGATCATTTAAATCAGAAATGGCTTTGTATCAAGAGCAGATACATATTTATTGGCCGCAGGGACAACTTCACAAAGCATATCCCTCTATTAACTGATGACTCATGTGACCTTCAAGATGAATCCATTTTAATTAACCTCTTATCTGAGGTGTTATTGACATTACTTGGGATACAGACACAGAACCTAATAAAGTGCTGGGTTAATAAATCAGAACGGTTTCCTTTAGAAATACAGCTGATTTTCATGAACTTTTACTATGGAATCTGGAATTCGAAGCATCATAGAAACTTATTTTTTGTCTCTGTCACCTCTTTTTAATCACTATATTCTTGTGTAAAAAATACAAAACTAGAACCGAAGATCTAAGTTATACTTTAGGGCGGGTGTACTTTTTTATATATTGTAACGTGGTGATTCTGTGGTGCAGTATGTTGGTGCAATAAACACAGACTGGCAACTTCAGATATGGTGTAACGACACTCACGATGCCCTTTATTTTGAAGGCAGGTTGCAAAAATAAAGGAAACACAACCAGAAGAAAGCAAACAAAAAAACCTATCTTCATAAGAAGATGCTAACTATACTTTTTAGGCCGGAGGCCCTACCTACCACCTGGGACAGCTAAGCTGTTTACCCAGTGCAGTTAAACAGAAAACAAAAAAAAACCCCAACTTCACAGAGTTCCCTTCTCTTTTGACTTCCAACAAACTCACTCACTCCTCACAGTACCACACCAAGTCTTCCCTTCCCCCAGCTGGGTAAAACCTGTCCCATTTATAGGGCTCACAATTATCAAACTACCAGCAGGTGTCAACAATAATTCAATCCAATAAGCATTACCTCATCCTGTTATGTTGAGAGCACCCTCTAGTGGCTCTGATAATGCTACACAGGGAAAAGATACTTTGACAGGCGCTGGCTCACATAATGATCCTGTATGACCTTATTACAATATACTGTGGCAATGTGCCCCGCCCCTGTGTGCATTTCTGTGTTATATGTTGCGTGTGGTGTGTTGTGTGTGAATGTTGGTGTATAGATATGGCTGCACGGGATATAAATGGGTGTGTGCAGCACGAGTTATTTAAAATGTTAATTGTATTTAGGCACGAGGATTGCACTTCACTTCACGTGCATTTAAAGTACTTTAATATGCGAACACGGGGTTTTCACAGATTAGTTCACGTGCTGGGATTCAAGTGAATAATTAATTGGTAATTGAATCCCAGCACAATTGTATATACAGATGCACTTTTAATTCAGTCGGGGTTGTGTGTTTAGGGCGAAGGAACGGGAGAGAGTGAGGAGAGAATTAAAGTATAAAAAGCATTTGCTACGTGGTACGTGTTTGTTTAGTATTCGTCCCTGTTTGTTAGTGTCTGTTCGTTTTGTTTGTCTGTTTATTTTGGCTAAAGTGCCGTGTCTTGAGTTTTGTTCAAACCTTTTGATTTATAATAAACCACGCAACCACGCTTTCATTCATTATTTTCACTCGCAGTGCTGTGTGTTCATTTCTGGTCTGAGGTCATCACTAAAGCCAGCCTGTCACAATACTCAAGAAAGAATAAATGTTCGGGTAGAAATTGGGTTTTATTTAGAAAGAAATAAACAAATGCTTAAGCACAAAGTGTTGTAATGGAAATCATAAACCATCAACAGTTTAAATCCCCAACGTGTGTATATTTCCACACATTGGGGTATGCAAACTTTTGACGACATCTATCTCTCTCCCCTCTCTCTCTCTCTGTTTACTGCATATGGAGGCATTTCTCTGTTCCAATCAAGTTTTATTTTGTAGTGGAGTTGCAAGTATAATTGCACACAGAACATACAGGAAAACTAAACAACTTTACTCCATGCTGTTTTACAAAGAGAAACGATTGACTGTTACATCTAAATGCTCTTGGCTTAAACACACACTCATAAAACAAATAACTGGGAAGAAAAGTGTGCAAAAAAAGCAAAAACCTTAAAGCTATATTGCTGTCATTTTGAAAAATCTAATATATAATATTATATATTACACTAAGAAGCCACATTTTTCTAATAGGTAAATCAGCTTACCGTCATCGGCGCCAGTTCTGCTCTGTTGCATTTCAATCACAGACAACTGCGCATGCATAGTCAGTATTAGATATTTAACAATATCTAGGCTTGAATTAGATTTTAACCTCTAAAGCCTGTCTAATTTCTGTTCCCCTTTGCCAAGTTATTACAGTTTGAAATTCAAACTTCTGTGTTGCTGTCAGGTAATATTTCTCAGACGATAATAAAATATGTTATTAAAATATCCAGCATGCAAGAGTAAACAGCAATGTATTTATTTTTTTGCTCGAACTGAAAAACGTTCAGCTGCTGAACTGTCTCAATTAAGTGGATAATATTTACTGCAGACTTTTTAACTCTTATGTGTCAATTATTTGTTACAAAGTCCACCAAAGAAGTGCAATATAAACTGCCAATATATGAGCCAGGAGCAGACTTAAATTAGTATAACAGACATTCCTGGGTTTAATATTGTTCAGACTGATTCGCAGCAAGGGTTCAATTTTATATTGCTACACTTCACTTGCAGGAAATAAGGCCTTTGGTGCAGTCAAAGCTCAAAATGTATTCTCAGTCTGCGGGCTTGTTTATTTAATGCTCTTTAAATATATGTAAATAATAATTTTAAAAAAATCTATAGCTTTTAAAAACCACAACCTGTACCTTTTTATTTACATATTTCAAATGTATTTTTTATAAACATTCTCTTAGTTTAAATGAACTTTAAAAAACAGTCCTCTACAAACATTCCTTACAAACATTTTATGAATGTGGCCCATTTTAAAAATGTCCATAAACTGACTGAAATCTGTATATTGAAAAACAAAAACGTGCCACTAATCATCATGTAAAGTGAGTGTGAATTGGTTCATTAAATTGATTTAATTGTTTAATTGCTAGGGACAGCGATTCAATCCTGAGAGCTTCTAAACAACATGGATTGAAATCATATTGCTTGAAAATGTATAAGAGAACCCAAACAAACAAATGAAGCAAATCAGCAAGCTGCATATAACTGATGGATGGAGAGGATCGTCACAGGAAGTAATTCCCGCCCCCGTGCTGGTGTGTGCTTTTGGTAACTAGCAAGTAAAACAATTAAATTCATTAAGCGAGGCAGGTAATGCAATTCAGGGGGCAACCCTAACTGATACTGACATTCTGGCTGTTGCAGTTTATGTTGTAGTAGCCTGTACTTTAGCTAGATTGTTTTTACTGGGGTACAGCAACTGTGATATTGAACAATCTGTTTTGGAAGATTATAGATCTGCTTCAAAACCTGTTCTTCTTTGAGCTGCTTCAGCCGAGAAAACTGAGCTGTGCGTATTTATTTTTTTGTCTTTTGTCCCATTAATTGTTTGGCAATTTGAAGTCTAACAGCGTACAAGGAAATCAGACGTTTCAGAGACTGGTTTACCTAGAAAATAAGTACATCAGGCAAATATATATATATATATATATATATATATATATATATATATATATATATATATATATATATATATATATATATATATATATGAAATAAACCTATCAAATAATGCTGTAGGAGTTTCTAGAATTTGGGTTGCATTGTGGTCAATGTAAATTACTGTACCTGTGATTATAACTACTTAAGTACAACATTATACTCACTGTCCCATTTCTGACTGTATCTGTCCACAGTATCTTCTGTGTACCATTGCATTTAATTTGGTGGGTATGGCAGGTATTGTACAAAAATGTCCTTCGTGTGTGTATAAAAAGTAGGCTGACAGCAAGTATTGAATATGTGTAAAACATACATAACATTGGGCTATAAGTTTTGCCGGTAAATTAAGTATTCAGTCTGTCAAATTTCTTTTCCCCTTTGCGAACCTCCATCCCCTGAATGGTTTTCTGCCTCATATTCTCATTAGTTTCCCACTTGTTTTCAATCTCTTTTTTCATTTATTCATCAAACAGCACAGTAGGTAACTTTCAATTGTTGAGGCCAAACAGGTTTTCTCTCAAGTGGGATTCGACCTTACCCTCCACCAAGCCCATGGAGTTGATATCTTACATATGAACTGTAGCTTAGCAGAGTTTATAGTTTCTACGGCAGGAGTGCACTTTAGGCTAGGTAGAGACACTATAAATGCAGTTCAAGTAGTAACATCTACCTAAAACCTTAATGACAATAATGGACCTATTGAATAGAGAGCAATAGTAATTAACTGTATTTTCAAAGGTAAAGAGCATTTATGAATCACTATAATGTTATATTTAGTAGTATAGTCAAACCCTTTAATACACACATATTCGCTTTCTATTAGAAAAAGTTATTATAAATAATCCAAAACAGTATCGTTGCCATGTCATGTAAGACCATGCAAGACTGCAACAAGGTCAAACCTGGAAAGTAAATTCATCTTGGATCAGGACTGATTACAGTACTTGCTTGTTATTTTACAACATTTATAATCTCTCTCCATAAACAAACCACCAGTCAATATCGCCAAGGATAGATATACTGCTAGGAACAGGAAGTAATTTGTAATTTGTAAGATGTCAAGACTTGTTTATGTAAAAACCCATATGTAAAGACATTTTAATGTTTGCAGTGCTATTTCTTTTAATTTCATTTGTTTATATTCCTTGCAGTGTTCTCATATTATGGATGAAGGCAACACACATTTTTTTTTTTTTTTAATTAAAATGAAAATGAAAACCTCTGAAAAACAGGCATATCTTGTTTGCTCGTTGCTGATGAACACAATGCCCCCAAACAGTAACAGCACTTTTTAAAAAATATGAATTAGATTCTGTGTAAAACTATACAAGATACAGAGAAGCATGGGGCTTGAAAGGTACAGTCTCTTCCCATGTCAAGTGGGAGGACCTGTCTGATTGTAAAAAATCAAAGCATTATTTAATTGTAATTTTGAGCCACAGGAATGAAAGAAATCTCATCAGTTCTACAACTAGGGAATAGTTGGTGAAACATGAATTGCCACCTGTCACATTACAGAGATGAAGTGTAACCAAAATGCAATGAATACTGTCATAAACTGACAAGCAACACTTCCTCGTGATAATGGTTCATTTACAGAAATTATGAATCAATATAAAACTGAAACAATATCATTATGATAACTTTAAATCAGCTAAAGTGGAAAGAGGCACACTTGAGTGTGTCAATAACAAGGTGCTCCTCTTACACAATACGTTTTTGTAAAATTTTAAATTCAATGTCGTTCTGTGTAGGTATTGACAAACTCTAATACCCTTTGTCTGTAAAGACCTGGGCAGTCTTTCTTATATTTTCTATGGAAATTTAATATAAATCATATCTTTTTTGAAGTCGCCCAACAGATACCTGTGTTTACTA
The DNA here is from genome assembly GCA_030684275.1 of Acipenser oxyrinchus oxyrinchus. NCBI lineage: Eukaryota > Metazoa > Chordata > Actinopteri > Acipenseriformes > Acipenseridae > Acipenser > Acipenser oxyrinchus. The sequence continues at coordinate 85,329,241 of CM060249.1, forward strand.
CAGGCTAACTTCACTATAATGAACCCTTCTAAAAACAAAAACTAATTTTTAATGATCCCAACAGCAAGAACCAATTTTTTCAATGCAAATCAGCCTGATTAAAATTATCACGTACATGATCGACCCGAATACAACAATCTCAGTACTGGCTGACACTGAACTTTCTCCAGTGTCAAGTGTGTTATTCTCTCAGTGAAATCAAAGACCATGGTTGACTAATTCAAAGATAACGCTATTTCGAAGATGACCTATTGTAGTACGAATCATGACGAATGTAATCGTTGCCTGTCCATCATCTTCACACAAACTGCAACCAGGCAACGGGCGTGAGGAGCAATCAACGCTGGATAGTTTTTTCAAGAGAAAGGACATGTAATTACTGTATTCAGCACAGGGGGACATTAGCGTTGGTATAATTTATATGTGGAAACGGGTTTGTTTTGTGTACTTTTTGGAGTTGTTATGTTTGATCAAATTGAGACTTGCTGCCTACCTGTCTTGTATTGTGTCCTCTGTGCGTTACCATTGTTGGTAGCATCACATGACCCGTTTGTTTACTTTCTGTTTTGTGTTTAATACATCTTGCGCACCTGTGCCAACGTTTCAACACCAACTCCCAGGTCTCTCTGTCTTGCAATGCGGTTACCCACACATGACACAAGTACCTTGTCACAATACCGTTTAAATGTTGATCAATGTGAAGGAATCTTCATAAAAGTACTATATATTGATGTTCAATTCAAATTTGCCGTTTTGTCATTATTCTGATACAGAAAAATGACAAATCCTATTATAATGAACACCCTGATATAACGAACATTTCTCCAGGTCCCATGGGGGCTCGTATAGTGAAGTCAGCCTGTATTTATATTGTAGCGTGCACGGGGGAAGGCAGCAGCATGGCTGACAGGTGACGTAATCACACACAAAGACATAAGCCCGATATACGCTTTTGCAAAGAAGCCAGCACTTCTGTACAGCGGTATTGGCGCTATGCTTTAGTGCAAGAGGTCCCGGGTTCGCGCCCGCCTTCTGCCTATGTGTGGATTGCCCCGCCCTGTGTGATGCACATGCCTGCATTAACCAAGATCTCTACAATATTAATAAATACATATTCCCGTCAAACAGGATTGTATTCTTGTAGGCCTAGTTATTTCAAGAGGTTGTATTTTAGCTACAATTACACTGCAAGAAATATGTTGCGTTTGCTAATCAAATTTTGCAATGAAACTGAGAAGTAAAGCGTGCCAGGCAGGATTTTCCAGTTCAGCTGTATTTATTTATTTTTAGTTTAAAGAAGCTTTTTTTTTTTTTGTATGGTACAGTGTACTGTATGAGATTCCATCGACTTTTTGAAGATGTCACACTCCTACAGTTTTTGTACAAATATATATTATATATTATTATTATTTGGTATGTATTTGAATTAATTGTGTATGTATTTGCAAACTGGTGGAATACAACAAATACAAAGCTATCTTTTCCACCATTGAACAATGAATTGTATTTTAATTTGATTGCATAGTGCTGTCATTCTGTACCATTTCCCATTCAAATAATCGTCCATGATATACACTGCTATTGCTAACCACATTGCATCAGAAAGGAACTTGATGGGCCCAAGAAAGGTTTTAAAAATATACACTGATCAAAATAACCAGAGCTTGCTGATGTTCCATTGCCTTTATATACTCTATTGTTTGCTGAAAAGTCAATGTGTGCTGTCCCTTTTCTCAACCAGAAGTAAAATATCATGAACTATGATATAACTTACATCTCTAATGGCTATGATACTTTGCAGGAATATACATTTTTAATTTTTTTTTTCTCAAAAAGCATGTCATGCTTTTCTTCTGACTCTAACAACGACATTAAAACCAGTGTCCATTAACTGTAGAACAACCCTTAGCACTAAGATTGATTTAACCATATGTGAAGGTATGGGACTTTTTATAGATGAACATTCGTGAAATTGAAGTTTGTGAAATGCTGCAAAAAAAGAAGTGTTTATTCAACTGTTATAATGAGAATGAATGCATTGAAATGCATGGCTTTTTTAAACTCTCATTCCAATCACAGCTTTCACAGGAGATCTGAAGTGAATCCCAGGTCAGAATGATTTACAGGTTTGTTATTCGAGATGAGTTGAGCATTTGTTTTGCAGAGGAATATTAGGTTTTACTGCTGCATTGACGGCTCTGAAAGCTGAATTGGCTCTTACCTCCTCTTCTGTTTAGTTTTGCGTACCCCGGGGCGTAACTGCCAGCCAACATAGAAGAACTCGTAAAAGAGTTGTGGGAAAGCGGTGTGGACAATTGTTCATCACATTTCTCTGAAAAAAAAAACACAAGAAAATACAGCTAATGAGATGCTAGAAGTACAAAGAAATCCACATTGATATACATAATATGGTCACCATGCTTTTAATAAAATACTATTTGTTTCTGGCTATGAAGCAAACATGTTTATATAAGCAAATTCTAAGCATCTTAGTCCTTGTTTGACAACATTTTCCAAGCAAACAATGCAGGCATTTTAGAAAATTCTGTTTGTTGAAACCTGTTTAGGTTAAACCCCATCTTGATATATGTGTGCCTTTACTGGTGAGTGTTGTAGTGCAGGTGGTTTGCCTCCTAAAGACACCCTCTCAATGTAAGCCTATGTAAAGGCCATGGCTAAGGAGGTGTTACCCTCGCCCATTGTGGCAACTCCCAAAACAAAAGGGGAGCAACTACGACAACTGATAATCCATATTTGTATCTAGTCGCACCAACAATATAACCTAATTAAATAGACATCAAAGCATGTAACTACCTTAGATAAATCTATGTGCATAATAAATCCTTATCGGATTTAGGTGTTAGTGAATAAAATCATCATGTATTTTATTGTATTCATCTCTTGGCACTTTCCTAAAAAAACACTTTGAAGCCTGGTGGCCATGATGTTCGCCAATTTTAGCTGTCAGTACCTTGTGCGGTCAACACAGGTGCAGATCCTGGGGGGGGATGAGGGGGACAAGTGTCCCCCCCCCTTACACAACGCCTTAAAAATCTTTTTAAACAGTTTTATGATTCAGAATACCTTTTAAAATTATGTATAACTTGTTTTCTTGGGACTGGAATGCACCAGATTCTCCACCCCTCCTGATTTAACACTATGAACTGGTCCTGTGAACGTTACATGCATCATTGCTTGCACGCATGTTATTGCTTAAGTTGATGTGTACAATAATGGTTTTGATTTTAGAAATTGATATTCAATTTTTTTTGGAAGCCACCTGCAAAAAAAAATAGAGTGGAAGAACTAGATCAATGAAAGAAATGAAAGGGCCACATGTGTGGCCCTAAACAGCCCTGAGGGCCCCCGGACCCAACAACACAGCCAAATGCCAGAAACCGCAAATTAAAATGCATAGATAAAGAAATAATCCCAAATACATTCACTGACTAAAATATTAGCAATGTTACCATCTCAATTGAATAACAAAAAATATAATGTTCAGTTCCTACCATTAATGTGAGACCACATTAATGGGAGACCATAGCTTCCACCTGCTTTATGAAGTCAAGCATAACAAGCGCATTGTACCTCAGCAGAGAGATTTCCATCAGACAGTCTGTTGCTAATTTTTTGCTTATTTATTCCACTGCACTCACCACTTTCTGAAGCAGCTAGTGTGTTTGACTCTCCGACACAATTTATATGGCAAGCCATATTACCATTTAGAGAGATCTCAAATTTCATTTTAAGATAACTTGAAATATTTAAAAATTTCTCTAAATCATTTCGAGATATCTCAAATTGAATTACAGATATCTTTAATTATGCATTTGTTAAGCTATCTAAAATTAATTTTAAGATATCTGAAAATCAATTAGAGATATCTGTAAATCAATTAGATATCTAAAAATGAAATAAAGATATCTCAAATTGATTTACAGATATCTTTAAATACTATGGAAACCATGTGGATTATGCTAGTATGGTACGTCAAACTGTAGAGATATCTTAAAATTAAAACATTTTAAAGATATCTCTAAATCATTTTAAGATATCTTGAAATAACTTCCTTTTCATTTAGCGATATCTCTAAATCATTTAGAGAGATCTCTAAATAACCTCCTGTTCATTTAGAGATATCTCTAAATAACTTCCTGTTCATTTACAGATATCTCTAAATGGACATGAAGTCCATTCAAAACATAGAGCATTTTCACAGGAAGTAATTTGGAGATATCTTGAAATGGCTTCCTGTTCATTTGAAGATATCTTAAAATGATTTAGAGATATCTCTAAATGAACAGGAAGTTATTTTGAGATATCTTAAAATGATTTAGAGATATCTCTAAATAACTTCCTGTTAATTTAAAGATATCTCTGAATCATTTGAAGATATCTTCAAATGAACAGGAAGCCATTTCAAGATATCTCAAAATGACTTCCTGTGAAATGTTTTGAATGGACTTCCTGTCCATTTAAAGATATCTCTAAATGAACACAAGGTTATTTCAAGATATCTCTAAATGATTTACAGATATCTCTAAATGAACAAGAAGTTATTTTAAGATATCTTAAATTGAATATCAGATATCTTTAAATTATTTAAAGTTATCTCAAAAACATTTAGAGATATATTTTAATGATTTAAAGATATCGCAAAATGCATTTAGATATCTAATTTAAAGCTCCATTTAGAGAAATCTTGGCAAATGTCCACAATTTTCTTTGAGTGCTGGATGCGGAAGCACCTATCTTGTCTGTTTATGTCTGTGTTATGTCTGTGGTGAAGGGACTATGAGTATTGCTCAGATCCGCCTCAATTTTTCTTTTCAGCTTCTCTCGGCTTCTCTCGACTTCTTGGCCATTGAAAGCTTTTCTTGGCTTTTTCCGGAGAAAAAACAACTAGGGATCTGTGATTGACGCCTTTTTGATGATGTCGGACAGGGTCCGACATCGGACAGGAAAGGGTTAAGCATCGTTCTGCCGCAAAACTCAAACCAGCCTGAGCCATCTACAATTATTAAGCAGATTCTTAGCAATAAAACACTGTGTTTTCGAGCTGACTGGTTCACACGTTATCCCTGGTTACATTACGAGGACCTGGTTAAGGGAGTACTGTGCTTTTTCTGTGCAAAGTCATGGCAAATGAAACTAATAGACATGTCCAAATGTGCGGAGGGGTCATTTCTGTTTGATGGGTTTCGCAATTGGAAGAAAGCCCTGGAGAAATTTAAAAGCCATGAAAAATCATTCACTCATTGATTAGCATCACAGTAACTAAAACAACTGTTTTAACACAATACCCAGAGGTACTGTCCAGTTTGGAGGAAGCGGCAGACCAGATGAGGTCAGAAACAGCTTCTTGTGCCAACGGCTTACTTGTAAGATTTTTAATGAGAACAGTCAGTATTGTTCGGACTGCACATGGCTATGCCAGTTTTAGAGCTGCTGGAAAATCTTAACAGATGTCTACAAGATTAATTTACTTGTACAGCTGGGATGTTGGAAGCAGTAAATGCTGTACAACGCAAAGTGGATGTAGTACGCAGTGAACAGTATTTTAATTGAATGGACGTGAACAAGCTAATTGAACAATATGACTTAGAACAGCTGACAATTCCAAGACGTCGCAAAACACCTGCATGGTACACTGGAACTGCTACAGCTTATCATTCCACAACCGAACTGCAACACAACCAACCACAGACCTCTAGTTTATTGATTGTGCAAAATCTGAATTGCCAAAGCGATTTGACAGCAATGACCTTAAGCACTACCAAGCATTAAAAAAGGTACTGCTACATGATATCTTAAGTAAATATCCTGAACCCAACCAGGATTCACTAATGATCCAACTTGTGTTTAAATATCAAAATCAGTACAAATCTGTTGCTGAAGCCGCAACAATAATGCGAGATCTGACAACCAGGAGACTTTTCCCACAACTTTTACGTTGGCTGCTTGTTTCACCAGCATCTTCGGCCCAAGCAGATCACAGTTCTGGCTGTGCAGCAGTATAACACAAAGCAGACTGAACTCCGTAGCAGTATGACACACACACACACCAAGACATTCTGGATGGCATCAATCTGCCTGAACTGGAAAAGGAATTCTGTTCCAGATCAGACATAAGGAAAAACCTATTTGGAAAATATTAGGGTGAGTGACCTTATTTCTTTATAAATACACTTGTGTTTAAAATTCATTTTTTTCTAATTGCCATGATTATTAAATCACTCTAATTTGTCAAGTAACAATGCAATTAAACATAGCGTTTCTAAAGCCGATTAGTTTATAGTTGAAATAGACATTAAAAACATTTCTTATTGCTATTACCGTTTCAATACTCGCCATCTGTGTTTATAAGAATTTGTCTTAAATTGCCACACGTTTTGCTTCCCCCACCTTACAGTAGGGATCGCCATTCATGGCAGTCCAGTCTCTGATTGGACATGATAACACAATTTTCTGCTTTGTGTGAATAAAACTCATACAGTCTGGGAGGGAATCTAATTGAAAAGTCCAACCTATTACAATGCATTTTATAGTCCATTAATGGTGTGAGGAGTACCAAGTAGCTACTATACCGGAATTAACAAAGCTATTGCTGAGAAAAGCCTTTGGCGTTGTAATGTCAGTGATACAGTATATTGCAAAACCTAATGGCCAGTCATGGTTTGTAGTAGATCAATTAGCACAACAGCACATAGTAAACAGAAGTGCATCCGTTTCAAGAGTTGTGTAAGGCCACAGGTACCCTTTATTTGTTTGTTTTGCGATTGAGTTTTATGTTTTAAATAAATGTTGATTTCTAATTGTAAAATGCTGACACCTCAGCACAGCGTTGATACAGGTTCCCTTCATCTCTCTTACTCATTATTCCAGACCAGGCACACTATATTCAAACTTTTTCATTATTTATCTCTCAAGGGTTTCTTACAGCTATGGTATTCTTTGCTTATTCATATGGGTTATATACACATGTATATCTCTAGATATTAATAAAATAGTTAAATATGTTAACAAATGCATTAATAATAAATTATATGTTAATAAAACAGTTAAATATGTTAATAAATGCATTAATAATAAATGATATATTAATAAAACAGTTAAATATTGTACAAGTGAAGTACGGAAGTGATGCTCTCCCTGCTGAAGAGAAGTGGGGGGTCGGCACTTCCTGCCAACCCTGCAACACTACACCCCTGCCTACCGCTGAACCAGCATTGAAGGCAATATACATTTATCATCAGAGCTTTCAATCAGAAACACTATGTCTTGATATTAAGGAACATAGTCGATTTATGCAGATAATTATGCTTCACTGACTTGAAAGGAATGCCGTAATTTAAATTAACTTTTCATCTAAAGTCTTCTATTTTTTCAGAGATAACTGAAGCAAAAACTCTTTACGATTAGGCTACCTTTATTCCCAAAAGTAAGTTGGTCATTTTACCTTTATCCTGGCTGAGATACTGTGTCCTCATCCTGATATCATACTGAAAGATATCTACTCTAGCCACTGCATCATTACCAGCACCTCCTTGAACTGCCAGTCGCATTCCTGAAGAAATATATCATGGCTTTACTATAATGTACAGATTCTTTAGAGGCTTTCTTCTGGTAAGAGTACCACATGAGATAGTGATATTTAGAATAATTCATTTCAGCTTGGTGATCAGCCGTGTGAGATATTAAACTTTTTAATTAAAAAGTCAAAGCCCAAATGTTTTCTTTTGATCTGATCATTTTGTTTCCCAGCTTTACTTTGAACTCATTTATCTTTCCACATCTTCCTGTGTTACAGGACATGAAATAACACAAATGAACTTGCGTTGTATCAAAAAATCTTGGCTTCCCGTAAAGTGAAAATAAACCCTGGAATACCAAAGACCAACAACAAAACGATAATGAGCAGTTCTAAAGGCTTATTAGTAGCAGTATGACACCATAAAACATGCAACAAAAAAAGAGTGATTTACTATAGTTGTATCTGATGTGTTTTACTTTGTGATATGTATACTTGAAAATCAATATACAATTCCCACACATTATTGTCTGTTTCATGCACAAGTATTTCTTAACTTTATTTTATTAGGGACTGACTGAGCTGTAATGTAATTGATTTCACTGTGTACATGAGACCCAACGTGCAGTGATGTGGTGCAGCACTCAAAATGGTTCCCTTCTTCTCTATCATAATTTGGACAGTGAACGTAAACTACTGGTAAATTCTCTGATTTATTGATCAGTCAGTAATAAGATAAAAAATAAGTTTAAAAATACCTTTGCGTGAAGCAAACATGAATGCACTGTGTTTTATCCCTTAGTGCTTTAAAACTCCCCAATTCCTTTTACTCTAAGAGATCCTTTCGTTACTACAGTATTTCCTGCAGCCAGTGATTGTCAATCTAAGCTGTCGGTGTAAGCTCTTTATCAGTAGGATCACATCCAGGTTTCTTGCCTCAGCCTGGAGTGAAACCGTTTATCCCAACACAAAGGAAAGTGCCATGTGCTAAACAGAATCCAAAAAAGAAAAAGAAAAAGAAAAAATCCCCATAATGAATTTGGATCCCAGCCTGCCCAGAAAGGCAATGACTGGAGCTGCTCTTCCTATAAAGAAGGAATGGAAGCACACTGCACTCCAGGGAGCTACGTATCCATTCCACCCGCAGGGTTTTCTCACATACAATGTAGCTTCTTGAAGTTATACAGAATCAATGACATAATGAGCCCAGTGAAATGCTGGGTCACACACACTCGAATAAACTGAAGAAAGAATAATAAACAAAAAAGAAAAGAGAGTAAAAGTAAAAAATAAACAGACGTTTATTATTTTTGTTCTCTGTATTCATTCGTGTTTATTATTTTTTCTTCTCTCCCCTTCTCTCATGTTCACTACAATTAGTCATTTTGTTACTTGATGACCTTCGACACCGCATGAATACGTAACTCTGCAGCAGCAGTTGTTGTTGTTGATGCATAGTTCACCCCCTAGTCTCTGTAAGTCGCTTTGGATCAACGCATCTGCTAAATAACTAATTAATAATAATATAAATGCATATTTCAATCACCTCGAGTGAAAGCCAATGTGCAGATGAAAGTCAGTTTCATAATTTTTAATTAAGTGCTCGTTCGTTTCGTGGAGACAATGGCATTGAGCAAACCATCCACTAGATATAAACGAAAGTATGAGGCTTTAAGACAGAATGGGAGGAAAAGTTTGCTTTCACTGACAGTTGTAAACCTGTGTCTCATCTGCAAGAAATCACTTACACACTGTAGTCTGTACAAGACGAGCAGCCTCAAACGTCATTATGAAACCAATCACAACAAATATTCATCTGAATATCCTCATGGATCAGACTTGAGGAGAAACACGCTGGCCTCTTTAAAAGCACGCCTCAGCAGTCAGCAGATGCTCCTTTCGCTGTTCAGTAAAGAAGCTGATTTATTGACTCAAGAAAGTTTTGTATTGCATGGATATCGCTCGTGCCAAACATTCTCCTTCAGATGAATGAATCCTTTAAAATTGGACTGTTGCCGCTAGACTAGAGAATGCATGTTTAAATGTTATATTGCAGGTCTATAATATATATTATATTTACATATCTTACATATCTTACGTCTCGTCATGAGCAGGTACTGTAATCCCTTTCAAAATAAATAAAGTGCATTTGTCATCCACAAAGCTCTCAAAAGTACTTAATACATGCAGCAGTCATACAAAAATTATTCTTTTTATTTGAAAACCAAGCATTCAGATCTTCAAGGGAAGAGCTTGTCAAAAAGAATCCTTACAAAAATGTGTCTTTTTATGTGGTGTTTTTAGTGAAATAGTATTTTGCTTCATAATAATTGAATATTTTATTTAAAGTGCATAATACATACAGTATAAACAGAAATAATGGAAAAACACAAACAATGAATACTTTCCCCCCAAAAGAAGAATGCAAAACCGATTCCCAGAAAAATAAAGTTATCTTTCTGAATCACACCGCGAATGTTCATTGCACGAGTTTGGACTGTGTACTATGGTTTTTGTCTATGTAATTTGGTATTTGACGTATATCTCATATAGCTACTTCCTAATGCTTCTTCACTAGTCAAAAGTTTTAATCTTTTGCTTGAATTAGTTTCTTATATTTGTATCTCAGAATTCTTATTAAGCTTTTGAAGTTAACAGCAATCTAACAAATTCATCAATAGTTTTCCTTTTTTTTAAAATCCAACTTTGGAATAAACAAATAAATAACAAAATGAAAACTCAAAATTCAGAATCTTTCAAAACTGCTTGGTCCCAGCATGCTTAATTTGCTCAAACCAATATGCAATAGATTGCAAAAATAAAATCCTGAGATGCAGTTTGAATTCCGGTTGAGAAACCTGCTCTGTTGCTGGAGCACCTGGACGTCCCTCACAGCACAACACAGCACAGCACCAGCACTCACCACGACCCCGGAGAAAGAGCACAGTTTCGTGCACGGAGGATTGTGGTCACAGGAGTGTTATTATTTTGTTGTTCAGGACTGTAAACCTGCCGTGTTCCCCCCGATACCATCGCTGGTAAAGGGGTGGTTTATTATTATTATTATTATTATTATTATTATTATTATTATTATTATTATTATTGAAATTAAAACACAGATGTTTTTGGGAGAACTCTGGTCTGGACATTGCCTTTTATTTACACCACTCACATCCTGTTCACAAGTTACAATTTACTTAATCAATACATTTTTTATACACTTTTCTGATACTATTACATACTTACATATATCGTGCAAAAGATTTACAAGTTAAGTACATTATAACTATGCATAACAGCATTGTAATTATGTGTAAGTACACACACATTTACTATGCAGCTACTATCTAAATACACAGCAACAAATATTAAAGATCAAGGCTACTAATATGAGAGAGAGAGAGAGAGAGAGAGAAACAGAGAGAAAGAGAGAGAGAGAGAGAGAGAGAGAGAATCTATAGCATGGTAATCTTGGGATGCCGCATTGTCAGCCTAAAAAATGTTAACACAAAACAGTGATGCAGAAAATGAAGACAATGGAGTCCTGAAAAACAGTTTTTCAGAGATTCAGGTTTGGCTGCTTTTTGGAAAACTGTGGGGTTTTTTTGATCTTTAAAATATTTGGTGAATCTGTCCTACGAAAACTGAATGGGTCTGCAAGCATCAGGTCAACTTTTTTTTGAATACCACAAACCTACCATTAAAGAAGTTTTATTACCATTAGCATTAATACAGGTGCCCATATTGTTTAGGATCCTATTATGCTTTGCATGATTTTACCTTCATTGGTGATAGGTAGATTTATCAATAACCAAAAAAAAAGGAAATGCAAGTCACTTGCATCCTATAATTTTCAGTTCCATCCTAACTCTCATAGTCCACCAGAGTGAGGCTGGGACCAGGAAGTGAACTGACTTGCAGCAGAGGAAGTGATTATCACTCTTTAAATAGGGAACATCAAAATGAAAACAGTCCATATGACTGGATACATGACATTACACTAACACATATTTTACCTCTTTGTTGTAATGACATAAATAGATATCTTATTATGTAAAATCCAGTGTACATGTCAACTGACAACAGATGTGCCTATTCTACCGATTACAAAATGCCCTGTATAATGTCCTGCATAGTTAATAGCAAAGGTATAGCTGAATGCACATGACAGGTGGCATTATTTGAACACTAAAGGTTGTTCCAGTACTTTGCATGCTAATGAACATACTGTAAGACCTTCTTTCTGGAATAGCCACTGCATGGAAACAGATGGCCACAACACAATCCATGTACTGCCAACACAACAGTAACCTGATACAGGTACATTCGTTGAATCATACAGGCATTGGACAAAAAAAGTTCTAAAGTGTCACTATACAGTACAGCACACATTAATGTTTGTGATTTCCTATTCAAATGGCATCCCTTCATCTTCCTTTTGAATGCCAGTGTCAGTCATGATAAGCAACACAGCAGATCTCAATATCAATAGAGGATAACCCCTATGTTGTTCTCAAAGGGCCTACAATGTACTTGGCATATTTTACATTCAGAACCTGGCAAGAAGCTAAATTTGGCAGGATTATGAAAAAACAAAAAACAGTATCACAACAAACATGTTTTATTACAATATCATGCACTCGTTCCCTTCCACACCGTTGAGCGCCCCTCTTATTAGCCAAAGGGCTTATCATGCTGCTGCCAATTAAAGGCCTGTTGACTGATGACAGCCCACTCAATACAACCCTGCCTTGACAGTTTTTTTTTTTTTAATTGAAAAGAACCAGAGTCCCACTGGAACACTCTGAGATCTTCAAAACCCTTTCAAACAGTGCTGGACTGGCACTCAGTTCTTCTGCCATAGTCATCTTTGCCTTAAACAATTCCTATTCCTATTGTAAGGTCCTGGGGTATTGTAAGTCATTTTATTACCGATGATTCAGTTGATTTTGTTTCTTTTGCTCTCTCCGGTGCTTTGGAGTCTCTTTAGATAGAATCTTGAGCTCAGCATGTCAATTTACAGCCTCTCTGTTTTTTGCTACCGTTACCAGCGTTAATGAAAGGGCTACAGGCTGTTTGGATAAGTCACACGCAGGCAGATCGGTGACTGGCATTCCTTGACTAAACTCGTTCTCAAGGAGATCGGAGTCCAAATCAAAACATTGAAATGATTTCAGACATTTTAAAGTTGTTATAAAACACGTATCAGTGACATTGTTGTTTGAACTAGCGAAACACAGCTCCGTCCTGAATTTCAGCAGCATCCACTGGATAGGAATGTAAACAAAGACACTTTCAAAACTAGTCCCGGTAAGCATGTTATCCACTCATGTCATCCCACTCGAGTGGGATAACAAAAATGTATCCCATGCTTGATATACCCACGCTTGTGGTATAAAATACAATATTCCCACTTTTACTGCCTTAGACATACATGGCTCAACTGAAATATGCAACGTAAGTGATATTAATCATGTTTTAATGAATTGTAAGAAACTTCTCCAAGTTTTACACTCAATAAATGTTTATTTGAATAGTTTGATGGCTTGTGTATTTCTTTAAATTCCTGTGTAACTTCCTTAACTGTCAGATGATTGGCATTAACAAATATTGAATACAATTAAAAATGTTATGATTGAGCAGACATCAAAGCATAACCTGCGACTGGTTTTATAGGGTTGTTATGGGTTTATGTAAAGCATAACCTGCGACTGGTTTTATAGGGTTGTGTGGCAATGTGCCCCGCCCCTGTGTGCATGTGTGTGTTATATGTTGAATGTTGCGTGTGTTAATGTTGGTGTATAGTCATTGGGACACGGGATATAAACGGGTCTGTGTTTCACATGTATTTAAAAATGTAGATTTGTATTTAGGCACGAGGATGGCACAAATCACTTCACGTGCTGGTTAAAATGTAATGTGTGGTCACGGGAGTACACTTTATTAATTCACGTGCAGTTGTACCGAGATTCCAATTGAATGATTGACTAGCAATCGAGTCTCGGTACAACTGCATAAAAGCTGCATGTTTTCACTCACTCGGGGTTGGGTGTTCGGTGAGTGGAGAACGGGTGTGGAGAAAGAGAAATTAAAAAGTAGAACTAAATATATGTTTTCACTCACCGTGTTTGTTCGTTTGTCTGTATGGTCCGTTTTGTTTACCTGTTTATTTTGGCCGCAAGTGCCGTGTCCTGTGTTTCTGTTTTGTGTTCAAACCTTTTATTTTCTGTTTAATTATTAAATGCTGAGCACGATCACGCGCTCAGCTTCATCACAACCCCAAGTTTCTGTGTATTACTTCCTGTTTCTGGTCTGACGTCACCCAATGTCAGCCGTCTTTGTGACAGGTTGTTATGGGTTTATGTAAAGCATAACCTGCGACTGGTTTTATAGGGTTGTTATGGGTTTATGTAAAGCATAACCCGTTAAAAGTAAATAATCTACAGATGCATGAGAACAAACTGATTGTGCACAAAATATAAACACATATTGGACTCACACAGTCGCTTTATAAAAAAAGATCTGAAAATAACTAAATAACAAGACCAAAAAATATAAAACATACAGGCCATGGTACTTTGTAGTTCTGTTTTTCTGTGTGTATGGATTCTGTAAACCCATTAGTACTGAAACATTTATTGTAATTAGCAAACTTTAATGTTCCTTGGGTAATGCATGGGGTTTACTTTGCATAATCCATGGCTGGAGATCCCAGGGAAAACTTAACCACAGTGCATGTGTCTATCTAATTGCATTTTCTTGCGAAACAATGAACCTGACATCCCAAAAGGGCATCAAGGTTGTTTTTTTTTTCAATTTGCAATGCAAATAGGTGCTAAAAAAGAAAATCTCAATATGTTAGTTAAAAATGCTCACAACTAAAAGGATACTGTGCATATAAGTAAATATTAAAAATACTGTACTATCAAATGATGGACATAACTGTGTTCCCAAAGTCAAAGCATTCAGCCAGCAGAGCCTGTTTTGTGTTTTGCCAGGTTTGTTAAAACAGTTTGCTTGTGTTCATTGATTGAAAATGCATTAGAATAGTTTTATCAGTTTTCCAGTTAACACTCTGCTTTCTTTTCTTTACACAACGACTGGCCAGATACCTGTATCGGTTGTTGCTTGTCCAATTGGGTGGATGTATTACAGTCAGGTTTAAGTAAAGGTGGGCATTCATCACACTACAAAATAAAAACTAAAACACATTTTCTTTGTGAAAAAACATACATTTCTTTAAAATTACACATGAGAACAAAACAAGACAAGAATATAAAATAACAATAAAAAGGAATTTACACTAAATTAGTCCAAAAACAACTTTCACTTTCTTGTACAGGCTACTGTACAAATCAAATCGCTGTTGCTGTTATCTGTACAAATGGTAGCTTAAGCTTACAGCTCACTCAGTTATGTAGATGTGCCTCGGATGTGATGTGGGTTGACTAATGGGCTAAACAATAGAAGCACCTGACTCTTTGACATGTATGTAAACTGTGAAACTAGGCTCTGTATGGTCCGAAGTATTTGATTACTAAAATAAATGTGCTCTGTGCTTGTACCCACAATCCCTGTCTGTACTCTCTATACTGCCTTCTGGCCTGGATTAACATAAAACCAGCCTGCCCGTCATTACACCCACTTTGCAGGTTAACAGCAAGCGACATATTAAGAGGGTTAAAAACTGCTAACTGTACGTTAAATTTAACAATATATGCAAAATATGTAGTCCTGCTGTAGTCCAATAGAAATAATAATAGATGTTTCTACATTTTTAAAAGGCAATGAGATAACATTATCCCACTCATAATATTCCACTCGAGTGGGATAACAAAAATGTATCCCACGCTAGATAGGTAATATTCCTAAAATGATATGAACAGGTTTATTAGTAAATTGAAATAAATTCATCAAAATAATTTTTCTAATTGTTATTTGTATGAACTGGCACTTGCTGAAAGGTGTTTTACTATATGGAAAACAATAGCTCAGTTTGTTTTGTTTTTATTTCCATAATGAAGGCTACAACAAAACTGCGTTTCCAAAAGCCTAATTTATTGTTGCAGAAATTGCTTTCTCTTTCACTTCAGGTTTAATCTTCCTCCCTTGAGTATGCAATAAATGGATGGGGATGCTCTGCAAGTTGAAATATAATAAATGGAAGGTCACCCAGTGTTCTCTTGTGTACGTAATGGAAACAAAACACCGCCTGTCCCTTGAACTATAAATACAGATCATCACCCCACCATGTTACTGTGTGGGCAACAAAAGAAAATAAATGGTTGTCACAACAGCATCAGCCAGAAAGATTGCTGCTGTTTTTTCTGTTAGTCATGTCGAATATCTTGCTGTCACCGTTCAAATGCAAACACAATAATGTATTCCACACAAAGAATAGTGTTACACCAGTCCATTTGAATATGCAGCAGTTAATGTGTAAGGTTGCCAGATCTAGATGTAAGAACACTGGTTGTTATCTTGCGCTATATAATTATGTGTAGCAGACCTTGTTATTACAAAACACACACCCTAATGATAAAAGCACTTAAAAAGGTTTTACTTGTATGGAGCTCCAATTGCTTGAAAAGTCAGGAGTGGGTGATGTCTGGCATTTTAATTAGATGCATTCACTTGTGTTAGCATTTACCATTCAGGGCATTGCCGCTGTGAGGAAATTCTAAATTTGGGAGAAAACTGGGGTAAAATAATTTTAAAATGTTAAAAAAACTAGAGGCATTCAGAGGACCCATTACACCCCCTAAAGTTTCCAGAGAGCAGCATTTATTTATTTTCATTATGAAGACCTATGAATATGAGTATCAAAAAAAATGAGCAGCTAATTAAATGGAAATATGTATGAATAACTAATAACTAAGACTATTCTAAAATGACTATTTTGACAAACATGACAGGCCTTGTAGCATAGCTTGTTTTCAGAAAGAAATGCTACAGTACTGTCTGTGATAATATATATATATATATATATATATATATATATATATATATATATATATATATATATATATATATATATATATAGTGCTGTTGCATTAATCAAGAAATAAATCAAAAAGATTTTTAGCTTATACACCTTTGGAAGAGGGGACTATCTATAACCACCATAGCATACAGGGGTTTGTATGAGGATACTAGTTTCAAATAGGGCGCAATATTCACAAGAATTATGTGTCTCACGGGGGCCAGTTACCTGTCTAGAGGGCTTGTTTCAATAATGTTGTTAATATCTCCACTAACGTGGCTCAACCATTGCCATCTAAAAACACTAATTAAGTCTGATAAAGTGCCACTGCAATACAGTTTATATATTCAAACATCTCATTTTGTCTGATTTCCATTTTCTTTCATTGAGCAGTATTTACTATGAACTGCTGCACAAGAAATCTATAGATACATTTCATTTATTTATTTATTTCAACAGTGAAATTATGGACCATATTTCCATGTTGCTCAGAAGTGAATATATCTCCCTAGTGCACAATTGTTTCTTAACTATATTCAGCGCTATTCAATGTTTTGATGTGCAATGTTTAGTTTGTAGTTAGACTTACTGTACATGTCTTTAAATATCTTTTTTGTGACTGGCAAACCAGGCAGTTAAATTTTATTAAGAATTGAACATAGAAACAGTCTTTGTTGCAATTTTGATCTGACTTCATTCCCATCTTTTAAAAGGCAAATACTGTGCATTGTTCATCATAAAACCTGAGAGCAGGGAACAGGGTAAAAAAAAAAAAAAAATCAGAAAGGGCAGAGTGCTAATCACTGCTTTGAAAAAGTCAAAGGTTATCCTAATTACCTGCTACATCAGAAGGTTTTAAAAAAGTTTTTCTTTTTTTTTTTTTACTGAAAAGGTTAGTTTAAACTGTATACCGTATAATAGAATGGGCATGTTTGTGTTAACGTGATTCACCTGCAGTAAGCGATGGACTGTATAAACACCCACACAATAACATTCAAAATCTCCCCCAATCACCAGTACAGTAATCAAAACAAACAAACGTGTATGCGGTTAAAATATTTATTAAGACACTCATTACACTAATAAAAAAGATTTATTAAAACCTATAATAAAAAGTACAGTAATTCGTCACGTATC
Source organism: Acipenser oxyrinchus oxyrinchus (assembly GCA_030684275.1). Classification (NCBI taxonomy): domain Eukaryota; kingdom Metazoa; phylum Chordata; class Actinopteri; order Acipenseriformes; family Acipenseridae; genus Acipenser; species Acipenser oxyrinchus. The sequence goes on from CM060249.1 coordinate 85,346,895, forward strand.
TGACTGCGATGGGACCAGAGTAAGGGCTGATATGTAAAAAGGCAGATAAATGAATCCTGTTTTAAATACCATTATACACAGCTGTAACAATTACTGTACTATATTATTATTGTTTTGAGATTCAGCTTTTATTATGTTGCTCCCTTAAATCCCTTGATTAGAATGATACAGGGTATTAATGCTTGTGACAGAGTAGCTGTCTGCCATGTGGGTGCGTGTATTCGCTGCTGAGTAACAGGCAGGAGATGGAGACGGAGGTTGAAGTTGATACGCCCCGCAGATAAACAGGATTTATTTACATATTGTAGCGCTGAGCTGCAGGGTTTCCAGGATATAATGAGACAGACAACAGCTGCGGTTCAAACCAGTAGGAAACCACTGTATTTTTTTTATTTTTTATTTTAGTGAACAATGGCTCTCATTCCTCTCACTCACAAACTCAACCTCTCAACTTGCTCTCTCAATTCTCCCGCCGCCACATCCCGCTTCTCTCTTTCAAACTGTCATCTCCACACACACACCCAAGTCCCTCCCCCTTCCTCACTCATTGGACCAACACTCAAGTTCAAGTTCAAGTTCAAGTTCAAGTTCAAGTTCAAATGCTTTATTGGCATGACAAGCACAACAAATATTGCCAAAGCTACAACACAACACACAAACATACATACAACAGAGACAACACTGTTATTTTGAGCACATCTTATAGTGGGACTCTGGCTCTAGGGCAGGATGCTACAAATTCTACAGTAAAGTGCTGCTTTTTTATTGAAATCTATGTAAATGGCAAGGTGACAAGGTGAAAACAGCTGATTTTTGGATTAGTAAGAGCGATTACTACAGTATAAAGCAGTGCGTTTGTTATTTAAATCTATGTGAATGGCACATAACGGGATCAAAACAATTGAGTTTGCCTGAAATATAGAGCATGCTTAAGTAAGCAATAAGACACGACAGGTTGTTGGTTGGCTAGAATAACCGCACACCCAGCCTTTAGTCCCTGGAAGTGTGGTTATCCTAGTACAACCAACACCCTGGAGTAACTTATTGCACTTATAAAATGGGTTACTAGTTTTTAGAAATAAAGATATAGACACATTTTTTTCCTAAATATATTACTATGCTAGGAAAAGATTGTTCTAATAAATGTAATAGTTCCAGTTAATTTAAAAGATAAACACATTATTTTTAATAACAAATTAAATAAATTCTAATAAATTATCAGAATATTTTCAGTATTTGTCTCATGAAGTTGACCTTACCAGGGAATGCAATTTTCTAAATTAAATGGCTGGTTACACAGTTGGACAGATTGTGCAGTAGGTGACACTGTTTGGTGAGTAGGGGAGTTTGTTTCTGCTTTTTGTTTACGAGTTGACGATGGTACTCCAGAGAGGATGTAACTCCAGGACTTCCTGTCTTTCTCAACTGGTGCCCAATAGCTTCTTAAACTACCTTATAAAATGGGTTGGGGGATATCTGCATCCTGAGTACCGATGACTTAAGTTTGTTTAAGTCTGTTTGGGATACAGCAGGGTGATGTTGTGGCTTGTCTTTTTGGTGTCACGTGTAAGTTTTCAGGACAGAAATGAAGACACTGTTTGCTGTTTTATCTGAAATTAGGTTTATAGATCGTCCCACTGTGGGAGAATTTAAAAAATGATTCAGTCCAGCTCGCAAGCTTGTTTAGCTGCTAACTGAATACTGTGTGTCTGCTGATGTTATCACTTCAACAGAGATTATTGTATTATTATTATTTTTATTTGGGGGTGGCAGCCAATTCAAAATCATTTAAATGCTTGGTGCAATAATATCTGTTTGTAAAAAGTCTTAGCTGCTGGGACTTGTTTTTGCCCGTTGGTTGTACTGTAATAATTCAATGGCTTGGAATGCCTATCAGCCAATCAGTACGAAGATATCTCCCTACCCATTTTATAACACGGTTTAAATGATGCCTTTGTTTTTGAAATCAATGGGAATGGCAAACGCTATTTATCCGATATAAACGGCTGCCCGAAATAAGCCTGTACGATGTAAGTGGTGGCGACTGTAATAATAATAATAATAATAATAATAATAATAATAATAATAATAATAATAATAATAATAAGCCCAGGTTCGTAGTGCCAAAAATCGAATTACCCTTTTGAGTCAACAGTATCTGTATAATTATGCAACCTTCCCAAAGAGTATGTCTACTGTAAATCATCTCTCACAATCAGAGCATGGCAATCGGTCTACATTTTACAAAAGAAAATAGAAGGGACTCTTCATTTTTTTTTTATAATGTTATCCCTTACATAAGTTACATAATTTTGTTAGTGAAAAATACAAACCTAAAGCTATTAAACACCATATAAATCCTATTTACTTTGCTCCTGCATTATTTTCTGCTTGACAGTTCAGATATGGCAGTGCTGAAAGAAAAAAAAAGATCAGATTTGTGGAGATCTCTGGAGCCTTTCCCTATGCAAATCCTGTGTCTACCACCCCCACTCCCTAAATTAACTAAATGCCCCCATAGAATGGCTTGGGTAGCCAGATGAAAATTAATCTTTTATTACAGTAAATTAATAAGATCTAAGAAAATCTAATGAAATGTTACGTGGCTGCAGCTAGGTAAAAAAATGTTGTTGCTTCTCTTTCTTTTTTTTCAAAAATGACAAAATACCATTTTATCTAAATCTATTATCATAATGAGATAGTCTAATGACTACTGCTGCTTAATGAGGAAATTGTACAATGGCTGATACCACATCTGGCTGATTAACGAGCCTTTTGCTCTGCCAGTACGTGTTGCTGTAACTTGATAGCCTCCCAAATGCTGGGCCTATTTAACTTCAGCTTCACTTCAGTATTTTTTCATTAGGCTAGTGTGACAGAAATAGGATGATTCTTGATGGTAAATCTCCCTCCCGACCTGTGAGGGCGCTAAGTAACGGGAACAGAGTACGCTGGACTGGTTGGCCTGACAATTAATTCCCAGGGTTAAAAGGAAGTAGGTCATCTAGAAAGGGGGTGGAGCTTCGGTGCACTAACTCATCGACCGGTAAGGGAAATGATGAGCAGGCGCGGATTGGAGGAGTGGCTGCAATCGTTTACCAATGGGTCATGCGTGACTGTACAAATAGGGGACAAAGCGACGTAATCTGTTCCTTGCTATGGTTACGCTGAAACTGGAAGGACCTGTATTGTTGGTATAAAGAAACGTGAGTCTTTTGTTTGTTTTGTCTGTCTGTCTAACTCTGTGATTGTTCATTGTTCACCAGACTAGACGGCTAACACGATCCGGAGCTGTCGCCCATGGCCAGCACTAAACCCGGACAACACTGCACTCCGTATTCACCATCGTTGCACATAATAAATTGTACCTCACCACAAGCACTGCAGCACTCACTTTGGACTTGTGACCGTGTTTGTGTCTAATTGTGTTTGGTACTGTGCTTATTATTTACGGGACTGCAACCCTTTATTATCACTATGCAATACGCATTGCTGTGTATTGCAAGCTCCTTATTATTTACTGGTTGGTCATCAGACCGTTGGATTATAAATAAATTTCACCCGTACTTTGTTGTCTGTTTGTTTCATTGGATTACTGCACCTGCACTTCACCTGCTCTATACCTGCGCACTAATTACCACTTTGCCACAGCTAGACTTTAGCTTGCCTTATGAACAGACCTGTGAGGAAAGATGGAGTGCTATACAAGTAAAAAAAATCTTTACATTAAAGTGCAGTTGTCTAAATTAAATTGGTCTAATTGCTGTAAACGTATGTTAATTTTTACAAGCCAAATGTGTACCTATCCAAGTGCCTTACAATCAAATAAGTAAAAAGGCCTATGAAAACACTAAAGAATATAAGAAAAGACAAAAAAAAACACAAAATAAAATCACACTCCAAAGGCTTGAGAGAACAAATAAACCTTTAACCATGACTTAAACTTTGCCTGCGAATAAGCATCAGTGCCGGAGCGTTGTGGGAAAAACTGTGACTTTCTGGTATGACATATCTAGATACTGGTGAAACCAGCTGCCCTCAATTTTTTTATCTCAGCTGGTGGTTTGGTTGAACCAGTTCTGATAGACATGTAGGTCCAAGACCCCAAAGTGCTTTAAAGGTCAACGACAGAATTTTAAAAGTGTTACAGAAACTAATAGGAAGCCAATGCAGTCGTAGTAAGACCAGTGCAATATGTTCAGTCCATTTAGTACCAGCCAAAATTATGTAACTTATTCACTAGTCGAGCAGGCAACCCAGCTAAAAGACAATGACAATAATCAATACGTGAAGAGGCAAAACCTCAGCATCATGTAAAGAAAGGTATGTATGAACTCTAGCAATATCTCACAGATGGCGGTAAGCTGATTTGACCACAGAAAAAATTACAACTAGTAAGAAGTATAAAAGTTTGAAAGAGAAGATGTAGTTTTGGCAACTATTCCATGCTACTCTTCCAGTTGTACTCTGCTGTGCTTATAGGGTCATCTGCTCCTTATCTATATCATTCATGCTTTTAATAACTGCAAAATGTGCTGGACTATGTGCAGTTCGTAAAAAGATACATTTATGTTCCGTGAATGGTGCTGAAGCTGGGCCATCACAACCAACGACAGTCTTTTCACCCAATCTTTTCACAGTATTCTATGCATTCCACAGATAACAATAGGTTATTTTTATCAACTCTGATAATCAGTTCAATGTTGTTCCAGTCAGCAACATAGGAAGAGTCAAATAAACCCATCCAGTCTCTTCGGTCTTTGGACCGGAGGTTTTGCTCATGCTGCAATGCTGGTCTGCAAAGGGTCATGATTATTCCAGCTCAGTTTATTTATCAGAAGTTCAAATTAAGGTTTGTGACTTGGAAGACAATTGTACTGATGTGTCCCACCCAGACAATGCAACTCAGCCACAACTTCTGTGATACCCACTTTATTATTTAAACTCCCTGAAGACAGACTTACTAACCGATATGGCTCAGTCTTTCTGTCTTCAAGCAGATTATTGCATCTCCATGTTTGCATGGCTTTTTGGATCAATTATGTTAAAACTCCAGTTATTTTAAAACTTGGTGGGCTGTGCACTAACACATCTTAAATCTTGCCTGTGTGTTATATTATACCAGTTTTCAGCTGACACAAGGACTGGATTATTTATAAATCTTGCTCTTAAACACACACAAGATTTTAAAGATAAAGGGCAGCAGTGTGGAGTAGTGGTTAGGGCTCTGGACTCTTGACCGGAGGGTCGTGGGTTCAATCCCAGGTGGGGGGACACTGCTGCTGTACCCTTGAGCAAGGTACTTTACCTAGATTACTCCAGTAAAAACCCAACTGTATAAATGGGTAATTGTATGTAAAAAATAATGTGATATCTTGTAACAATTGTAAGTCACCCTGGATAAGGGTGTCAGCTAAGAAATAAATAATAAAGTAAAATCTGCATTTACAACTGACTGACTATCTAATGTTGGAAAAAGTTTAATTATGAGAAATTTTTCAAATAAAGTAAATGTATACTTTATATGTATACGTTCTTTTGAGTAGAAAAAAAAAACATTCACTAAACTTACAGATTGATTGTAAAAACGTGTTAAGGACAATTTGCATGTGCATTAATGAGTATTTATGCAGCTGCGTGGTTTGAGGGAGCACTCGGATTGGCTAACATTCTAGAAGGGGTAGACTAATCGGACATTCTAGAAGGGGTAGACTAATCTCTATTTAACACATCGTTCTGCTCTACAATTCAATGCATTTATCAACAAAAAAAAAAGATAATTTAAATCAATGCTTCAACTGTATCCCTACTGATGTGCTATGCATTTGTACAGTTTAACATTTTGGCTCAGCATACCATTATTTTCATGGCTTTCTGAAATGTTTACAAATAAAATAACATTTCCCTTAAGTCAGGTCCAATTGAAACAGCAGTGCTTGACACAGGACAGGAGTGCTTGCCACCTGGAAGGATGTGCTGTGTGGCTGCAAGTCAGAGCACCACTCAAACTACTGAGTTATAATATAAACATGTCTATATCATGAAGGCCTCAAGTATAGTATAAACATAATTTAGAATGGTTTTTTATTCAGCAGCCAAGATATGAAAGGGACTCGTTCAAATTGACAAATCCCTCATGATCAATTCTAGCTGACTGAATTGCTTTGCAGTGCTAGTACTACAAACTGATCAATGTACAACTGCTACAGTGGGACAGTAACTAGCATGTATTAAGATCTAGAAAGAACAGTAAATGCTACAGCTAGATTTAGAAATATCTCTGCTCACAGTGGTATTTTTTATTTGTAGTATAACAACATTTCAACTACTTTTGTAGCATACAAAGATGGCAGCAGTAGTCATGTAAATAACTCTTGAGATCTTTTTTTTTTTTACAGTTTTTTTAAAATAAAAAGCCATATCAGCTTTTCCCTGCCAATAGCCTATGGGAAGAGACAAATTTGTAATGCTTTCTATGTTTGACAGATGCCTTCAAGCTCATAATTTCTGACAATACAGCTTGTACTGTGAAGCTATTATTGTCACCCCTGCTGGATTTGATAAGCTCAATGCCTTCTAGTACAGTATGCTGTGGGGTACTTTGTAAGTATGCTCCCAGATAATGGAATTCCATGTCTTTAGAAATCCACAAGTCTTCCTCATGCTGGCTTCTCAGGCCTTTGGATGTCTTTTCAAGTAAAATGTTTTATTGTATTATACTAGGGCTCAATTCTTTTGAGAAATGATTCCACCTAACCTGGCTTGCTTTTAACCTTGAATCTGTTAGATAAAGCCTTTCCACCATCCTCACAATTGAGCTGTCAGATTGATTTTATTTAAAGTTCATTGTTCAATGCAAGAAAAATACTCGGGTCTATCTGGTAGTCTCACAAAGCTTCCAAATACAGAACAGTTTAAATGCCAAGAGAGCTCATTTTCATCATTAAATGGCAGAGCACTGTACTGCACATGCTGATCCATGTGCATCTGAAATCATTGATCAAAACCTTTTGTTTAACTTTCATGCCTTCTACTTCATGATGGCACTTCATGCAGGATATACTGTAACTGTTAAATGTTGCTAAGCACTGCATTCATTGCCCTCACTCCCACCACTATAAAGGTTCCTATTTTGTGTGTAGGACTCACTGGCATTTCTCAATTTAAAAGGTATGATTTTCATAGCTTTCTGACATCTTTAAAAGGGCATCAGACTGACACCTGAATTTTTATTAAGTGGTATTATTATTCTACTCCTTTAAAAAGAAGCTCACTGAAAGTAAGTATACTATAGTTGGCTAAATATCTGTCATTCCCAGAGCTCCACTTAGATGGGAGACAGTTGCACTCATGGGAGCAGAAGGGGAGAGAACATAGCTTTAGAAGAGGTGACTGTCAAAGGGCAGCACGTGATGAATTGCTTAGAATTTTAATGACCAATAGGACAAATACCTCTCCTGAGATTACAAAAACAGCAATGCTGACCAAGGGAAATTATTTTAAATGATTAAAAAATATAAGATGATCATAAACTTAATGAGAATCCTGCTTTACATTTATTTGTTTTTAGTAAAAGGATTCAAATTCAATAATTTAATCTACTATTAATCCAGAAATAGGACAACAGGTCTTTGGGTTGAATAATTGTTGAATAATTCAATGACAATACAATACAATGTCACTTATATAGCGCATTCCAGGGCGTTTTACCCAAGAAGTATAACAAGCCTGTGTCTAATATATAAACCAGCTACAAATATAGAGACCCAAACAAATACAAATTTTCAAACAGGATTTAAAAGATTCAATTGTGCTTGCATTCCTGATATGAATCGGGAACAAGTTCCAAAGATGAGGGGCATTATAACTAAATGCCCTGGTTCCGACAGTTCAAACAAATTTTAGGGACTGTCAGATTAGCATTTTCTGATCTCAGGGAACCACCAGGGAAATATGGGGTCAGCAGATCTTGAAGATAACAAGGTCCAAGATCATGTAAGGCCTTACAGCAGTGTGGAGTAGTGGTTAGGGCTTTGGACTTTTGACCAGAGGGGCGTGGGTTCAATCCCAGGTGGGGAACACTGCTGCTGTACCCTTGAGCAAGGTACTTTACTTAGATTGCTCCAGTAAAAACCCAACTGTATAAATGGGTAATTGTATGTAAAATTAATGTGATATCTTGTAACAATTGTAAGTAGCCCTGGATAAGGGCGTCTGCTAAAAAATAAATAATAATGTAATAAGAACTTTAAAATAATAATACCAGTAATAAAACAAACAAATAAGATGGATGCAATAATTGTATCAATTAAATATGTGATCAAAACTAAGATTAACATGATTAATCTCAATTAATTTTATTTAATCGCTTGACAGCCCTAGTTAAAAAATCAATGATTTTTTTAATACTGTTATTGACAACTTTGTCATTTTGCCTGTTAGAGCAGGTGTAACAAATATTTTAAATATCATAATATTGATAGATCTAATTAATAGGGTGCATATGGTAATAAATGTTAAAATTGAAAATATATGTCAAGAACAGGATGAAAACAATACCATTGTAATTAAATGATAACATTGGCTTTTTGGAAACGCATTATGTCACAGAAACAATGTACAGGTAGTGAACAAAAAAATGGAAACACCAATGTAAAGTCACTTAATAGGGCGTTGGGCCACTATGGTATGCCGCTCTGTGGAGTTCTCGGCAGGCCATTTTTGATGAAACTGGCTGCTAGCAGCCCAGGTTGAAATGTGCAGTCAATTGATCTGCAGTTGCTCGCCTGTTTTGCCTTGAACTTTGAATTAATGCACGGATATCACAATCCTGGAGTATGCGCTTCCGCCCACTGTTGCCCTTTGCTGATGATGTCTTTCCCTCGGATTTCCATACTGACATCACCTTAGACACCGTTGCTCGTGAAACATCAGCAAGTTGAGCTGTCTTGGTCACTGAAGCTCCTGCCAAACGTGCCCCAACAATCACCCTTCTTTCAAAGTCACTGAGGTCTCCTCTTGCAGCCATGCTAGCCATAATTATAGGCAACCTGGCCTGTCTAGCATTTTTATACATGACCCTAAAAATGCTGGGATGTTATTTGCTTAATTAACGCATGAGCCACACCTGTGTGGAAGCCCTTGCTTTCAATATACTTGGTGTCCCTCATTTACCCAGGTGTTTCCATTTTTTTGTTCACTGCCTGTATATTGATATCCTACCCTTAAACACAAGAGCTAAAGGAGGGTTATGTCTTACATATATAATTTAGTGATCCCCACATCTGTGAGACTGAATAAATTGAAGCAATAGGTCTCATACTGGGTATGTTTGAGTAGGAGAGACCAGGGCACATTGAGCCAGTTGAGGTGCAACACCCAAACTATTTATAAAATGTGAGAAATACTAAACATTGAAATCTAGCATACGTTTGGGTACGCAGCACAAAATATCGTTAATTATGCAAATAGGTTATTAAAAATAGCTTTAGTCTTGACTCTTACAAAATGGTCTCATGTGTCTGGGTCTCCCAAATTCTAAATAAGAATATGGTAAAGAATATGGTAAAAGAACAGCTTGATGCATCTGAATTGGCATTCTGGGGGGCTTTTATTTGTGGAACACGTGACTGGAATCAATATGATTTATAATAGCTTATAAACTAGCTTTTTATGCCAGCCTCCTAAGTGCTTGAGTGAATTCTCCAATAAACAGGATAAAATCCCATAAGCTTAAGACGCATTATGGACAGCACACTCCTAATCCAAATATAGGTCAGACAGGTGGTGACTTCATGGGTAAGTTTGTTTAGTTCTGTCCACTGAGCATGATGAGCTAAGCAGTGGCTTCATTTGCGTTTCACAATTGGTTGCAACTGGGACCCCTAAACCTACAGCTGTGCTTGTGAAGTTTTCAGATTTGCGAACCCCACAGGAACCTTCGAACAGTGAGCATTTAATTTGAGTAGTTCAGTCAGCCGTTTTCCCAACTCTAAAAAAGGGTACTATTTTGAATCAATCACTGCTACAGCTTTTTTGTGTTTTGAGTAAACTGGATAGCACCTACCTACTAAAACTGAAAAAATATGATTTAACCTGCAAGATCTTTTTGCCCACTGATTTGAAAGGGGCCAAGTAATTTGTCAGGTCAGAAATCCAGGATTAAGACAACAAGACTGTAGTTATATGGAACAAAAGTAAAAATCTAAATGAACAAAAGAATTTCTAATGCTTCAGTGTATGATACTCCTTGAAGCATAGAGCAATGCATAGAGCTTGGTGCCGCCTCTTCACTGTCACTTGATATTGATGGTAAATATTCTTTGCTTATGTCTTCAAAGAAAGAAACGTGTTAATTGTACGATTTATTTAATTTACATGTTTTTTCTATGAAACAACTAAATGGGCTTTTAAATTGTAAGTCGTACTTTTCATTTCAAAGCAGAAGTCACTCCTCTTTATTAATATAAATACAGTCACGCAGAACATTTGTAATAAATTGTATCCAGCATAAAATACTTTATTTTTCATTATAGCTTTAATAAAGATTAGTCGCTTATTAACATGTTGCGATCTCGTTTGTACATTCTGCTTGTTAATCAAAAATGAAGGCTTGGCCAATTTAAAAGCCAATATAGTTGTTTCACAGGAAAAAACAAACAAACAAACAAACAAAAAAAAAACCTGTAAGTTAAATCAATATTACTATTGACACATTTCTCAGTTGTGATTGAGATACACAAAAGGCTTAACAGGTATCAACTGAATTCTTAAAGGAGAGTAGGAAAGTCGGGGTGAAGCACCGAAAATCAGAAGCCCTAAGTATAATATAGTTAAAGCATTGACATAAGAGGCAGGGAGAGAAAAACTTGTATTTGGCACCATGCAACAAAAGCACAGATGTCTGGTGAATAAAAAGGTTTATTATTCAATCAACAGGAGCTAGCCTATTTAATATACTTTAGGCTGGAACATAGCAAATCTCAAGTGCTCAATGTGGGCAGAGAGAGGTTTTACTCATTTATGACATTTGTATGGCAGATTTCTCCTAAAACAGAACTGAACCAGAAAGTAATTACCCGAAGAACTGAATTAGCTAATGTCCTTGGCTTTTCTGACCCCTTATGAAGAGGAATGAGAAAAAAGAAGTTTATCGGTGTCTGAGCCTAGCTCAGGGTAATGGAATTCAGACAATAGAGGGTAAGCTCCCTCTGAAATGGAAGAGGTTGGAGAGAGAATCATTCCATTATGCATTGTTTACGTGTATATATATAACTCTCAATAAACATTCAGCTCTGCAGGCTGCAATCACAGTCCTGAAAAAAAGCCTTTGCAAGCTTAAAGTAATATAAGAGTACATTTGTATACTGTGAAGCTTATTTTTTGAAGTATAAGAGACAAATATTTCCTCCATTATCCTTGACATACTGGGCCCTTATTTTGTGTTGTAATAAGAAGGCATCACTTACAGTAGCAATGTAGAAAATCCAGTTCATGGCCACAAGTCTCTGTTGAAAACATCCCTTTATAGCTTAACAGAAGACTGTGCAGAGTCTAAAACAAACTCACTCAGAAGCGATACACATCTTTGCTATATATTTTCCACACAACGGCATTGATCAACTGGGGAATGCAGCCAGACACTTTCCACACATCCATACCTCAGGAGAACCAGGAAAGCAGGTGGTAAACAGAAAATCAGCATCATGAGAGAGCTTTTATTTGGATACATCAAACTACTGAATTGCCCAACTCTTCTGAATTTAACATGCAACTAATTAAACAACGAATGTTACTAAGCTACCGAACCCTAGGAAGTGTCCATTGGACATGTCAGGTGCCAGATCAGTAGGGGTTGCTGAAGAACAGTAGGGTGAACTATCCTATCGATTGCAGGTTAAAGAAGGAAAGGTTGTTATAGGCAAGGTTATGGATTTTAACCCCTGAAAATGATACATGAGGTTATTACTACTTCTGCTAACAAGCTTGACTCTTGCGCAGTAGTTAAGAATCTCACTTTGGGATTGTGTATTTGCTGGTTTGCGGCCAGCTTCTGCAATTTTACAGACCTATAATACCTACAGCACAAGAAACTGCATTTGTATTGTGCTATCGTGCTTGTTTGTTTGAAGTGCTGCATTATTTCACTTTAATGTTGGCGTCAAATAGGTGCAAAACCTTGGGTGAGAAGGTGCCACCACCCAAGCAGGGCACAGGGTTTCTGAAGGTGCAATGCTTCAAAGTATGTCATATGCAAGGTGCAAGGTCCATCTAAATATAATAGTTACTGTACATCAATACTTTCCTTACACTGCTTTCTACATGCTGTTTCATTTTGAAGTGAAAAGGAATTTTAAAAACTCATGCACTTTAGGGTTCCTTCTTACTGTGTAACTGATTATATTGGTCTGGAAACCTGTTAAATACAGTGCTTACACATAGTGAGCACTAGTAGACAAGTACGTACAGTAACTTTGATTAACACTCAAAAAAATTCCGAATCACACAAACAGCCAATTATTTTTTATTCTTCACCAATTTAAGAACTGTATCAGTATAATTAGAATTATTTTTGAATTTATTTTTAAAGACTATCTGCCGACAGTTCAATTTAATTGTACACTACATTCTGAATATCTTTTTTTTCCCCCTAGACCTACGGCATTTGATCTCATCAGATAAAAAAAAAAGAAAAAACAGCAGTTCTGGTACTGTAAGTTGTGAGAGAAAAAAAAAACAAGCAATACAAAGCAATAAATAGCTTCTAACAATACTTACCAGTGTTTATTTATTTATTTATTTAATTATTTATTTTAAATAAATGTGTAGCGCTTATTTATGCTTTTGAAATATATTAATTCTTAAAAGCAAGGTCAGTCGTTCATTCCAAGAAAGACTAATTTGATTTCCAAACAGAAAATAGATCCTTTTATTGGTTCCCAAGCACCAAGATTAGATTGGTATGGCGCCATATAAGCATTTTCATAATAAATCGGTAAAGATTCTTAAGTATTCCGGCTCGACTACACCACTGATCAGAGAGAGAGGATTTTGGACCAGGCAGACGTTTCTAAGGCTGTGTGAGGAGGAAATGACTAGATGCAGACTGAGCACAGAAATCATACTAGCCTTATATGAGGATATCAAATCTGATCTAGAGCCACTTACAGATAGGAGCCATGCAGCGCCAGGTCTAGTGACATTGCTGGGCACACTACATTATTTAGCATCTGGGTCATTTCAGACAGCTGTGTCAGCAATTGGTGGGGTATCCCAACCCACGTTTTCCCATTGTTTAAAGCAGGTACTGAATGTGTTGAAACGCTGTTGAAACGCACTGGGAATTATATCTATTATCCCAGTGGACAGATGATTTAAAATGATTTAAAAGTGGCCTTTTACGAAGTGCCTGGCTTTCCAAATGTATTGGAGGCTATTGATTGCACCCACATAGCACTGTCACCACCTAAGGATATAGAACATATATTTCGTAATAGGAAGCATTACCACTCCATGTACAAATGGTGTGTGATGCGAAATTGAGCATTCTTGATGTGGTCACCAGCTATCCTGGCGCAGCATACGACTCTTACATCTTCAGACAGTCCGGGATATATGAAGATTACGAGGCAGGTGTATATTGAGCTGGTTTGCTTCTTGTCCTATGCATCAATTTTGGCTATGTTAATATATTTATATAGTCACCATACACTTGTGATATTTAAGTAGGCTACGCTTAAAATAGCTTTAAAATATACAAAAGAAAATGATGGAAACTGTAAAGATCCAATAAATGTAATGAGTTGAGGTGCAGTTGTAAATACATATATATTACGGTATTATTGTTATTACCTCATTCACGATAGGAAGCAAAATGCTACAGTATAGGGACGAGGCCCTCCCACTTAGCATATTGTGTTTGTGGGTGGGGCCTCTCCTGTCAGTCTTATATCTTCAAAATGTTGTTTTTTAATTATAATGATGTGTATAATTTTGGTGGTGAGCAAGAATTGGTGTATTTATACAGCATGCAAATAAGGTTGTTTAATTTACAGATACCGAGTACAGAACTTGTTAACTCCTGTTGAATTATTATTATTTACTTCATACCATAAGCCCTGACCCAGTGCGACTTAAGTCTTACAGTTGTCACAAAAATACACATTTCAAGAATCACAGGATGCCAGCATTGTGCTCAACTTAACTGTGGGAAATTGTACCCAGGATTTAATTTTGAACAGAACAAGATATGCTTACCTCAGTATTGTAACCTGTGTTTTGAACTATGAAAACTGCCACTGACAAATTGCTAGATTTCAAATAAGACGAGCTGTTGTTGAATGCCGTTCTGAAATGAGTGGACTTGCAAGTGTTTTTTTCACAGCACTGGATTTTTAATTGATGCACGACCGACGATGAGTGTGAGATTTTGTGTAAATTTATATACGCAGCTTGTGTAAGCGTGGATATTTATTAAGGACTCTGATGCATCGTTAATCAATGAAATAGGTTTTATTTAACCCAAAATAAATTCCACCGTCCCATGTAACAACAGTTCAACCTTGTTTACATTGCCAACTTGTGTGTCTGTCTCCAGTCTAGACCACAACAGCAAAGCAGGAAGTAACGTCCTGTCAAATAATGCAGTAAGTAAACAGTTTTACTTTTTAGACTAAGTCCCCCTACCAAAAGCAACAAGGCTTATGCAGTATTACAAAAATAAGTTACCGATGCTTTTAAATTATACAAATAAAACATAATAAATGCAGTTAATCTATTACCATAAACACTCGTTGCGGCTATACGATGTTCAACTTTATATTTCTGCTTACACTAGGATAAACAATTGATAAGTCTATTATTTTTATTACAGGTTTGTAGTCTGTTATTATTTTGTTTTTTAATGCAGCCCTTGCTTTGTAAAAGCGAGGTAGTGTGTAGCTGGTGTCCGGCCTGCAGTTATACACTCTGGATCACTCCTCAGCTTGGCTCAGACATTAGTTAACAAGAGAATCAAAGGGCGACTGAACGTTCTAACATTTGACAGAAGTGCACATGCGCGAAGAAAAGCCAAATATCTCTGTAATTACTTGATCGATTTTGTTGGTTCCACAAAAAGGCACTCCTTGTTTACGAGTTTTACCGGCCTACAAAATTAGGTATTTAAACTCACATCCATTTTTTAGTTATTTGAGTGCAAAAAATGGTCTCAATAATTTGTAAAAAATAATTTTTACGCCATTCTGTAACTTTAAAACTACCGAATAGACTTTCACAATCTATACCAAAAAAAAATTATCCGTGACACAGACACCAAGCGCGCCAAATGGCGTTCCAATCAGTTTTGAAACGGCCGAGAAAACGTACCCCTTAAAATCGGGTTTAAACAAGAAACTGTCTGTCACTCTTACTATAACGGAACTATTGTGCCATTAATTATAATAAAGTGTGTGTAAACCCTGTGCATAATTCCGTGTGTTGTGACAACTTGCAAATGAATCATTTAGCTTGCTTTATTTGTGCATATAATTAGCTTAGTCAATAGAGCTATTACTGCTTCATTTTTGTGTGCAGCATGGCTTCCTCCTGCCACATGGTAATTCTGGTCATTTGTAGCAGCTTAGTGAATTAGGCTGTGGAAGGGTAGTGGGCAATTCACTGACACACAGGAGACAGAACTTTATTTGAAACGTCGCTCAGGCACACTGATTTATTTTGCCCCGCAGAGTGCACTGTTGTCCGTGGCCTGAATACCGACAACGGTAATCAGAACCACAGGGTTACCAACACAGGTAAACAGTCACAGTGCACATGCAAGTGCTAAAAATAATATTCCATAGTCAAAAGCAAAAGAGAAAATAAAATACAGTAATAAAACTACAAACAGAAAGTGCTGCTTATGCAGTGTTCCCCCACTACCGCTAAACCGGTCAGATTGGGTCTCCAACCTACGCTCTGCTATGCACTATACACTGGGGTGGCCAAGGTTCCCATTCTAACCACACACATTCCCTTTATTTTAATTATTGTTTTCTTTATTTAAGGCTGGCTGTCTTCCTCAGCCGTGCTTGTCTGTTTCGTTCTCTCGCTCCAACCACTGGCGTTCCTGCCTGGTGTTGTTTACGCTGGCATCCTCAGCTAGCGTCACTGGGTTTCCCCTGTAATGGCCACCCGAATGCATGACAGAGCATAATTCTTATAGGACGAGCGACCCCCCCAAAGCACGCCTCTCAACCACTCAGAGAGAAAGAAAGATAACACACCACCCAACCTCTCCATGTCATTGCCATGACTGACAGATGGATCTCACGAGGCTGCTGCCCTCTTCCTGCAGAACCATGCATGCGCCAGACAGTCAGCACAGATCTCCCCCTGTTACAGAGGCCTATAGACTTCTGATAACAAATGCTTGATTTAATCTCCAGATATGCTGAATTTATTGATATATTAATGTATTCATATGTCTCAATTCACAGATAGAAGTGCATTAGCCATGCTACCTTTTTTTCCCTCTCTGGCCCATGTGGACATCAATAAGGTATACAGTACATCTAAGGCATATACATAATCCATAAAAAAATGATTTACAGTGTTAAATAATAATCCAAATTAAACTTCAGATGTAACTTTAATTGAGCCATGGCATTTCCAGTAGGAATGAGTTAGTGTCAGTGATTAGAGAAATTGTCTGCAGTGTAAATTACATTATTCAGCTTTCACTGTTAATGTTCATTTTATATGAAGACAGTGTCCTGTACATCAGGCCATTTTAAGGTGCACTTCTATATTGTCAGTCTTGTGAAGGGGCATTTTCAAATGGTGAGTAGAAAGGAGAGATGAGTTTTTAATGTGCAAGTCAGATCCAATCTATTATTAACAGAACAGGAGCAAGGGCTGCGAGTTCATGTGACTATGGGGAGATGACACGCTTTCCTCTTGGCTTGCGGAGAGCTGCCCTCACGGAGGTGACCGAACTGATTGTCCTCAAAGGCTGGGGAGCAAGTGTTACTGATCTCAAGGGGAAAATGAGAAGGATAAAGGATACATTTGAGAAGACTAGAAGTCACCCAACTAACAAAGAATGAATACGCTTGGGGAGATCAGCACGGCCAACCTCTGGGGCAGAGCGACAGTAATTTTAAAAGAGAAAATGAAATGAAGATGCAAAGAGGAACACTGGCATAGGTGAAAGCAAGTTGTTAGTAAGGAATACAGTAGTCTCCATGTATAATAACACCTTCTAAGAGAACACTTCGCCTAAGGGAACACCCTTGTGGTGAAGCTGATTTTTCCCATTGTAAATGCTCTGGCTAAAGGAACAGGAACTTCGCTTAAAAGAACACCTTCTTGGCACCGACAGCGATTCGATCACAACGGATACAGTACTGTTTTGTAAAAAAGTGACTGGTCATTGCTAGAGTGTCTTGAGGGACACAGATTGGTTTATTAAATCTTTGTTTTGTATCCACAAGTGCACCGCATCGGTACAAAATGGCATGTGAGCAAATGACAAAATGCGGTGCTTCCCATTCTGGTGAGTTGATTCACCATTCTGTCAAATAATATGTATGTCAAGTATATTGCTGCTGCATTTTGTAACGTGTGTAGGGGTGCTGTGTTAATTTAGTTTGACAGTTAGTTTATTAACATCAAGTTAACCCTAAGTAACAGCCATTATTTTTGCCTCTGCCATTGTGATAGCCCGAAACACACCCGCCAGCTAATTTATAATAATAATAATAATAATAATAATAATAATAATAATAATAATAATAATAATAATAATAATAATCGTTATTCTTAATATAGCACATTTCACAATAAAAATTGCCGCAAAGCGCTTCACATGAATAAAAACATTGACAAATATTAATAAAATAATGCAAGAAAAGCAATAAAAATAAAAGAAACAAATAGAAGAGTAAAACAAGGCAGAGAATAAAAGGAACATCATTTTAGCACAAAACACTACATTATAAAAGTGTGTTTTTAATCTTGTTTTAAAAGCAGTGGCACTTGGTGCTTGCAGAGCTAGGCAGACCATTCCAGAGTTTTGGAGCCCTATAACTGAATGCTCTATACCACCTGTGTTTTTTCTTTTTTAATTTATGGGACAGTAAACAACCTGGCATTCTGTGATCTGAGTTGGTCCTCAAGAAATATATGGTATTAAAAGGTCATTTTAAAAGCAACACCTTAAAATCTATCCTGAATCGGACCTAAAGCAGAGATGCTAGCACGGGTGTAATGTGATCTCGTAATGTGATCTCGTGGCGATATTTTTTAGATGATGAAAACACATTTTAGTAATATTCCTGATGTATCTCTGTGACAGAAATAGAATGATCTTTGGTGGTAAATCTCCCTCCCAACCTGTCAGGGCGCTAAGTAACGGGAACACAGTACCCTGGACTGTTTGGCCTGACAATTCATTCCCAGGGTTAAAAGGAAGTCGGTCATCTAGGAAGGAGGCGGAGCTTTGGTGCACTAACTCGTCGACCTGGAGGGGAAATGATGTGGCAGCCGCAGATTGGTGGAGCGGCTGTAGTCGTTTGACGGTACAAAAAGGGGACGAAGCGACGTAATCTATTCCTTCGTTTTGGTTAAAGAACAACCCGGAAGGACCTGTGTTTTGTGAAATCGTATTGTGAGTGTTTGTTTTGTTTTGTCTCTAATTGTTGCTTATTATTTAGTAGATGCCTAAACACGTCCGGAGCTGTCACCAGAGGCCAGCACCAACCCGGTCAGCACTTCACTTGTTACCACGATAAATTGTATTTAGCGCCACGAGCACTACAGCACTCACCCAGGACTGGTGACCGTATTTGTGTATTGTGTGTGTACTATTGACTGTGTTTATTGTTTGGAACTGCAATTCCGTTATTTAGAACAGTGCTATACCCATTGCTGGGTATTGCCTGGGAAATATTATTTACGCTCACCAGACCTGGATTATAAATAAAACCACTTGCAATACCGTTGTCTGCCTCTCATTTAATCACCGCACCACTCCTGCACCTGTACACAGCAAGCCACTTTCCCACAGTTTCTCAAAAGAAAGATTTGGGTCGAAGATCACACCCAAATTTCTCATTTCGTCGAAACAAGTTCATAAGAGAAGCCACCAGGAGTAAATCAGACATATTACTTTGTTGCTTCTGAGATCCCAGAATCATCACTTCTGTTTTATCTGAGTTTAGCATTAAAAAGTTTTCAAGTATCCACATTTGTATGGCATCAAGAGAGGTGCTCAAAATATTTAGAGCTGAGGTGTCACCCTGTTTCAGGGATTAATATAGCTGTGTATCGTCAGCGTAAAATGAACCCCATAGCTACGCATAATATTGCCCATAGGCAGCATATACAAAGAAAACAGAGTTGGGCCAAGAATTGAGCCCTGTGTGACCCCACATGTAACCTTTGACAAAATAGGTTTCCTCCTCTATTTTAACAAATTGCAACCTGTTCCAGAGGTAGGATTGAAATCAAGACAGAACACAACCTGACAGTCCTACCAGATTTTCAAGGCGATCAATTAAAACAGAATGATCAATAGTGTCAAACGCAGCACTTAAATCTAATAGTATAAGAACCGAATGTGTGCCCGTCTCAGAGGATAACAACACCACTAAGTGCTGTCTCAGTGCTATGATTTTTACTGTCATGGTGGTCGTCTCGTGTCGTGTTGAGTTGGGGGGATACGTCTATTTTATTATTTATTTCTTAGCAGACGCCCTTATCCATGACGACTTACAATTGTTACAAGATATCACATTAATTTTTACATACAATTACCCATTTATACAGTTGTGTTTTTACTGGAGCAATCTAGGTAAAGTACCTTGCTCAAGGGTACAGCAGCAGTGTCCCAGACCTGGGATTGAACCCACGACCCTCCGGTCAAGAGTCCAGAGCCCTAACCACTACTCCACACTGCTGCATATTAACATATTACCATGCTAATAAATTTTAAAGTTGCAAATAATCCAATGAAATGTATTGATTAATTACTTTTTAATTATTTAAATGTTCATGTTAATCTATGTAGTTCTATGTGTGTCTTGAAAAAGAGATTTTGAATCTCAATGTGACTTCCTGGTTAAAAAAAGGTTAAATAAATAAAAAAAAAAATTAAAAAATTGATAGATTGCTTGGTTAACTAAGGAGAAGCCCCTGCACCTGCCCCCTGAACAACACCTAATGGTTACAATAAAAGCATAGACAGGGGTTGGCATCAATACTGTATTACCTTACATGTTCCAGTAAGTCTTAACACTATTGGCATAATAATGATTTTAATGCTTTTTAAAGGGGGCTTGTGACAGGATGGCTGGGCGGTGACATCAGGACAGATGCAAGGGCAGGAAAAATACTGACACCAAATACTGCAGTTGCAAAAGAAAGATGTGGCTGGCCGCCGTTTTATTTAAATACAAAAATAAATCAAATAGTTCAAACAGAAAAAACTGTGCTCACAGAGCAAAATAAAAGGTTCAAACAGAAACAAATCTCAAACACAAAATAATAAATAATACAGGTCAGGCTGGGCTGTAGCCTTCAATGTTCCTGTATCTTTTTTTTCTTTTAGTTTAGTTTTCTCTCGCTCCTCGCTCACTCTCTCTGCTCTAACACCCACTCAGTACTCCACCCAGAGCGCAGAGAGCTGCAGGCTTATATGCAGGTGACCATCTCCTGATTAGCAACAAAATGAATCACTTAATTAATTCGGGAGATGGCCACCACCTGCACATTTATTAATTATTCCTGGCAGAGGCGAGCACCAATCTCGCCTCTGCCAGAACACGTTTTAAAATAAACAAAAGAAAACCGCACGGCGCCTCACCGTCATAAATAATAAATACATAAACAAACAAATACAAAATAACACAGGGGCGGAGGGGGAAACCCCGTTCTAAAATAAAGAAATATATTTAAACAGCAGGGCTTACTACTGCCCTGCTACAGGGCAATATTAAAACCAGGTTGCTAAGTTAGACCACTGGTGGTGGTATATTCAATAGGAACACATTTGAGTTTTTTATCACTTTAATGCAACCAAACTAGTCCAGTGATGTCTACATGGAAAATACAATTGCAAGAGATGTGTTTAAGAAATAATGTCCAACGTGTTTGACAGTGTCTAACATGTATTTTCTTGAGGTATCAACTTATAAAGTAACAATTGTAGTATTCCAATCAAATTTCACAGCACTGCAAAGGATTATCTATGTGCATTTCCATATACAACTGTAATACAGTAGTCTCTGGCTAAGAGAAGCAAGCAAAGTGTTCTCTTAGCTGAAGTGTTTTCTAAGACAGAGTTGACCACCGGAGAGAATATGCCAAGGCCAATCACTATATAAATCAATAAATACAAATGTAATTATTACTGATGTCAAGACGCACATGCATCAACATATGGAATGAACAAAATAAATAAGAGAAAAGCAATAAGCAAGTGATGTTAATAAACTATAATAATAAACTAACTGACAAATTAGCATTAATAAACTAACTGACAAACTAAATTAACAAAGCACTCCTACATACAGTAAAAATGCAGTGACTAACAGTAATTATGACTACGAGAATTAATTTTAACACAATGGCTATTAGCAGACATTAAAAAATGCAGCAGCAGCTCTAGATTACTCTTGTGATGACAAGTCAATTTGGAAACATTAAATAAACCATCTAAATTTGAATTTGATGATGATGAGTTGTCAGGTTACAAAACAGTACTGTATCCGTTTTGAATTGGTCAGCAACTAATCGCTATCGGTGGCAAAAAGGTGTTCTTTTAAGCAAAGTTCCTGTTCCTTTAGGTGGAGCATTTAAATTGGAAAATTCTGTTTCACGAAGTGTTCTCTTATGAGGTGTCCCTATATGCGGAGACTACTGTATCGCTAGTTTGTGAAAATATCAAAATGTTACCACTGTGGTACTATTTCACCACTGGCTCAAACAATACAGCAGAAGAGGCCCTTGTGCCACCATTGCTGCTAAGTACATAACCACTGTCATTGTGGTGCCATTGCACGTCCATTGAATATAATGTGTAAGGGTACAGAAGGTTGGTTTGGAGTGGGTTACATTGAGAATGGCCTCTTCATACAGTATATCAGTAGCTTTGTCTTCAAGAAAACCTTAATAATACCCTTTTAATATCACGTCAAAACAAGACAAAAACTGTGACAACAAGCAGAGCTGACTTTAGCTGTAAATACATTACAGGAGGCTTTGTGACACAGTGGTTAAAGAAAAGGGCTTGTAACCAGGAGGACCCTGGTTCAAATTGTACCAGACTCATTGTGTGACCTTGAGCAAGTCACTTAACCTCCTTGTGCTCTGTCTTTCGGGTGAGACGTTGTTGTAAGTGACTCTGCAGTTGATGCATAGTTTACACACCCTAGTCTCTGTAAGTCACCTTGGATAAAGCCATCTGCTAAACAAACAAATAATAAATAATAATAATATATACAAAATTGCACCATTTCATATGTCGGAATATGTGAGTACTTTCTAATCTTATGTTTTTATTTCCCAAAGTGATATTAAAGGGTAAGTAGCGAGGTTACGAAAAATATAGCATTACACAACTGTTAAAATAACGTACCTGTAATTTTTCTTTTCATTGTTAACATCCTGACAACTTGTTACACTTATAACTTTAAAGACTGTTTCAAAGCTTTTTTTCAAAATGATCGCTCCAGTGCACTGATAGTGTCAGGATTATTGCCCATGTTGTCACACAGGTAGCACAGCATCAACGATCCATGATGTGGTACAGAACTGAAAAGCCAGAGCACTTGTTATGTTTTTTTTTTATTATTATTGTTTTTTTTTTTAAATAAATTGCTCTTCCTGTAGTGATATTGCTCTTCCTCCATCAATATCGCGGTGAAGCAATTAACCAATTTTGAATGGCTGAGATGAAATTAATGGGGTGGAGCCTGGAGCATATAGGGAACCAACTGTGTTTGCTGGAGGGGGTTAGTTCTCGAATGGGACGTGAGACGAGATGGGAGCGAGCCAAGTCCTTTTTTTGTTTTGTTACAAAATAAACCAGTTAATCTGTTGGTGTTTTTCTGTGACCAGAATTGGTAAGCCAGATGTCTGTCTGACCCGGACTGGAAAAAGGTAGCGTGGGCGGGATTACTGAAGGAAGCCCTGTGTTGGATCTGTCTGACTGTAGAGAATCAGAAGGCTGCCGGCCAGCTCTTAAAGGAGATCCCACGTACTGAAACTAGTATTCTTTTTCTTTTCCCATTTTGTTATTATTCCTCCGTTGTGTATATAGTGTAAATAATTCAAATATTGCATTTTGGAGTTCACTTCCAGACTCTGTTTGCTTTCTTGTTGCACAACACATCTCCCAGGCAGCACCACATTGAAATGAGTGGTGTTAACAGGTTTGACTGTAATAATATGAAGAAATGAAAACCAAAAACACACATTCATACGGCATAGTAATTTGGTTCAAAACCAGTTCAGAGTGCACATATTTAAAAGGGGAGTATAGCTAGAAATCATAGATTGAGAAGAGCAATTCCCCATCTGATGCAACAAGATTTGTAATCACCATCCATGCTGCCTTTGCTAATAATGAATTTTAGAGGCATGGTTCTCTTTCCCAAAAGAGATTTGTTTCTGGGCAGTGCATCTCAGTAAGGCCTCAGGTGAACACACTGCAGCATTTTAAATCTGCAGTCCCATCAATCACACAGCAGCTGCAGCCAGGCAGCTGAAGAGCCAACCGCTGAGACCAATATCATCAGACAACCTGCTTCTTCCAGGCTGTCTGGAGGGGCTCAGAAGAAACTGCCTTCACTTCATAGCAAATGACTCTGGTGTCTTGTGTTATGGTATTTTTTATTATTATTATTTAATTGAAGATTTTGCCTAGATTTTTTTTTTGCAGAGCATAAAAATATGTAGATACTGGCATGTATATTATATCATGTAATGCTGAGTTTTACCAACTGCAGTGCAATATTTTTAGTTTTACCTGAGGACATCTGCCCACAAAACTGCTTACAAAATGGTAATCCATACAGGCCACAAAAACACAAAAGGGTCAGATGCAATCCAAAATGCAGCACCTGCATTCTTTCTATGATCCCTGACAACATTCAATCAAACTTTCTTAATTATATAAGTGCTGTAAACAAATGATTTGTATATCATTTTAAGCTTTTGATTATTTTGGTAATGCAGTGGTGTGTTCGGAAAGTCCTTTTACAACTGGAAATTTGGTTCAGAAACGCCGTAAAACAAGAAAATATCACAGGTCATTAAGCATTGCATTATTTTTGCATTATTCAGCCCTTAAAAGGTACAAAGTAAACAAAACTAAGTTAATACAAACTACATTTTCCAAACCCACAGCAAGGTACTACAGAGGCAGATACATAAAAAAAATAGATAAAAATAGATACATCTCAATATCAAGTAAAAGTATTTACTTGTAAATCTATAATTGGTTGTAAACGTCATACTGTAAATCCATGTGCTTTACAAATAGCCAGAGGCGCACACACATTTTCAAATCAATACAAGGCAATCAAATGTTGTTATTATACAGAATTGAACTAGCTATTATCTTGCAGTGAAGTGGTAGCTTTGCAGTGCTGTTGACTCCCTGTAGTCCGCATTGACCTATAATCTAAACCTATAATCACGTGAAATGCATGAAGATAAACAAAACATCATGATAAATCTAAGTGTGTGAAATATGTACAGCTGTCTTGTTTTCTACTACTAACCTCTGATTAAATTTAATTTGGGAGAGTATTAAAACATAAACAGAGACTAGACAAACTAATTTACCCCACAATGCAAATCACAATCAGTACTTCAGACAAACCAGTTATATGAACAGGGTCCAGACCCAAATGGTTCTGCAAGGGTTTACTGTATAAAG
This sequence comes from Acipenser oxyrinchus oxyrinchus, assembly GCA_030684275.1. Taxonomy (NCBI): domain Eukaryota; kingdom Metazoa; phylum Chordata; class Actinopteri; order Acipenseriformes; family Acipenseridae; genus Acipenser; species Acipenser oxyrinchus. Next base: position 85,371,817 of record CM060249.1, read on the forward strand.
TACAGCATTGAAGCCCCCAAAAAAAACATTTACATAACCTCTCCAGTCTTTTACAAATCAGGGTCACACATTCTGGAAATTGCAATGGAGCAGAAGAACAGGTCGTTTTGCATTAGACAGTGGGGTTCCAAGATGTGCTGTTATTCTTCATTAGCGCCATAGGTTCAAGCATGAGTTTAAAAGCCAGGTGGTAAACACTCATGATACTACCTTGCAACAGCAGCAGCAGGGCACAGCATCAGTGCCAAAATGTAATTTTGTTCTGTCCCAGCTGAGAAAATTAGATTGAAAATACTGTAATGACCCATGCCCTTGGAGGATAAAGCAGCAAACGAAGATGTTGCCAGGTGCGATGAATAACCAATTTATTGGTTGAATTAACACAGTCCCTGTTTGGGCCAAGACCACGCCACAAAAATAATAAAATACCCTATCTTTCCTATTCACTGACTCCCACTTTCCCTTACTCGGGCACTCGCTCCCTCTCTTCTCTGTCTCAGGCTCTCGTCCTACGCCCCTCCCAGGCTTCGTTCTCACACACTCTGTTGCAGGACTTTCTTTCACTGTAATTGCCACGTCTCAGCACATTCGTCCGCTCACCACTCCAATCTGCAGCTCTTTTCCTCTCATTCCCGCGCAGGCGGTATTTATATCACCCCCCCCCCGCTGATCCTGCCCACTCCACTCAGACTGACCAAGCGGGTCTATCCCTGCTCCTTCCCCCATTCTATGTGGCGTGGTTGCACCCTTGCACTACATGCAACACATACACAGGACAAGACACACAAATGGGACAACATAAAAGTCCAGCAGACACAGAACAGTGCCCGGGTGCTGTCCTGACAGGCTGTGGTCAGCTACTTCGGAGCAGAGTGGGGTCCCGGTTATTGCCGGTCTTGATGGGCTGCGGTCAGCTACTTCGGAGCAGAGTGGGGTCCCGGTTATTGCTGGTCCTGATGGGCTGTGGTCAGTTACTTCGGAGCAGAGTGGGGTCCCGGTTATTGCCGGTCTTGATGGGCTGCGGTCAGCTACTTCGGAGCAGAGTGGGGTCCCGGTTATTGCTGGTCCTGATGGGTTGTGGTCAGTTACTTCGGAGCAGAGTGGGGTCCCGGTTATTGCCGGTCTTGATGGGCTGCAGTCAGCTACTTCGGAGCAGAGTGGGGCCCTGGTTGCCAGTTGGGGAAGAAAGTAATGAAAGCGACGAGGTTTGGGGACGAGTTGAGGGGGCGGCGGGGTCCGGCTTACACCAGCCCCGTGGCGTTTCCCAGGAGCGGTGCTGGTGGATGGGCGGTGGCAGTTCAGCGTTGGGGGCATCGGGGCATGTAAATAACACACTACAGGTATCGGTATAATTAATAAGTTGGTCACCATTACCTACATCCACAGCATGTATAATATATCATAATAACTGCCTATGCAAAGTTTAATCAAACTCTGGCAAGCAGTTTCCAAGATATAGCCATCAATAGCTTTCAGGTGTCAAAACTATGATAAAGTGTGAGTTACATTCAAAGCATATTTAATTAAATCATAAAATAAACAGGAGATTTAAATTGTGGATGGTTTTAAGTTATTATATATATATATATATATATATATATATATATATATATATATATATATATATATATATATATATATATATATATTTTTTTTAAAGATTGTAATTACATTTAAATAAAGTACAATGCAGTAATGTAATGCAATTAAAAACGGGCCTTAATGTATTTGATAAAAAAAAAAAAATTAAAAAAAAAAAACTAAATACATTTTGCTTGCCAAATTAAGAACCCAGACAGATAATGAAGTTTCAGCTGTGAAAATTGTCTTCCAAATCACCTTGGATTATTTGTTTGGAGGGCTCAGCAGGATTACTTTATTTCTGGTATTTTTCAAATACCGTATTACTTTGAATTAGCGCCGCCCTTGAATAAGCGCTGCAGATGCTTTTAGCAATTTAAAATAAACGATGCGGCGTTAATTCTAAGTAATACGGCATTGCTAACAGCTTATACACAAAATAGCAATTAATGAAGTGTACAGCTCATTACCATCCATCTAGCTCTGGGAAATAATGGTCTAACCTTTTAACGATTCGCTTCTTGAGAATGAGAGTTAGAGGAGCTTTGGCTATTCAACAGATGAGCTTTGTATAGTGCATTTAAATATTCCATTATTTTGAACTTAAAACAATATAATTAATGACAGCCTGTAATCCACTGGAACATTACTTTTCCATGCCCACATGCTTCATATCAGTAGACATACTTGTTGAAATGTGATATCTTTTTCATTACTTTTTATTATTTTGCTATTTATCCTGCCAACTCACCATTTGGTAATGTTGTTCCAGGATTAGAAAATAAATATTGAATATTGAATTAGACAAAAATCTGATATTATTGAAACACCTTGTACACTCAATGTGTGGATGAAATATGGACAGGCCTACAATATGGAAATCTCACTTACTTCAAACAAAAAACTTGTTCACGTACTACATGCATTAAGCTATCTAACCACCTCATTGCCAAAAACAAGAAAACATACCTGGTCAACCTCAAATACCCAAGACTATAGTCTAGAAATGCATATAACCTTTGCTCGAAAAAGCAAGCATGAAATGTACATTATGCAATATTTAAATAGTTTGCTTATAAAGTGAATTAATTGCAGGCAGTATTTTGCTCTGAGAAGTCTGAGTCTGTGTTTGTGATTGAGCAAAGTAAACACTTCAATGGAGTGGCCGTTCTGACTGTCAGTCCTGATGAGCGCTGCTGGCTGGTTAAAGAGAGAGAGAGGGAAAGTTGTGAATTGTAATTCATCACTAAAAATGTAATACAAATAATTTTTGTTTTATGTGTAGCAGTTTCAGTCTTTTTTCAGTGATTTCATTTTTATTAACCATGAAATGTTATTTGTAAATATGAAAATCTACATACTGTACGTTGCCATATAAATATGATTCTGAATTACTAAAGCAGGTACTTTTCTAATAGAAAATGGTTCATAAGTTTCACATGTGCAAGTTTGAGACTCTAATGCTGTTTTTGGGGGTGTTTTTTTGTGTTAAATTACTGTTGTGGGTGTTTTTGATGTAATATATCTTGTACCATACTAGGTTAAAGTACATCACTGTTGGTAAAGTATGTCAGTCATTATGGGAAGCAGTTAACTAGTTAATGACAGGTAAGTGATTCAGATAAACTGATAGTAAGGCATGGAAACCGAGATATTTCTATAATCGTACCAGATGTAAGAGCACATGCCAGATGTTCACAGCAGGTATGACTTATGGAATTATTTCATTAGCTAGAACCCTTTTAAGATCTGTTGCACATTCAGAAGTTAGATGGGCAATCAATGGCTATTTAATTTATGATACAGTATGTATTACTAGTGTACTTAAGAGTGTTGTAAGCACACACACACTCAACAGAATGTTGTAATAATACAATAATGCAGTAAGCTTTTTGTTAAGCACTGGAGCATTGTTCTGAGACCATATTGTTAGAATGCTGTTTTTTCAAATGGCCATTTCACAGTTTACATAAAAGGTCCAGGGGTTTGTCACTTTCTCCTGGCCTCTTAATTAAGTCTCCCTGACAGACCTATCAGGAAGACTGGATGCATGGACAAGGAGGTCGGAGGGAAACTTTCATCCCTCATTATGAATGCTGATTACCTCAGCAGAGAGGCTGCTCACCAAGTGCACAACCTGACTCTGCTGTGGTTGAGCTGGGGAATTGACAGGAAATCTTTAATCTGAGTTCTGCTCCCTGGATGAACCAGAAGAGTCACAATGATTGCATGTGATTTTTAATAATGAAGCCTTGTTATATTCCGCCTCCATAAACCGACCCTCACCCTGCTCCAGTGAAACATATTTCTCTACTTTCTTGGCTACCATTTACTCTGAACCACATACATGTAATTACTGTGGAACACTCAGTCACCAGGCTCTCATGATTACTACTAAAGCTATTGATACAGATCTACTGGCCATTTCTGGAGATATATGGGAACTGGGGAAAGCAAATAGTTTCATTATTGAATTATATCAGACAAGGTTGGATCATTTTCTCCACCTAGACTTTTGGATTTGCATCTGAACCAAGGTCACCACTGTTTTGGTTATTTTCCTTCCCCATCCCCTCCCTAATGTTTTTCAAAATAGAAAAGATGACCTTCATTTAACATCTTATCTCTGCGACTGGATCTTCCTCCACACATGCTAAAGTATTTACAGAAGTCAGCACCAAACCGTCAAAACAACGTTCTCTAGCATTCACAGCAAAAATATGCAATTTCAGTCCTGTGAAGCCACTAGTGGTTTAAAATGTAAAAATGCATCAATATGTACTTGCGGACCTGGTTAAATGGAAAGGTTATGGCTACTTCCTACAGACAGAGAGTTCTTTGGAGGCCTCCAGGACTGACTAGGTCCAAACATATGAAGTTTATCCTTTCTTTGTGGCTATACACTTTTGATTGCTAAGGGTGTTGGAGCTTTTGCTTTAGCAACAATGAGAGAAATAATTGCATTTCACCCTTTCAGACAGCCGCTCCGTATCCAGTCAGTTACTCCCTTGTGTGTTACTGTTTCATCCATGCCTTAAAATAAAATAATTATTGCAGCATAGTATAATTACAACAGACTGAAGTCTTAGAGGCACAACAGGGGAGCTACAGTAAGTTAGCGTACATTTTCAAGTTAGAAGGCCTCTGTTGACCAAACACTGACTGTACAGTAGTTTGTTGATTCACAAATATCCCAATTTTAAGACACGTGTAAATGGATTTACAAATGAGTAAGTCTCTTACCAACTAAAACTTAGAGTATGTAGTGTCTGGCTCAATTAAGTTTAATTGTTTTAATACATTCATGGGAACTATTTATTTGAAATCTTCAATTTATTAATTATTTAAAGCATGTTTTTGATACAATAAACAAACATTTGAACCGCCATACCACCACTTTGGGTTTTGCAATTCATGCATCAGCTTTCCAGAGTAGTCACATTTTACACACAAATGCATAACTCACTCAAATGCATTGTGCTACATAGACTATATACAAGCATATTTTTGAACATGATTGTGGAGCACTTCAGTTTAAAGCATGTTTTAAAAACTAATAAACAAGCGATCCTGTAGGTTCAAGGGATTTGTTTCTGTGGACAAATCCTATTTTGCTTGAGGAAAATGCCTTGAAGCAACTGATTATTGTTCCGAGCAACAGAATCACATATACATTATAATACAAACTCATTTACTGTGACAAAGGGATTTACAGTTTAAATAAAACACAAAAACCTCTTATGTAAGAGGACATGCTAAAAGTAAAATAACATTTGAATATAAAGCTTGCAAGGTTTTCAGGCAGGAAATCTATAGTACAAGTGCCTGTACATTCATTGGTTAATCGGTTAATCTACAAGCCTATTACCAGCAAGTTCCAATTACCCTATAAGGTATATAAACCTATTTAGCAAACTCAGTCTTGCCGTGCTTTCAAATTACTACCTCCTCCCCAACCACCACCACCTCACTCCCAGCCTTGGGGGTGGGGGTGTGTGTGAAAAGGGCTTGTAACCAGGAGGTCCCCTGTGTGACCTTGAGCAAGTCACTTAACCTCCTTGTGCTCCGTCTTTCGGGTGAGACGTAGTTGTAAGTGACTCTGCAGCTGATGCATAGTTCACACACCCTAGTCTCTGTAAGTCACCTTGGATAAAGGCGTCTGCTAAATAAACTAATAATAATAATACAATAATAATACGATGTTCCTCTGCCTCAAATACTTTTTGTTCACCAGGATGCACATTGCATAGATTTATTATTTTATTGTTTGTTTTTTAGCAGGTGGCACCCGGATGCTCCAAGGGATGAGGCTGTGCTCCAACTGTTTTTCTTCACCCATTGTTGGGTTCAATGTTTTTGGAAATCTGTAAGATTATGTATTATAATAAAGGTGGTTATTTAATGCAAGATTGTCCTCACTGAAAGGCTAAAACTACACTGTTCTACTTTGAGGGTTCCATTTTTGTTAGTTAGTAGTTGCTAATGTATGCCATTATAATAATTGTATTCCTCTCTGAAAATTTGACTTTGCATTTGTACCTCAACCACCAAAAACAATGCAGATGACTCTGGGCTAGATTGTTAATGCTATTTGTTCCAAATGTTCATTTGCACTCTTTATGACTGGAAGGTAAAAAAAAGGCATTTCCAGTGCCTTAGCTTAAAACTCACCCTCACCCGCTTGTGTACATGGTTAGCTGATGTTCTATAAGCAAGGTCAGTCTGGTTAACTAAAAGCATGTTAATATTTAGTTTAGCCATGATTTTTAAAAAGTATACACAACTGGATACTGAGGATATATAAAACACATATTACTTCATACCCTTTTAAGGGTGTTTCTGGGCAGGCAGTCCAGTCAAGTAATGTGGTATTTTAATGCACTAGGGTTCACAGGAGTATTTGAAAATCATTGTGATTTGACAGACAGTTTTGGTCTCCAGTGGAACAAGTTTAGTGTGCAGTACTGGCCAGTGCCTGAAATTGAAACTGATTTGGCATGCCTAACTATAGGATATCCCAGGAAGAACAAAGGAAAGATGGGTTTAATATTAAAACGCAATGGTATGGTCTCCCCCAAAGACCAATATTACAGATTTAAGGACTTAGAACTAGTTTCATTAAGACTATATTGCTACTATAGTTCACTTAGTTCATGACAGCCAGACAACATTCTTTTAAATATCTCACTTTGGATTTGTCTTTTAAAAACGTGACAGTGTCTCTTACAGTTTTTAGAAACAGTCCATAAGAAATCAGATTTATGCAAAATGAATATGGTCTTGGTTGCTTCATGCTTGGTCTTTTAGAGTGTGACTGCTCTCTTGGTTGCATATTACTAAATCCCAGTGTGGAAGGGTTGTGGGCAATTCACTGACACACACTCACAGGTGCTCAAAATAATAATGAAAACAAAAGGCGAAATGAAAAGGGAAAATAAAACACAGTAATAAAACTACAAAATAAAGGTGCTGCTTACGCAGTGCCCCCACTGCCACTAAGCCGGTCAGCTCGGGATCTCCGTCCTACACTGATGCACTATACACTGGGGTGGCCAAGGTTCCCCTATCACTACACACGTCCCCTCGGGTACGTAACAATATATTTTAATAAATGGTTTATTTATTGCTGGCTGTCTTCCTCAGCCGTGCTTGTCTGTTTTGGTCGCTCGCTCCAACCACTGGCCTTCTCAGCCAGCATCTCTGTGTATTCCCAATCACGGCCACCTGAATGCATAACCTAGCGCAGGACATGGGCCGAGCAATCCCCCAAGGCCTGCCTCTCAGCCACTCAGAGAGAGGGAAAGCCAACACACCCTCTTCCCCACCTCTCTGTGTCACTGCCATGACTGACAGGCAGATCGACGAGGCTGCTGCCCCCTTCCTGCAGTACCATGCATGTGCCAGATAGTCAGCACAGATCTCCCCCCGCTACACCCAGTTAACAGATTTTGCCTCATTCATATTCTGTGCCATGAGTATTGTTGAAAACCCCTTTCTTCATTGACAGAACATCAATATTCAAGACAGACTTGAAGAGATAGAGCTGCTTATTTACCAACCGTGCCTCTGAAGTGTCATTAGGAACTACTATGAAATTAAACTACACATGATGCTTTGAATGTTTTTCCTGTTTTTCTTGCCAAATTAAGGTAGCTTTCTCATGGCTTTCTCATTACCTCATTACCTCATTATCAGTGGGTACCAACAATATTTATTATTGTAGCTAATAAAGACAGATATGGCTTTATTATTTATCTTCAAGAAGATCACAATTTCTAAAAAGGGGCACAAAAGAAAATAAAGCATACATGGTTTTTATTTTTTCATCAGTGTGTATTTGGAGGTATTTCAGATTAAACGTTAAATACAGAAATTTAATGAGCATGTATTTAAATAAGCACATTAGAAGGAAAGCAAAAGAGCTGTATCACCTTAAGTGTTACATGGTCAAATATATATATATATATATATATATACAGTACTGTGCAAAAGTTTTAGGCAGGTGTGAAAAAATGCTGTAAAGTAAGAATGCTTTCAAAAATAGACATGTTAATAGATTATATTTATCAATTAACTAAATGCAAAGTGAGTGAACAGAAGCAGCCAAACAGCCAAACTCAGCTAACAAGGTGAGGTTGCTGAAGACAGTTTACTGTCAAAAGTCATACACCATGGCAAGACTGAGCACAGCAACAAGACACAAGGTAGTAAATTTCAAGGCAGACAGGGGTTTCCAGATGTGCTGTCCAAGCTCTTTTGAAGAAGCACAAAGAAACGGGCAATGTTGAGGACCGTAGACGCAGTGGTCGGCCAAGGAAACTTACTGCAGCAGATGAAAGACACATCATGCTTACTTCCCTTCGCAATCGGAAGATGTCCAGCAGTGCCATCAGCTCAGAACTGGCAGAAAACAGTGGGACCCTGGTACACCCATCTACTGTCCGGAGAAGTCTGGTCAGAAGTGGCCTTCATGGAAGACTTACGACCAAAAAGCCATACCTCCGGCGTGGAAACAAGGCCAAGCGACTCAACTATGCACGAAAACACAGGAACTGGGGTGCAGAAAAATGGCAGCAGGTGCTCTGGACTGATGAGTCAAAATTTGAAATATTTGGCTGTAGCAGAAGGCAGTTTGTTCGCCGAAGGGCTGGAGAGCGTACACGAATGAGTGTCTGCAGGCAACAGTGAAGCATGGTGGAGGTTCCTTGCAAGTTTGGGGCTGCAATTCTGCAAATGGAGTTGGGGATTTGGTCAGAATTAATGGTCTCCTCAATGCTGAGAAGTACAGGCAGATACTTATCCATCATGCAATACCATCAGGGAGGCATCTGATTGGCCCCAAATTTATTCTGCAGCATGACAACGACCCCAAACATACAGCGAAAGTCATTAAGAACTATCTTCAGCGTAAAGAAGAGCAAGGAGTCCTGGAAGTGATGGTATGGCCCCACAGAGCCCTGATCTCAACATCATCGAGTCTGTCTGGGATTACATGAAGAGAGAGAAGCAACTGAGGCTGCCTAAATCCACAGAAGAACTGTGGTTAGTTCTCCAAGATGTTTGGGCCAACCTACCTGCCGACTTCCTTCAAAAACTGTGTGCAAGTGTACCTAGAAGAATTGATGCTTGATGCTGTTTTGAAGGCAAAGGGTGGTCACACCAAACATGGATTTGATTTAGATTTTTCTTCTGTTCACTCACTTTGCATTTAGTTAATTGATAAATATAATCTATTAACATGTCTATTTTTGAAAGCATTCTTACTTTACAGCATTTTTTCACACCTGCCTAAAACTTTTGCACAGTACTGTATATATATAGCTGTCCAGTTGATAGCTAAGACTTAAAAGTTTAGTTAGTGCCCCTTAGAGAAATTAGGCTTTTGTTTTTTCCTGTGTTTTGAGAATTTTGTTTTGTTCAGGTGTTTGCTGTGTTTAATAAAAGTGCGCAGGAGTGCTAAACTTGCAGTTCTGGTGTCTGGGTCAACTGTTTTAAGGACGCAAACCAGCCTTGGCCGGGGGCTTTACCACAATATATAACTGTTTAGTTACTCAAGCAAATACAGAATGCAGACACCATATGGAATGCAATGTAGAGAGGTTTTCCTTGATTCACACAACCATCTGGTGTTCAAGACCCACAGGTCCCTCTAAAAAGCACGGACAGTTAAAGCTTAACAAGGAAAATACTGTGTTCTCTGTGGAACCTCAGACCTCTTACAAAATAATACTCCACTATTGTCCTTGAAAAGAAGATTGCAGTGTATGAACAAGACTTGCAATGCAATGCTGGTACAACACTGTTCAAGACTACTGTCAGAGGTTGACTTTAAAGCTGCGTAGGTCACCAAAGAATCAATCTAGCTACACTTAAAATATAGGCACCCGGTCTCTTGGGGTTTGTAAATGGAACTGTAACTCAAAGACAAGTTCCATCGTTCCAAAAATCAAACAGGCTAAGCTACAGTACTTATGTACATGATATACAAAACAAAAACAGCTTTGTCAACTCTAACCTTGCTGCTACCTTGAGAAAAGCAAACAAGACTAATTGAAGAATACAGCATTTATTAGGTCCTCACACTTGTATACAGATCACCAAAGATCAAGTACATGCAGAAACATACAGCCTAAGTATACACTTTCTCCACAAATATAGTTGTGTTTTGTATTTAAAAAAAGATTATTTTTGACCCACTGTGTGACCTATTTCAAGCCTACAAAACTGTCATACAAAATACAAATAATGTTTGCTTTCTGCAGATTCTGAAAGCACAGAATGAGCTCATTACTGTTGGCACTAATTGTCAATGAGGATATGAGATTTGCATCAGCACAGCACCCTCAGCTTTTACACTTTAAGAACGCAGTGTTAGGGAGTTTATAAGGCATTATGGCAGGGTGCCCCCCCCGTGTGTGTTTTTGTGTTTTATGTGGTATGTAGTGTGTTATTGATGGTGTGGATATAATGGTGCATGGGGTATAAATTGGGTTATGCATCACGAGTGATTTAAAATATATAGTTGTATTTAGGCACGGGGATTTCACAATCACTTCACGTGCAGATAAAATGTGTATTAATTTGTGGGCACAGGGATTGCACAAATTAGTTCACGTGCTGGGATTCAAGTGAATGATGAATATATATATATATATATATATATATATATATATATATATATATATATATATATATAGATGCACGAATCACTCACTCAGGGTTGTGTGTTCATTGAGTGGAGAACGGGAGAGAGAAGGAGAATAAATTAAAAACTGAAAATAATAACAACTGCTACTCGTGCTGGAGGACCAGCGCAATACTTGTTGTTTGCTTGTCTGTCTATTTATGTTGGTCAACGTGCCGTTCGTTTTGTGTATCGGTGTGTTTGTTCAACCTTTTATTTTCTTTATTAATAATAAACGTGCAAGCAGCGCATTTCACTGACCTCGCAGTCCTGTGTTGTGGATTTACTTCCTGACCAGACATCACCCCGGAGCTATCCGTGACAGGCATCCAAGAGATTAATCGACGTGCAGGAAGTTCTTACAATTTTTATAAAAATAGCATTATTATATATATTTTTTGCTATAACCAAGCTTTTTTTCCTCTCATTTCTGGAGTTTTTTTTTTCCAAACTCCAATTTCATTTAAAGATGTTTTTCATTTGAACTACCCTAATGTTAAATAGGTAAAATAGCAAATATTGCAAGCACTTTCTTATTGAATATTGGCCTACTTTTTGGTAATTTTACAGTATAAATTAAACATTTAATATATTGTATCCAAACTTTCTGTTTTTTGTTGTGAAGCTTATGTAGCAAGTTGTTAAACCCCATGTTTGAAAAATAGTTGAACAATGTCAGCAGCTGCACAAGGCTGACAGGCATATTTAATTGTAATATTAATAAGGTCATTTGCTTTGTGATGGACTTTTATAAATAAAATAGAACTACATGTGAACCAAAATTGACAAAAAGATACTGTCAAAAAAAAAAAAAGGAAAAGTCAGTGTAGAATCCGAACTGTCCGTGGTTTTGAAACGATGAGCTTTTATTAACAATTCTTATTTTAAAGATTCAGTGGGGGTTAATGAAATGCTGTTTTGATACCCTAACCTCCAGTTCTCTTTCAACTGCCCCCCTTATCATTGCTTTGCTAAAATTAATTGTTTTTGCATCTGATTGCTTTTATTTCAACAAAACATAAGTAGAATACAATATTACATGATATCAAGTTAATTATGTAAGCAATTAAAATGCACATTTTTATTATATTTAATTGTATATTAAAAAATCAACTGTTGTCCAAAACATTCATAAGTAATTCTTACATTCATTTATCATTCACTCAGTTGTGGGGACTATCCTAAAGTAAAAAGTTATCCAGTCAGTAAATGACAGTACTACAAAAAAGTGGGATTCAGGGTGTCGGGCTGTGATTGAGAACTGAGTGGACATTCACAGGGTGGGTTACCTTGTATTGTTAGCCTTAACTCTAGACTTAGATACTTTCATATTAAATGTACCACCAGACAGGAGAAAGCAATGTAAAATGATAGACTTTACAATACATTGTTTATGAAGATTGTAGAGACCTGTGGAAAACAGTAAGTTCTCATTTATACTGCTGTTCATTTAAACAAGACGGCAGCCAAATTGTACGGAACTGTTGTATAGATTACTGCCAGACAGGCACATAACTGGACTGAACTGTCTGATTTTACAATTGCCTAGAATGGACATACTGATGGCATTTCAGGAGATGTGAGATCAAATATTTCAATCAATTCAATCAAATTAAGATACAAACCAGATATAGAGTTACAAATTATTCCTTAACAATGAAATCAATCCCCACAATTAATAGTTGGCATCAGGTTGTGAGTGTAACTGCAGAGACGTGTGTGTTTCCAGCCGCTGGCGAAAACAACATTGAAAGTAAGTGAAGGTAAGTGAATTAGAGTTAATTTAATAGTTTAAATTGTTGATTGCTAAGGTAACCAGACTGCACTTAAAAATAGTAAATTAGATTTCCTTTGTGTGCTGGGCTGTGTTGAATGGGGAGGCTGATTAGAAACGTGTGTTAAGTATACGGCTCCAGGCCTACAGGATAGTATAAATTGGCAATCAGTGTCTTAGAACGCCAGCCATCTAAGGGCCACACGTCCAAGGGCAGTCTGAGCTGTGGCAGTCTAAGGGCCACACGTCCAAGGGCAGTCTGAGCTGTGGCAGTCTAAGGGCCACACGACCAAGGGCAGTCTGAGCTGTGGCAGTCTAAGGGCCACACGACCAAGGGCAGTCTGAGCTGTGGCAGTCTAAGGGTCACACGTCCAAGGGCAGTCTGAGCTGTGGCAGTCTAAGGGCCACACGTCCAAGGGCAGTCTGAGCTGTGGCAGTCTAAGGGCCACACGTCCAAGGGCAGTCTGAGCTGTGGCAGTCTAAGGGCCACACGACCAAGGGCAGTCTGAGCTGTGGCAGTCTAAGGGCCACACGACCAAGGGCAGTCTGAGCTGTGGCAGTCTAAGGGCCACACGACCAAGGGCAGTCTGAGCTGTGGCAGTCTAAGGGCCACACGTCCAAGGGCAGTCTGAGCTGTGGCAGTCTAAGGGCCACACGTCCAAGGGCAGTCTGAGCTGTGGCAGTCTAAGGGCCACATGTCCAAGGGCAGTCTGAGCTGTGGCATTCCAAGTGAGGACAGGTGGAGCGAGGACCTTTTTAAAATCCCTCCCAATGGCTATTAGAGGCCTCATTCCTACTATGACACAAAACATCTGGATCCCCTGGACAAAGCGGACTCACTCGTTCTACACTCCCAGAATGAACACTGGTAAGTCCCTGCTGCACATACCCTTACTAACTCCTTCTCCCCCTACGCTGCCTGCTACAAACTTGAAAATCTCATTTTTCAATTGTCGCTCTCTGACTAACACACTGCTGCTTCTCAGCAAACTTATAGCCGATACCAATCTTGATCTTCTCTGTCTAGCTGAAACCTGACACTCAGTAAACAACATGCACTTGCTGCATCTAGCCACCCCAAAAGGCTATTCCCTCTTTGACAAACCTCGCCTCACTGGCCGAGGCCGGGGCTCTGCTGTTATTGTTACTGCTCGCTTCCTCAGTTCTTTCTATCAACCTCCCCTTTCCCATGTCCCTTGCTGTTATCTACCGTCCACCTAAGAGCAACTCTGCTTTTATTGCTGAGTTTTCAGAATTCCTCTCCCTCGTCTGCACTTCTACTGACAAAATCCTACTCCTAGGTGACTTCAACATTTATTTATTATTTATTATTTGTTTATTTAGCAGACGCCTTTATCCAAGGCGACTTACAGAGACTAGGGTGTGTGAACTATGCATCAGCTGCAGAGTCACTTACAACTACGTCTCACCCGAAAGGAGGTGAAGTGACTTGCTCAGGGTCACACAATGAGTCAGTGGCTGAGGTGGGATTTGAACCGGGGACCTCCTGGTTACAAGCCCTTTTCTTTAACCACTGGACCACACAGCCTCCTATCACATTGACTTGCCTTCCTCCCCCCTAGTGACCAATTTCAACATGCTTCTGGACTGTCTTGCGCTCTCTCAATCTGTCAACGTCCCCACTCAAACCCAAGGACACACCCTGGATCTGCTCATCACCAGGGGCCTTGATATCTCCAATCTCTCCGTCTCAGATATCTCTCTCTCTCTCTGACCATTTTTTGTTATCCCCAAGCAAAAGTGCACCACACTTGGAGAACGCTCGTTTAGCTTCATGGCTCTGATTCTTTGGAACTCTCTCCCAGCTTTGGAGTGTGATGCTCCCACTGTTGCTCGCTTTAAATCAACTCTCAAGACCCACCTGTTCTCTCTTGCTTTCCATGCTCTTCAAGCCTGATATCTGCTATTAGCTGCTGTGTTGCTGCTACTATTTCATGTATTATGCACGTTCCACTGTATTTAATGTAGTATGCTTTTTTTGTTACTGTATATCATGTATTATACATTTCTCTATTTAGTATTATGGATTTCCTTGTTGTTACTGCATCTTGTAAAGCACTTTGTGATGGTGCTCCACTATGAAAGGTCCTATATAAAATAAATATTGATTGATTGATCAGGTAAATTGTCTATTATTTATTAGCAGATGCCCTTATCCAGGGCGACTTACAATTGTTACAAGATATCACATTATTTTTACATACAATTACATTATTTTTTACACATTATTTTTACATACAATTACCCATTTACACAGTTGGGTTTTTACTGGAGTAATCTAGGTAAAGTACCTTGCTCAAGGGTACAGCAGCAATGTCCCCCACCTGGGATTGAACCCACAACCCTCTGGTCAAGAGTCCAGAGCCCTAACCACTATTCCACATTGCTGCCCTACTACTCCACACTGCTATTGTTTTTCTATGCATCAAATATGTAACTCAGTGTTTTATTTGTAAACCTTTGCAGTACAGTAAAGATTGGGTACTTCATGGAATACTGTATCATTACATCAATAAAACAAAATCACATATAGATGGTCCATATAATCTCAGTCTGCTTTAGTCTGTTGGTTAAATATGTATAGTGCACAGTAGGCTGAACAGTAGGATGTGAAGATACACATTTGCATAACATAAACAGTTTATCAGAGAATACCCCAATGCAATCCGAAAGAACAATAAGCAGGCTCGGAATCTACCAAAAGGACACCCAAACATGAATTTCTCAGGTTGATGCGAAAACCTAATCTCTATTAGAACCTAAACGTGAGTAAGATGGAGTGATTAACGTTTCATCAGCTGGGGGTTACCCGCCCTGACACTACACTATATATACACACACATACACACACTGCTGTGCAAAAGTCTTAGGCATGTTGCATATTTTGTACTCTGATGCATTATGAGCATCAACAATTTACTCAAAGCCTCCACCAGTGTTTTCTACTATTATAACAACCTTGACTTGCATAAGAAGGAAAAACATTGAGTGAAATAGCTCGCATCACTCGATCTTCAAGGTGTCGTATCCAAAGCGTAATCAACAACAAGTACAAAGAAACATCATCTGTAATTAACAAACCCAGGATTGGAAGACCCAAAAAGCTGTCTAACAAGGATGAGCAATACTTGAAGATAGTATCCTTAAGGAATAGAAAGAAGACAAGCGTTGAATTGACAAACGAACTGGCAGAAAGCACTGGTGTTGTTGTCCATCAAATCAACAGTACGAATACATTTTATTTTCCGGTACTGTATACAGTCTAGTACTTAAATGTATGGACCTTGGAGTGCTAAAAAAATACAAGATTATCCATCAGAAATAGTTTTGAGAACAGAGTATCATAGAAAGCTGATATATAATTCCTTATATTCAAGCTGCTTTGATTTAACAGTATACATAAACACTCACATGTTGATGTACCTACATATACACTACAGCTCGCCTTTGTTACTTTAAAAGATCCTTAACAAAACTTAGTTTGAGTAAATCAGAACACAGACACCAATGGCACCAGTTTATAGCTTGTCAGCATGTATACAGTATCATCTTGGAACACAGTGTTTCAGAAAAAAAAACAGCTTTGTGACAAGATTAAACACAATATGGCACTGGTGTGGATCAGTGCATTTTCAAATAATCATCTAAATAGATGTGTCGGAAGGGACAAATAGCCCATTTACTTTGTTTATTAAAACCTGTTTAACCAGAAAAAAAACCTCCACTGAGATGCAACATCTAATCTTCAGAGTCACTGCTGGTCGCAGCAGCAGCTTGCTTGCAGCTTGAGTCAAGCATTAGTATAACTCAGTACTTACAATTACAAGAGAAAACAAACCACACACATCTTTGGCAGGGCTAATTATTTAAAAACCTTTGGCACTGCAGTATTAATTGGCTAGTCAATGCAATGTTAATATAGTACATTGGCAGAGTCCGAAGATACATCTTTCCAAGGAACAGTATTATTCTTTGATATGATAATTACTAAAATACTACATACATGGAAAGCATCTATTTCCAATGCCAGTTAAATATTATCCGAACAGTGCAATTGCAAACACATTGTTCACAAATAGGCCATGCTATTTTTTTTCTTCACTTTGAGATGGCATTTATCACAGTGTGACACAACCATAATGAAACTTTAATCAAGACAAATTAGTGCCATCTCCCTTCAGGATGCTTTCATTTTAATAAAATTCAAGGATGGCTGTTTTTGTTGGAGTCTGTACACTGTGTATCCTATTTTTCCAAACTGTGGTTTTACCATTTCATGTTTATCTGTTTTGCATATTTGGCAATACCACAGTAATACTGCCTCTTAGTAGACAACAAAGAGACATCAGAAGATACTGTACCAGCAATCTGCATTACACAAAACCATTTGAGTGTTAGTTTAACAATCAATATTTTACATCATGGCTTGCTACTTGGTAGTATCAAAAAGCTATCAACAAAGTGTATCTTTTTTTTGGCTGTGGAGATGTAAATCAAGATACTGTATGCACTGCCAAAGCTCTAGAGCGTTTCTAACAAATAATTACTAGAGAGTAAAGCGTGAATGTATTCATTACTACTGTACAGTTCTGAGATTAGTATAAGATCTGAATTTACATAAGAGGTAAAGTGTTTTTTTACAGACACCATACATGTTATGATCTTGGTGTTTTGTAATCTAGTTGTGATTCAATCCCCTCTCAAAAAAACAACAGCTAAATTCCAAGGTTAGGAAATAACCTTCACAGTTTAAAGCAAATATTGTGATTTGACCTTTACAAGATACTGCCAGTGGAATGTTTCTGTGCATTTTGTTTCCAGTGCAGTTGGAACTCATGTGTTAAAATGGCATGCTCCAATGGAAGTTGCAGCTGAACTTCAAACTCAGTCACACGTCAGTCTACTGTTCAAAAGAGTAACAAAGGTGGAAAAAAGGTGCGCTTATCATTGTTTAGTTAAACATTTCATTTCTAATAGGTTTCCCAACTTTTAACATCTTTGAAGATACTGACCAGCAGCAGTGTTCTACTTGTTAAATGATTCCCTTTGTAGTGATTCCATTTTCTCACTTAGTAACCCAGTATGTCCTACAAAATAAGAACAAATTCCACTAACAGTTGAAGCAATCTAAGAAAAAACACTACTGTCAGAGTCTCCTCAGACTACAGGCCATGTTTTCTTTTTTTGTCCACTCCCATGGAAAAGCTCAGAAATGTCCACCAGCAGAAACATCTAACTGTACTGTTTGATCTGACCTGCAGATAATAGATAATATCTATCTTGTCTTTGGTGTTGGAACAATCAAAGTATAAGGAAATAACACCTGAGTGAGTAAACCATAAATAAAAGGAAACTCTGACATATGGGACTTTTCTGAAGATGAAAAACCACACTAAGTTTCAATATCCTCACTTAAAAGTGAAGAGTCACTCAACATTTGTACATAGAATCGTATCATTGTCAGAAATGATATTAGAGAGTAGAAAAGTGAAAAATAACTGAAATTGTATTTCTTCCATGATTCTGCCCCAATGCTCTTTGATGATTCATAGATTAGAGGGAATGCAACCTCTTACAAGCCTACCTGTCACAGTAAGTACATCCCTATACCTTCTGTATTTTACTGCATGGGATCTCCATTTAGAATAGTACAGGTGTAATGCATGCCACCAATATGAATATATCGACTGGAACGGCTAAGTTGTATATTTTGTCTTACCTTGACAGTTTTTTTGTTAATAGCTTTTGTCATCTTACACTTCAGAAAACTTTGACTGTGTCAATTTGAGTGCATGAGAACATATGAGAAAATTATAGAAAAAAATGTTTAAGAGAGGGATAGGTCTCCTAAAGCTTAAAGAAAGTGACATGGTTTTTTTAAAGTTTTTAACAATATTTATAAACTTTTTCTCACTTTGGCTTACCTATTTAAAACATTGCATGTGTTACAGTATGTATTATTTTCGCAATTTGATTTTATAATATTTAAGGACATTATTTCTCAATATATGATTACCCAATTCTGATGACTGGGCAAAACTCTTTTGCCTCTGATTTTGATAAAAAAAAAAAAAAACTGGGAGCATACTGGCTTTGCCCTGTAATGCAATTGCCTACTTCAGTAGGTTTCAAAATTGATCAAGGATACAAAGACACAGTATCTCAAAGCTGCTACAAGCAGCATCTACAAAGCAGCGGGCATCAATCAATATTTTCCTAGATGACAGCTTTGTGCATTTTCAACATGATCTTGGCTCAGTTTCACCCCCTCTGATTTAGAATACCTTGTAACATACTGTAGTAGCACTATGATTTTGTGACAATAATGACAGGTGGAGGTGCACGAAATCAATGGGAAATTAGGGTGCTGCTTGGCTACCCCAGAGCCAGAATACAAGAGAGCGGGAGGGAGAGCTGTGGAAATACCTACAATTTTAACTGTCTCATGAATGCATAGATATACTGATAATAACTGTTATATGGTATATCTGGAGACACTGAGGCAATTATCATCCCTGATATTATATCCCTGTGAAGTTTTTGGAAGAATTAAAAGTAGGCAAATGTTATTTAAACCTTAACAGCATGTAGGCCTATGTCTTATTATAAGTGGAGGGTGGCCCTGCATGTGTGAAAACTGTTTAACAGAGCATTTACTAAAATAAGCGCATGCAGCATTAAACATTTTCTTAATCTGAGCACAGGCTAATTAAAAAATTTAAATAATTAAGTTTCAGCTGATTGCTTGCTTCCTTTTAAATTTAACTCAGTCTACTCAGGGAAGTCGAGGGCTTGAATTCACTTTCTAGATGGAAGCTTCCATGCCCTACCCATAGACCAGATAACGTAGTGCCTAATTGACTGCTTCCAAACAGTTTAGGGTAAGAAGGCAAGGATGTTGACTACAATCAATCTGCCATCCTTAAAGGGGGCTGGTTTTAAAACACAGTTGTAAAAGCTTAATTTAAAAAAAATCATATACATTTTTTACCATAGTATTTTTGCATGGTATTAATTGCAGTTTTGCCAAAGCTTTTCCAATGGTTATACTATGCATTTACCACAGTTTACCCTGGTTTGCTATATATATATATATATATATATATATATATATATATATATATATATATATATATATATATATATTTAATGTGCTTTACCATACCTTGCTGGTCTTTACAAAGCTTACCTATTCCTTATCATGAATTCAGTATGCTTTATTACACTTTGCTACCGACTGAATGCTTTAATTATGGGAAACATAAGCATAAGGGAAGATAAAAGAGTAGCACAGTGCTTATTATTGTCACTTTGCAAAATAAATATACTTTACAAGCTTGCTAAAATTAGTACTATTTACTATTGTAATTACCTACAGGCAGATAAAAAGCTCCCTACAGTTGACAATGGTACTGCTGCAGAAGTGCTAGCAGTGGTTAAACTGATATTGAATTTGTACACCAACAATGAGCAGCTTTCCTACTACTGGCTGCCACCTTCGCCAGCAGCACGTTCCAGCCCTCTTACACATTCAAAAGCATTGTTCTTTGCTGAACTAATGGGAGGGTGTGCTCCCTAATTATTTCACAGTTTGATTATTCAAGAATTCAATAATAAAAAAATAAAAAAATTCAATCAAATCAAATGCACTGTATGCACATTGTCAATTCAACCACAGTCAAATGTTCCATGAACATCTATGCTTATGGCAGCATCTACAGGGAAACCTAATTCTCATTCTTGCCCATTGAGACTGCTGAGCCGTACAACATCTGACAGACAGATTTGTCAAAGTTTAGAACTTGTTCTCTACCTAGAACAATCATTAGTGGGGCACAGTGGGCCACTTGGTCCCATTATCTTCTGCTGAAGCAGAGATGGGTATCACTGGAGGTGGGGGGGGGAGGTTACTTTAAAATAATGGCCGCAAATTCATAATGAATATGGACTGAATACCACCGGATTAACCCTGAATATCTTCTGCACGTCTGCTGGTTTCTGAAGCAATTAATTTTGCATTCAACCCTGTTGGCATTAGTGAAGAATAAACAGTGAATTCATTGTTTTTAAATCAGGGCAGCAGTGTGGAGTAGTGGTTAAGGCTCTGGACTCTTGACCGGAGGGTTGTGGGTTCAATCCCCGGTGGGGGACACTGCTGCTGTACCCTTGAGCAACGTACTTTATCTAGATTGCTCCAGTAAAAACCCAACTGTATAAATGGGTAATTATATGTAAATAAATAATGTGTAAAAAAAAAATAATGCAATAGTAAATAAATGAAAAGCACAAAAAATCTATCTTGACCTCACTTCCCATCCCTGATCTAAAAAACACCTCCTGACCCATTTAAAAGAAAAAAAAGGGAAATTGTTACATCTGTAAGTTTAGAATGATTAAAAAAATACAGTAATAATAGCAAATTGACAAAAAAAATTCTGCTACAACCAAAAAGTTGCTATGAATTTAAATAAGTTAGTAAAACCCAAGTTAACTTTTATGAATAGGCCCTTAAGGTAAGGAGAATACATTTTAAAATCTCCTTTCAAAGGAGAGGTCTATTCAATTTAACTGCCGCCTCATTAGAAAGCCATCTATTGAAAATAACTTTGTAAAGGCGATTTGATGTAATGTGCACCTACTATAAAAAGACCCAGTGCTCGACTCCTACGTACAGCAATATATCTGTTGGCAGAAGCATACTGTATTCCTGCTCCTGCTGGTTTTTAATGCTTTACAGGTTTTCAAATCAGGACAGTATTATAATGTGGGCAGAATTCATCTGCCAAGTAAAGTCCCCAAGGTTACCAAGATTAACAATACAGGCAATTGCTTTCATTCTCTTTTGTTAACAGTGTCAAGGTAGAAAAGGTTAGGAAACTGAATCCCTTTGTTATCCATGTTACTCCGCAGTTATTCTATATTTTAGATCATAAGAAAGTTGAAGCTACAGTACATGCTCAATGGTGTGGGTTTTATAACATGCCAAGAGAAGCTCTCCACAGAATAAAAAATAAACTAAACCGAAGAAATAAGGTGGAGTATGGTGTACAGTATGGTGTAAAGCTATACAGGTTAAGGTTAATAAAAAGACCAATTTGTCCTTTTCTTTTGCTTATTAAAAAGGCATAGATATGCACTTTCCCCTTCTGGTGTCTGTTGACTGATCCAAGGACACTGCAGCCCATGAATTTCATCTATAGTTGCTGGTCTGTATCACCGTCACAGGGTCCCTTTTAGCCAAGTGCTAATCCAGGTCCCCAGGATTAAATAAAGAAAACCATCCACAAGTCAAACATTCTTTTTTAAATAACAAGAGTTCAGTTTATCTATAAAAGGAAGCAATGTCCACAGAGTCTGATAAAGAAAATAACTAACTTTCAAAATAAAATACATGTGTATAGATTGTACTATACTTCCCTATAGCCCTAGCTTTGGGATATCACAGCACAGGTCTGTGTAGACTGAACTCTTGGGTAGAACTGACTGCTGGTGGAAATCAGCTCACTTTATTCAGCCCGTTTAGCCCCACCCACTTTTCCAGGTGCACCTCATTCACTTTAATGAGCTTGTTACCTTAAAGGTAAAGCACCCTAAAGCATAACAGGAAGGCAATACACAGGAAATAACAATACACATAACAAACAAAAATTAAGAAACTAATTCACTTAACTGAATATAAAAACAAGCATTAAATAGTTACTGACTTACACTATACACAAGACCGGCGGCCGTCCAGTGCCTGTATATAAAAACATAATGCCCGCAAGCATTGTAGCACTCTTCCCAAGGGTGGGTTTTCATGATGCAGCATACACAAAGACATACAATGATCAACAACACAGAACGAACAAGAAGAAGAAAAAGTACTTGGAAACGTTTTATAAAAACAAATGTCTTTTATTTATCTGTGTCTTCCAGGGAAGACAACAGCTAGTAATGATGAGGACAGTGATAGATGTGTTACTGGAATACAGGTAAGTCTTCCAGGGAAGACGACAGCTATTGATAATGACGACGGTGATAGATGTGTTACTGGAATACAAGTAAGTCTTCCAGGGAAGACAACAGCTAGTAATGATAAGGACAGTGATAGATGTGTTACTGGAATACAGGTAAGTTGGCGGTTTCCTAAAATTCCTTTATCAGGGTCCGATTTTAAACAAAAGAAAAGTGATAGGCCTGTGGCGAAGGCCATGTGGCAGGGCGTGTGATGGTTCCCATCACAATCATAAACCTTAATCCAGTTTTCTTCGGGCATAACTTTTCAGACGGAATATTTACTTTGAGCCTGTCCTGAGATATAGTTAGCTGACTAAACTGTGTTTCTTTCTGGCTAAACCCATGACACAGAATACAAAAACGGCATACAATTCTAATTAATACACAAAGGCATTTCCTTTTTTTCTAGGGGAACTTAAATCCTACATTCATTGAGCGTAGGGGTGTCACTACTGTCAGCAACACGGCTTTGACATTTATTAGACAATCTAATGATTCTAGTCACAAAACTACAATGCCCTTCAATGATTGCTTCAGGGTCACTTTACAATGGGGTTTAACTGGTGATGGGTAGCTATGAAGGCAAGTTCTTGCTACCTATTCACAATAGTTAAGAAAGACAAGCCGCATGCTACATGGTGGTGCCATGGGTAAAGCCACTGCTCATCCAATAAACAGTCATTACTGTATGGATGCCCGTGGAAATAATTTATGGTACCAAAGCAAAGTTATTATTCAGAAATACTAAAAGAAGCATAATAAATTAAATGAAATCAACTTAAGAACATACAATTTACAAAAATGTATTTACGAGAGTCCAGTTCTTAGTACTTGATTGATCTCAAAACATTATTAAAGGATCCCAAGGATTCAGCATCAACAGTATATAATATTGTATATGCAGATGTATATACAGTACAATACTACTTCCCATATCTGATATTATAACATACAGTTTTGAGAGAGAGTATTTGGGGAACACCCACATGCCTCATTGTAGTCCTTGACAATATATCCAGTTATGAGGTGGTATTATTTTGTATGCTTTCATCACGATAAAGAAAAAATGTGCCACCCAGTCATTGTGAATTGTTATTAAATTCATAATGCTGGTGGTTCCATTGCAGTTGTGGGACATATTGCTCATTTAAAAAGCAAATGTGTGCATTTGAAGAGTTGATGATATTCTATTCAGGGATGCTATGTATTTAGAGGGCAAGCAGTATGAGTGTGGTCAGATTTATTTTAATTTTTTTATAATGCCCCACCCACCATTAATTCAGCATTTCTGTATGTGTCCCAATACTTGTTGGATTATGAAAGTATCATAATATCAGTTTCATAAATTGGGATGCTACTCAGTACATATATATATATATATATATATATATATATATATATATATATATATATATATATATATATATATACAGTACTGTGCAAAAGTTTTAGGCAGGTGTGAAAAAATGCTGTAAAGTAAGAATGCTTTCAAAAATAGACATGTTAATAGATTATATTTATCAATTAACTAAATGCAAAGTGAGTGAACAGAAGAAAAATCTAAATCAAATCCATATTTGGTGTGACCACCCTTGCCTTCAAAACAGCATCAAGCATCAATTCTTCTAGGTACACTTGCACACAGTTTTTGAAGGAATTCGGCAGGTAGGTTGGCCCAAACATCTTGGAGAACTAACCACAGTTCTTCTGTGGATTTAGGCAGCCTCAGTTGCTTCTCTCTCTTCATGTAATCCCAGACAGGACTCGATGATGTTGAGATCAGGGCTCTGTGGGGGCCATACCATCACTTCCAGGACTCCTTGTTCTTCTGTACGCTGAAGATAGTTCTTAAACACTTTCGCTGTATGTTTGGGGTCGTTGTCATGCTGCAGAATAAATTTGGGGCCAATCAGATGCCTTCCTGATGGTATTGCATGATGGATAAGTATCTGCCTGTACTTCTCAGCATTGAGGAGACCATTAATTCTGACCAAATCCCCAACTCCATTTGCAGGAATGCAGCCCCAAACTTGCAAGGAACCTCCACCATGCTTCACTGTTGCCTGCAGACACTCATTCGGTATGCGCTCTCCAGCCCTTCGGCCGAACAAACTGCCTTCTGCTACAGCCAAATATTTCAAATTTTGACTCATCAGTCCAGAGCACCTGCTGCCATTTTTCTGCACCCCAGTTCCTGTGTTTTCGTGCATAGTTGAGTCGCTTGGCCTTGTTTCCACGTCGGAGGTATGGCTTTTTGGCGCAAGTCTTCCATGAAGGCCACTTCTGACCAGACTTCTCGGACAGTAGATGGGTGTACTAGGGTCCCACTGTTTTCTGCCAGTTCTGAGCTGATGGCACTGCTGGACATCTTCCGATTGCGAAGGGAAGTAAGCATGATGTGTCTTTCATCTGCTGCAGTAAGTTTCCTTGGCCGACCACTGCGTCTACGGTCCTCAACGTTGCCCGTTTCTTTGTGCTTCTTCAAAGAGCTTGGACAGCACATCTGGAAACCCCTGTCTGCCTTGAAATTTCTGCCTGGGAGAGACCTTGCTGATGCAGTATAACTACCTTGTGTCTTGTTGCTGTGCTCAGTCTTGCCATGGTGTATGACTTTTGACAGTAAACTGTCTTCAGCAACCTCACCTTGTTAGCTGAGTTTGGCTGTTCCTCACCCAGTTTTATTCCTCCTACACAGCTGTTTCTGTTTCAGTTAATGATTATGTTTCAACCTACATATTGAATTGATGATCATTAGCACCTGTTTGGTATAATTGTTTAATCATACACCTGACTATATGCCTACAAAATCCCTGACTTTGTGCAAGTTTGATTTTGTGTACCTAGAAGAATTGATGCTGTTTTGAAGGCAAACGGTTGTCACACCAAATATGGATTTCATTTAGATTTTTCTTCTGTTCACTCACTTTGCATTTAGTGAATTGATAAATATAATCTATTAACATGTCTATTTTGAAAGCATTCTTACTTTACAGCATTTTTTCACACCTGCCTAAAACTTTTGCACAGTACTGTATATATATATATATATATATATATATATATATATATATATATATATATATATATATATATATATATATATATATATGTTCAGTTATTTTAAATGATTTGTTAGATTTTAACGGAATTGTTTAAACCTTAATAATATATCAAGAGATTTGAACTAATCTTAAAATAACCACAAAAAAAAAAAAAAACATAAGTAGAGGCTTTTTGTGCACACAGTTAATTCCCTAAATCTAACAACATTTGGATGTGAACCCTGAACAAAATCCAATACATTTCATTCAATTTATTTTAGTTTCTCAAGCATTTGATAATATGCAAGACAAGATACTACAGCAGAACCTCAGAGTTATGAACACCTTGGGAATGGGGGTTGTTCGTAAGTCTGAAATGTTCGTAACTCTGAAAATTGAATTTTCAATGCTTTTATTAAATGTGCACACCTGCTATCTACACCCTCAATCTGGCGAATAATACCAGGATACAGCACAGTAATGCATTACTCATATTATATTATGGTTCTAAACTCTTTAAAACAGTACTATACATGGAAAAAATACTACATTTAAGTTACCATTGAAATTGTAACTGTAGCAAAAACACAAATTTAAACGTCCATAAAAACCTGGGTTAACACAGTGCTTGTTTTAAACAAAATTCATTCGTGCAGCTTGCCTCCTTTGGCTTGGAAAAAAAACAAAAAAAAAAAAACTGTGCTTTGTTTAAAACTAAAATGTTCCAGTAAAATTGCCTGTACTTGCTTTGAAATCTGCCTCACCTTTCTGGACACATTTGTTGGTTCAATAATTTTGCCTTCTCTGTGACCAGCATGCCGCTTATAAGAGCGCCTATCTGGTTGCATTGCACTCATGGTTGAGTGATTGTCTACTTCCGGTTGAAAGTGGGTGTTCGGTAGACCGGTCAATTCATAACTTTGGTGTTCGTAACTCTGGGGTTTTTCTTTAAATTATTTCCCAACACTAGATACTTTGATTTTAAATATGCACACTTAATAGATAACACACATGTAATGATTGCAGTATAGCTGAAGCAACCAAAATGTCAAATTTAATGATTTGTTGCTTTTAAGGGTAAGCATCTGTTTGTTTGTCTTGTTTTTAATACATCAGTATGTCATGACAGTGCCTGGAGAGAGTCAATAATGTGTTATTCTCTAGATGAGAGCTAATTAGTTGACCCATTACTGATGCAAACAAAAAAGTTAACAAAGGCTGGGTTTACTTACATAAATAAAAATAAGTCTCACCTTTTTGTCACACTATTTTGGTTGTACCTTTTGGGTTATTTGGGTTTGCATGTAGTTTTCTTTTAGGGAGAGAAATTCTTCATCCAATTGCAAATGTTCAAGAGGGTGTTTTGGGGAGTAAATGTAGATGCCTTTATAAATCTACTGGTGAGCTACATTATAACCCTGGTAAGGTATGCAAGATGATTGTGCTGTGTTACATGCTTCAAAATATTGCCACTCAGTGTGGTCTGGAACTTCCTTAACATTTTTATTATGATTTTTCATAAACCTTGAAAAGTTAAAATATTTCTACACAAAATATGACTTGTAATTTAAAATCTACTCACAGAACAAAGCACCTAGTGCACTTTAAATGTCCACCGCACAACACAAAGGAAGCAAGCAGTCTCCATGGCACTTGTGCCCTGCAGTAACCTTTACCAGCCCCCTGTCAGTCGCTCAGACTAAATGCCAGTCCCATAAACTACGTAATGAGAGTTCTTATTGGTAATGTGTCAGAACAGTGACAGACCTACAAAATAGTTTTGCTAAGTGGTAATCGTGAGTCATTTAAGAATTCAACCTTGATCATTTTTTGATTTTTGTCATAGTGATCTGAGCTAAACATTAAAATAATTTTATCCTCAGAGTCTGAGTTACTAACAACCAAAATAGATCTTATTTTTTTCTTAATGTTTTACCGAAATCTTGACCTGTTTACAACACAGTGCTTACCATTGCCATCTCCTGTGTTGTACATTTTCCTGCAATATATTTTTCAAGAGTCACAATTGTTTTAATATTTGAATGTGGAAGGGAAAATATAAATGAACGCATAAATAAATAAATAAATAAATAAAAATATATTTTTTTGTAATTTCCATCCAATCTCTGTATACTGTGGTTAACTGGGGTATTAGAAAAGATGCAGTTCAGTGTGTAGCCTTAAGGGAATGCGATCCCAGTTTTAAACTAAATGACTGAACAGCTAAAACACCATCATCGTTATTGCTCAGCTTAATCTCTGAGCTGTCTATAGCAACTGTTTGCAATCCTGAGGGATCATTTCTGGGAATCAGCCACTGTGCTTTATCAGTATCAGACCTGTTCAAAACAGCGAGAGAATGTGAGAATAGAAAACTTGCATCGTCGTTGTTGTAAGGAGGAGTGTGGTGTTTTCTAGTGGCTAATTTTGTTTTCTTTGCATTCACTGCAATAATAAATTATTAAATTAGATTGCAGGAATAGGTACAGCACAGGAGACAGCAATGGTAAGTTGTGTGTTTATTATAGACAGGGTTTTGTGACACTTAAGTGATTGTAGTTAGCTAAAACAATGCTCAGGCTTGTACTTAAGAAATGTATCACAATGCACTTCCTTGGTCATTTAACCTCAGCAGTCAGTCTATACGAAAAGCAGCTGATTTGGTTAAAGACAGGTGAAATGTAAGACTATATGAACGCATGGTTTGCAAACAGAGATATGTTTTAAAATACAAATTAAAAAAACAAACATCTGTACTATAACATGTGTTTCTCTCAAAACTGCACATCTGACACCTATAGAGCAAATGGTCCACAACAGGTCACATTTACGCAGTTATTTTGTTAGCTACAATCACTTTAAATGTAACAGTGGGTTACTATGACTGGCTGCCTACCAACACTTTTGAATAATGGGCCACTTACCCATACCTACATACACTGGCAGTTCAGCCTCTGAGGTCACCTAATGTTCCAGCTTTTCCACAGAACCGACTTTTCTCAGTGCATTAAAATTCAAACAGGAGACTCATTTAATAATAATGATTAATTACTTCTTCTTGACTTTTGGTATTGAGGCAATTTGTCCATGTTTTACTTTTAGAGAAATATGTGTATAATAAACTATTAACATGAGCTACAGCTTGGAAGTGACTATTTCTTCTTTTTTTAAAAATATTTCCCTAGGTTTATCACAACACAATCCACGGTTTTCAGTTCTTGGTTGGTTGAAGGGAGTCAGGGTGTTAGTACAGTATATCTTTGCATAACCAGGCTATGTTGTTATTTAAATAACTTTCTAGTGCTAATGCTCCACAAGTGGTGGTGTCATTATCTACTCATCATCTGTGTAACATCCCTTGGACAGGAAAGGAATAGACTGAAAACATGTGCATTTTGTGTTAGCCAATTAAAAAAAAAACAAGTTCAAATCATCAGAAGTGTACAGGTACTATTTAAAAACTGGATCTAATCAATGTTGAAAACATAATGTTATACACTGTCCACAACTGATAAAGATGACCACACTTTTTCTACTTGGTTGTATCTTGATTCATGTACATTATGAACAATCCTCATTCTTCCAAATGTTTTCTTAAATAAACAATTTTCTTAAACACACAATTCTAGTAACAAGTCTTCTTGTTTTGTGTGAGTTGTCACGTAATGACCCTTATTTCCCAATTTAAAACTATTTTATTTCGGCACAGTTGTAATATTGCACACTTCACTGAGGAGAGCTGAACCTGTTACAGAGGTGACTGTTTCAGTCAGAACAACAAGGGCTAAGGAACTCCAATTTCCACTGGACATGTGTTTCATAGCAGCCCACTACTGGTAGCACTTGTCTCAATTTAAATTTATATTAGGACAGAAGTGATTGTTATGTTGTTTTTGGTCACCACATGACCTGGTCACTCTCGAAAAAAAGATCTGTAATCGCAATGGGTTTCTACCTGTATAAATAAGGATTAATAAAGGTTTAACTTGGGTTGTTATAAAAACATTTATTCATAGATTTTCAGAATTAAGCATTTTTGTCCTTTCTGAAATTACTGTCTCCAGCCACAAAACATTTAATAAAGTTTGATATTTGTGAAATTGCTCTAGATTGTTATTGTTTTTTTCTAGTAATATATTGCATGCATACAAGACATCATTTAATTAATTAAAGAGTTACATCACTGGTATATGTTTTGCTCTGATTTTTAAAATTCAATAATAAACAGTGTGACATTGCAAAGTTGCTGACATGAATATTGAGTGGTTCATAGACACCTCTCATCTCTCTCCTTTATTATGACAGCATATTTCATGAGCAATGCAATTTTCCTTATATATTTGACAGTGTGTGAACAGGATGGCTTTGCAGGGCTGACGTCAGACCAGAAACACAGATTCAATACAAGGACTGGTGGGGCAAAACTGAAATGCAACGGCGCTCAACTCATTTATTAAATAATAGCAAAAACAAAAGATTTAAACAAAGACAAAACAAATGGGCACGTTGGCCAAACAAACAGAACAAAACAAGTAATCTTTAAACTAGAATGAGTACCTAAAGGTCTCCATTGGTAGCAATCGTCTTTCTTATACTCACAGTATTGTTTACACTCCTCCTCTTAGCTCTCTCAAACACTCTCCACCCTGAACAAAGACAGCTTCAGGCTTTTATATTCTGGCCGAGGGGTTAACTAGTTATTAATTATGTTATTACCTCTTGGCCATAGTCTGCACGAGTTTAATAAGGATGCGTGACTGTCAGCTAGTTAAATAATCAGTAGTTGATCAGTCACGCATCCTCAAGAGGTTTATGTTTTTGATTTATAAAACAATAACAAATAATGGTGGCGGCTTTCGTCAGCACCGCAAACAATAACAATACAATTAATAATATTACAATGCACATACTGTGTGTATATATATATATATATATATATATATATATATATATATATATATATATATATATATATATATATATACAGTACTGTGCAAAAGTTTTAGGCAGGTGTGAAAAATGCTGTAAAGTAAGAATGCTTTCAAAAATAGACATGTTAATAGATTATATTTATCAATTAACTAAATGCAAAGTGAGTGAACAGAAGAAAAATCTAAATCAAATCCATATTTGGTGTGACAACCCTTTGCCTTCAAAACAGCATCAATTCTTCTAGGTACACTTGCACAAAGCCAGGGATTTTGTAGGCATATAGTCAGGTGTATGATTAAACAATTATACCAAACAGGTGCTAATGATCATCAATTCAATATGTAGGTTGAAACACAATCATTAACTGAAACAGAAACAGCTGTGTAGGAGGAATAAAACTGGGTGAGGAACAGCCAAACTCAGCTAACAAGGTGAGGTTGTTGAAGACAGTTTACTGTCAAAAGTCATACACCATGGCAAGACTGAGCACAGCAACAAGACACAAGGTAGTTATACTGCATCAGCAAGGTCTCTCCCAGGCAGAAATTTCAAGGCAGACAGTGGTTTCCAGATGTGCTGTCCAAGCTCTTTTGAAGAAGCATAAAGAAACGGGCAACGTTGAGGACCGTAGACGCAGTGGTCGGCCAAGGAAACTTACTGCAGCAGATGAAAGACACATCATGCTTACTTCCCTTCGCAATCGGAAGATGTTCAGCAGTGCCATCAGCTCAGAACAGGCAGAAAACAGTGGGACCCTGGGACACCCATCTACTGTCCGGAGAAGTCTGGTCAGAAGTGGCCTTCATGGAAGACTTGACGCTAAAAAGCCATACCTCCAACATGGATACAAGGCCAAGCGGCTCAACTATGCACGAAAACACAGGAACTGGGGTGCAGAAAAATGGCAGCAGGTGCTCTGGACTGATGAGTCAAAATTTGAAATATTTGGCTGTAGCAGAAGGCAGTTTGTTCGCTGAAGGGCTGAGAGCGGTACACGAATGAGTGTCTGCAGGCAACATGGCAATGGTGGAGGTTCCTTGCAAGTTTGGGGCTGCATTTCTGCAAATGGAGTTGGGGATTTGGTCAGAATTAATGGTCTCCTCAATGCTGAGAAGTACAGGCAGATACTTATCCATCATGCAATCCAATCAGGGAGGAATCTGATTGGCCCCAAATTTATTCTGCAGCATGACAACGACCCCAAACATACAGCAAAAGTCATTAAGAACTATCTTCAGCGTAAAGAAGAACAAGGAGTCCTGGAAGTGATGGTATGGCCCCCACAGAGCCCTGATCTCAACATCATCGAGTCTGTCTGGGATTACATGAAGAGAGAGAAGCAACTGAGGCTGCCTAAATCCACAGAAGAACTGTGGTTAGTTCTCCAAGATGTTTGGACCAACCTACCTGCTGAGTTCCTTCAAAAACTGTGTGCAAGTGTACCTAGAAGAATTGATGCTGTTTTGAAGGCAAAGGGTGGTCACACCAAATATGGATTTGATTTAGATTTTTCTTCTGTTCACTCACTTTGCATTTAGTTAACTGATAAATATAATCTATTAACATATCTATTTTTGAAAGCATTCTTACTTTACAGCATTTTTTCACACCTGCCTAAAACTTTTGCACAGTACTGTATATATATAGGGGCGGGACACTCCGCCACACAGTGCCATTTCTTTTCATTTTCCTGATGTGGTATTTAACCTATCTTCTATCAGGAAAATTAAACAAACTACATGGACATTTCTGTGACGACTAGATACAGATTTACAGAATAATTCTATATTATTTCATAAAGTGTTGCTTTGATGTTTTAAATTACATTTTGAAGTTACAGAAACTTGATACTGGAAAGTAACCTCTAAACAAGAGTACTGTATTTGCTCCAACTACAAATAAATCTTTTTTTTTTTTTAAATTTATTTTTAAAAAAGACCATTTTTGCCTGTGGTGCGACTTCCATCAATATGAGAACATCTCTGGCCTACCAAAAATGAAAACCCTGTGCTGGTTTGTGGTGTGGGGTCATTTCTTGCCCTATGGTACTTAGACAGCTTGCTAACTGAAGGAAGTGTTCCAGTGGGAATGATGATTCTTGCTCACTGAAAATCTTTTGCTTCTTTTTTTAAGGAATCATTGGAAAACTGGCAACAATGCCAGGTATTTATATAGTAGGTTTAACCATTCATTCTTATCAAAGTGATATATTTAATATCTCCCCACATGCACACATGTGAACATGTATTTGTCTATGTTAAAACTAAGACCAGCAGCTCATTATCATGATGGAATGCACTGTATAATTATGGCTAGTGGGGAGTGTTAAAATGTTCAAGCAGTAAAAGTTCAAGAATGATATACAATTCTTGGGTTGTTGTACAGTGCTGCGAGGTGGTGGGCTGTCTTTCTTTTTTTTTTATCGGCGCTTCAAAAACGTTAATGTGTGTGCACCAAGCAAAGCGGTATTGCCACACGCCGCCCCGCAAGTGGGTCTGCGGCACTCAAGTATGTCCTAGAGTTAACTGTTTGCCAGCTGCTGCATACATCCTATCAAGCCTTATCTGTGTTGAAACTTCAGTGTTTTGTAATGTGTGCCTTTTTGCTTGGTGGGGTCATAGTGAAATGGCAAAGCTTCAGGGGCAAAAGAAAATTGCTTTATTTTAAATGACAGTAAGAGAAGAACAGTAAACACGGATCAGCAGTACAAAAGTAGTGACACAAATTCAAGCTTGGAACCTCCTCGCCTTTTCCTCTCCTCACTACTGTAGGCGGAAAAGCAAGTCAGTTCTCTACTGTGAAAAAGTCCAACATACAATATCAGACTTTTATCAGATTGATAGACGACACCCCAGGACAAGTATAAGGAATATGAGAGAAAGAGGCTAAATCATCAAGATCAGAGACTTTTAAAATCTGAAACCGTTTTAAGATGGTTACACTTAATATAAAAACCAGGAAAGAGAAGATCTATTTTTTTTGTAGCCAAGTCTAATTTTGCTTTGCAGTGCACATTAGACACATCAATATGTGTATGTCATGGAATGAAACTGTCCAGCTCATCTATTCTGTGCTTTGTACACTTTGCTGCACAAATCACAATTCCCCAATAATGTGTAGTCTTGAAAAAAATATATGATATTGGAAACATGTATTTTCATTTTAAAACATGACATCGAGCACTACACTAAGCAAAATAAAGGTCTCAGTTTGCTTGCATTGCCTTCCAGGAAATTTGTTACACATTTCACCTCAGCAATGTCTTCTGAGTCAACCGTCTTACAAGCGGCAGAGCAAGCCATTAAGGGAAGCAGCTGACTGGTTCCTGACAGGAAACAAGGCCCTGAAGGGCTGGAGTCAATTTCCCTTACCAACTGCAAGACTATTTGTAAGCAAGGCCTTGTGGCAATGTGCCCCGCCCCTGTGTGCTTTTGTGTGTTATATGTTGCATGTAGTGTGTTAATGTTGGTGTATTGTAGTTGGTACACGGGATACAATGCGGGTAATGAGCACGAGTGTTTAAAATGTATAATTGTATTTAGGCACAGGGATTGCATTTCACTTTACGTGCATTTAAAGTATGTAATAATATGTGAGCACAGGGTTGCACAGAATTAGTTCACGTGCTGGGATTCAAGTGAATAATTAATTAGTAATTGAATCCCGGCCCAACAGTATATATAGATGCACGTTTTACTCACTCAGGGTTGTGTGTTCGGTGAGTGGAGAACATGTTTGTTAAAGCATCGGTTTCTTTCAAAACTAAACACTTGAGACTTATGACGTGAATGGGATTATTTTGTTAGCTACGATCACCAGGATTCTAGATGATACGCCTCAAGGATCTTATCTTTATTACAAATATTTTACAGAAATATATTACTGACCACCTGGTAATGTAATCAATATTTGTTTAAATAAAAAAGGATATGTTAATTCTAGGCCAATCCATGCCAAATAGTCAGTTGATGCTCCTTGGCCAAATCACTTCCTTCAGAAGTTAAACATGTTAAAGAATGTGCATACAGGGTTACTGTACGTATACAATTGAACTTTTTCAGTTTTTATTTATTAAAATGTTACCTAATTAAAAAATGAAAACTTTCAGGCAGTCTTTTGGGGGGAAAAAACTGAATTGCTGAAATATCTGCTGCTAATAACACACTGCTATCAGTTTCGATATTTATCCAAGTGCCAAATTCAACAAGTGGGCGACTGCAAACAAGACTAAGACCTCATCGTTCAAACACTGAGGAAAAATAATGACAATAGGAGGTTTCTTTAATCATTCAGTCTCTCTGACAAGTGGCATCAGATGATAACAGCTGAGGAAAGAGCCACCTGCACCACCTCAGTACAGCACACCGTCTGTTAATAAATAGTAATTGCTGCCAAAGTAATATAACTCTAACAGGGACTCTTCAGATTTACACCTGTGAATCTGTCTAGTTAGTGAAATGAAACACTCAGCAGTAGCTTTAGTCACAATGGTTTCTTTCCAACTGCTAATATCCAGCTTTATGACACCTTTTTGTTAAAAAAAGCTAAAATCTAAAAACTTTGAAGTTGAAGATGACAGTTATGTTTCTATATAGATATAGCACACAGGAGGTAATTATCATCTTTATGATTTAGTGAAGTCATCTGCATAAGGGTAAAATGACATGTCTCTAACTAATAATACAAAAAAAACTGTTCAATTTTGCAATTTAGTTTTTTCAGTGAGTAATTGTAATGACAAATATCATGAATGAACCTATCAGTAAAACCAGATAGGGTGTGGTATGGTACATCTAGTTATTATATGTGCATGTAGAGCTGCACAGTATTTACAGACCTCTATCACATCTATAAAGTGTGTGCCATCTTTAAAAAGAATGCGATTCTTTGGCGTATGAATAATATACCAGCACAACACTTATTTCTCTTTTTGTTTCGAACCATTACAGATTTAGCCCTGCCTACTCCAGTGATAAAGAAATACACATTAGGATTTGTCAAAAAACACTGTCTAGTCACTATCTGGGTGCCATGAATGCATTTTTTTGACACTGCTGTCCACTTCTGCCCATACTAATAATACAGGTTATAACCAAATGTGCAGATTCCCCAGAGTATCAGATTATGTTATCCACATACATACAGGAAACCTGACAGGAGGTTAAGCAACTGTGCTTAGTAATTGACCAGGAACTTCCTGAGGTGTCTCAGCACTAAGGTACTGTGATAGTGAACAAAAACATTTGATTTAACAGCACGTTGGATGTGGTAGCACTTACCATATGAGAAGACATCGCTGTTTCTATTTCAAATAGATGCCATGTTTAATTTACCTCTTAGAATGACCTCACGATCCATTCGTTGCTGAAGGCTTTTTTGGTTTTGCATTATATTTTTAAATTGTGTTTGGCTTTCAAATTTGTAATAGACTATGTGCAAACAATGTATTAGTATATCATTATTTATTTCTTAGCAGACGTTTGTAACAATTGTTACAAGATATCACATTAATTTTACATACAATTGCATTATTTTTTACATACAATTACCCATATATAGAGTTGGGTTTTTAATGGAGCAATCTAGGTAAAGTACTTTGCTCAAGGGTACAGCAGCGCCCCCTACCAGGGACTGAACCCACAACCCTCCGGTCAAGAGTTCAGAGCCCTAACCACTACTCCACACTGCTGCCCTAGTATAGCACCTTAAATATAATAAATTAAGAGCCATGTCAATATTCATAATCTTAGAGTTGTTGCCACTGCTACTATAATTTGAGGCAGTTAAGTTTTTAATTCAGGTTTCAATTCCTAGCAAAAGAGTTGTGTGGTTTCACTGTATAATTTGTTCATTTGTGTAGTTTTCAATAGCTTTGCAATGCAGGTGCCATAAAATCTCAATTTAAAAAAAAATGTATTCCATCCAATTTCATAATTTATTATTAACCAATAATATAGGCAGAGGTAAGGGGAAAATTCCTTTAGTTAGAGTACAGATTAAAGAAACAGTTTACCAAAAAAAGGCAATTTATTTATTAACAAAAGTGTTGGTAAATGCTTAGCCAATAGAAAAACAGACCAAATATCTACACTTGTATACAGTATGTCAAGTTTGTTCAGTGACATGGAATAGCACAGTGAGAGAAGCAGCTTGCCAGATTGACTGCACCTGAGTTTTAAAATAATTAAAGATGATTAGGAAACACTTAGAGAGCAAGTCAATTATCAGCTTTCCTGCGATCTTGCAATTCTCCAGCGCCTTGCTACCCATGCGGTATAAATGATTCTTCAGCTTTGGGGGATGAGAGAAAATCACTTCCAGGAGTCTGAGAAAAAAATATGTCCCACATCATTTACCCTGCATGGTCTTGCACCCTTAATGGTAATATGACCTGTTCTATAATACTGCCATGAACTGTAACATTCTATAATATTGTTAGTAAATCTGCCATAGGAAACTCATTAGCAGTATTTAATGGCCCAAACCACAGAGGCTTTGCCATCTTATTAAATCAAGAAATCAATCTGTGCGTAACATGTTTTCGTTCTGATCACTGTGAGAAATATGTTGAATGCTACCCCACAACTAATGTAAATACATTTTAAAGTAACGTCAAGTTAAAGGAGCATTATGGAAGATGCTGTGTGTTTGGTAGAATCTTCTATAGTTTAGCCTTCTGCGCTCTTTCTCATTCTAATAACAGAGAGACTGATCTCTGCAGAAAACAATGGGAGAGCAGTATCTCGTTGTTGTATAATTTGTTATACAGGGTGGCTGGAAATTAAAATAAATAAATAAATAATAAATCTGTGCTGCTATTAAAAAAAAAAAAAAACTACAATATTCACCACAGAGCAAAAAAGGTAAAGACACCAGACAACAGTATTTTTGCATGGAGAAAAACTTTTTTTTTCTCCCCCAACAGAAAATTACAGGGGTCATCTGCACTGCAACACATACAGTATGTAAGAGGATGGCAAATAGGATAAAACAGGATTACTACTATGCATGGCCATAAGGTAATCCCATTAGGGTAATATTTAAGTAACTAACATTAGAATGTTGTTGCTCTTCCTGAGAAAATAAATAAGTTAAGATGGTTACTAAACCTATGGATATGAGCCTAGATGCTATGACTCTAAAACCCCAGCATTGAAACAGACATGTCTTCATTTTTCATAGGTTTATAAATCCTTATGTACTACACATTTGATGTTAACTGTTCAGAAAGGTTTATATATATATATATATATATATATATATATATATATATATATATATATATATATATATATATATATATATAACCTCTCCCTTTCTTTAATCTATGTGTCATCTACATTTTCCCACTGCAAGTACACTGGGTCTGTAAATAAAAGCCTGAACTGATAGACCTCATTGTTCAGCGAGGCCTGTCAGCAGCATTTTAATGCCAAATGGAAATGCACTTTAGGCTATTTACATTCTACAGTCAACTGTCAGTCAATTGTACATGAATGTTAATACTTTACCACTTGCAGTATTTTGCCGAGGTCTAGGGAGGAAAATTGAATTATCAATTAATTCTGTCTGCATTTTCTCACATTGTAATTCTGAAGAAAGATAATTTTTAAAATGAATGTTAATTCATGGTGCAACATGAAGAGTTTCACTGACGCACACCATCAATTCAATCATAAACTACAGTACAACCATTCCATATCAACAAGTACCCCTAAGAGGAACGTCTAAAAAATAAGAGCTAACTGAGCTAACCAGATACATTTAAAAACCAAACCAAAAAATAATAATAAAAAAGAATGAGTAGTTGAACAGCTCCTGCTTACAAAACAGTGTTTAAGGATTATTGGAAACACAATTCCATAGTTCTTTTCCTGAGACCTCTAGTACAAGCACACCAACAAATATTGTGTGGTCCAGTGGTAAAGAAAAGGGCTTATAACCAGGAGGTCCCCAGGTCAAATCCCGGCTCAGCCACTGACTCACTGTGTGACCCTAAGCAAGTCACTTAACCTCCTAGTGCTCCGTCTTTCGGGTGAGACATCCTTTTTCCAGTTGTACTTACCCGTGACCACCATGATATCAAAAGCCCCAGCAGTCCAGGTGTATCGTTTTGGTCAGTAGCTTATTGTGAAGGTGGAGGTGGTTTACATTGATGGAAAATGAGCGATAAACAGACATCACACTCAGCAGGGGACAGGCAGCGGCAACATAAAGTGAAGCTGCACTGCTTACCTTTTAATTTTAACATGTATTCCTTCTCTGATATAAAAAAAATGCCTTTTTCCTTTCTCCTTTAATGCATACGGCCTACCCATTAGTTTCTAAAATTGCATTGATGTACTGTATTGTTTTGCAACAATACTGTACAAAGCAACATATTTTGAGTTTACTGGAAATAAGAGGATGTTTTTTTTCTCAACTAAAGGTTTTTTTCTGAAAATGAGAAGAAAAAATGAAAGTGCTGTAGATTCCAAGAACAACACAACCACAGGAATTGATTTCTTTTAACTTCAAGAAGCCATGGAAAGTGCAGAAATACCTTGGAAGACACAAACTGGGATTACAACAGAGGCTGCACCATATATGACTGGACAAAAGAGCTGACTGGCTAGCAGAGTGCTGGAAAAAAATAAAGAATGAAATGCAGAAGGTTTCTGCAAGTGAAGTGTCCAGACAGAAGTCATAAAAAGATACATTTCATGATGATATTGTTTACTATTTTGCATTTTCACAGCTTGTCAGTATCATTTTTTTCAGTGCTGTTAAAAATGTTCTATTTTGGAATGTAAGTTAAATATTGAGACTTCGAATTATATACTCAGACATCTTTTTTTTTTTTTACTGTTTGAGATTTCCATTGAAATAAAATACTGTTCTATTTCCTCGACTAAATTACATTCGTGATATTGAGTTTTTTTTGTCAGTGTTCTAGGAAAGCTGCTTCTAGTTATATCTATATTTAAGTAATATGTTGATTAATTGATTGAAACCGTGCCTGCATACTTATTGACTAGGAATCTTACAGTGGGGGTAATGTGTTTTGAGTAGTATATTTGAGTATATTGGCCTACATACAATTTATATAGAAAATGTACATTATCACATACATTACAATGTACAGTAGATGCCGGTTATTAGCAACCCTGATAAAGACAATTTTCGCTTATTAACAAAATTTTTCCCAGGAACCAAACCCGTTGTAAGGACAATTGTAGTACATCGTTTTGTAGTACCACTTAAGCCTGCTCCCTTTTTTGTTTACACACGTGTGAAGTAAATGGTTTTATGTTTGGGTATTTCGTGTTTCTCATGTTAATTTTTTAACACTAACATTTAAAACACATGTATTTCAGTGCCATATTTATACAACTACCGGTACAGTATATATATCGTTGTTCCATATAAATACATTTGAAAACAGGAGCTTTTCGCTTATTGGCAACTTTCGGTTAATGTATATAATTTATTTTTTCACAATGCGGCCCACCAAGTGAACAGTCTTAACTTAAATGGCCCCTGCTGCCAGATTTTTTTGTTCAAACAAATTTTCATAACCAAGTAATTCAGCAAGATCTATTTATTTTGCGTTAGTGAATCAGTGAATCAGATGAACAAATCTATTGAACTGATTCACTAAACTGAATGCATCAAACGAATCGAGTCAGTAAAAAGAATCAAACTGCACATCACTAGTTTTCAGTCCAGAAAAATAGCACGCCTATCAGTAGCTAAAGCCTAATAAATTATCACTTTAATGCATGCACTAAAATTAACGTCCTTTAGTAAATACCTTGTGAATACAGCTCATCTCATTATTTTGAGCTGGATGCTCATTTAAATACATTATCATGAATTACCATACAAATCACATTCATTCTGATTAGTGTGCACCTTAATATGCCCACTATTTCCTGTGATAATGAATACAATTGTAATAGTAAATATGGAAATCATTAACGTGCGCAATAATTGCAATAATC
Source organism: Acipenser oxyrinchus oxyrinchus (assembly GCA_030684275.1). Lineage (NCBI taxonomy): Eukaryota > Metazoa > Chordata > Actinopteri > Acipenseriformes > Acipenseridae > Acipenser > Acipenser oxyrinchus. The sequence goes on from CM060249.1 coordinate 85,412,332, forward strand.
ACGCACCATAAAGTTTAGCGCCCTTTTGTAAATAAGGCCCATTGTCTTCCTAATTTGTTTACTTTTTAAACTCACTTTAAAATACAATTACATACAGTAGGCAATAATTAGTCTATTTTTGTGCAGCACACAGTGAATCTCTTATCTGTACCATATCTCCTTGAAGAGAAGTCCAGTCAGCCTTTTGTGCCTATGAAACATTTCTCTTGTATTTCCATTGTTGAGAAAGGTATTAACTGCGAACAAAAAATTGGTTAAGTCTCAGAGCATTCAAAGCGAATATCTGACCAATATAGAAACTGAAATGACCTGTCAGCAACTGAAGATTAGCACTAATGAAAAATCCTTCTGCATGGCACTATATTAGAACTATCTGCAACATGACATGAATAGGGCTGATGCAGAAGGAAGCTGCAAATCAGGATCATGGATCTGTTTTTGTGCTGTGCAAACATTTGCCTGCATAGCAGTTATAACAAAGCAAGAGATGTTATTACATGAGAGGGATGAAAGATGCCACCATTGCATAGCAGTTTGACCCTGCTTCTGATTTTGCTTTGAACTTACAAATATCAGTTACAAACTCATGTGGGTCTAATTTAGCTCAAAATAAAACCTGCAAAGGCTCAAACTGCTATGCTGTTAGTCTTATTTCAATCCTTGCTTGAGCCAGCCATTCTGGCATCAGTGAAGTGCATGAATAGAAGACCAGTAGCATACATGCCAGAAGTACAGTTCTGGGAGACACTATGGGCCATATTTATCAAGGCCTATGTGTGTGTCTGCATTTGCTAAGTACTCATCATTATAATGTAAGTACAGCCAGATGCCAACCACAAAGACAGAACTAATTAGAAACCAGCCACTGGGCTCTATTCAATAGATCGAATCAGCAGCATATCTAAATACTACCACTGGTTAGATATTTAAAATAGAGCTCTTCGAGTACTAAAGTTACAGAAATAAAACAACTAAAACTGCATTTTGGAAAACATCAGAAAATGTTAAAAGGTTTTAAGGTGACTTAGAACAAAGTTGCTCACAAATAAAAAAGTGTGTCCTTGAAAAGCAACTCTTTAGAACATGAGGAAGAAAAATTAAATAAATGGTCCTGAAGCAAAAAAAAAAAAAAAAAGGTTCAATGCTAAAGCTTCCTGACTATTTGTCATGAAAATCTTACTGTACATGTTGCAGCCAGGTTTATATATTATTCAGCATTAAAAATATGTTGCAGAAATGCGCTATTACTTTTCAGCAGGCTGCATGCTGCGGGATTATAAATCAGACAGAGCTGTCCACTTCTCAGCCTTGGAAGACCTGTTTTACTCTCAGCCTGCTAAGAAACCAATCCTGTCCATAAGAAACGGATCCTGTCAGGCTGCTTACCTTCAGGCACTTTTGTGAAACATTAAAGCCATCTTTTACAGTTCATGGTTTTGAGAGTTAAGAAATTTCATAAAAAATGGAAACGATCAATCATTTTTAATGTAAAGACCCTCTAAATAAAATGACTTGTGATATTACTATTATTATTATTATTATTATTATTATTATTATTATTATTATAACTGGTGAGTAATGTTTTCAATGTGCTCATCCAGTTGAAATTAATAACCGTCTGGTTATTACGGGAAACACGCTCTCATTAACACCTGCATCAGAGCGCGACCCCAGCACGAGCTGTCAAGCAGAAAGGAATTCCCACAACAATCAACACAGAACTTTAGAACTCTGGCAGGAAAAAATTGCTCAACAGAGATTATAACAAATACTGCATGGGGTAGTGTGTGATAAATGAGAATTGAATGCCCAGCTCTCGGGTGGGCATATATGTCACACACTCCCCATACATTATTCTCTATAGTTATAGTAGTAGTAGTAGTAGTAGTCGTAGTAGTAATAATAATATTGTATCATCAACGAACCCTCGTCCATTAATAAATGCAACACATGTATTAAATGTTGTAGACAAAGATGTGAAATGTACTTTCCTAGGCTTTCCCTAGATTGCAGCATCAAGCACCATGACCTATAGCGGACCATAAGGTTAGCATGACACAGTATTACATTCTGGTTATTACCGTCCTTTCTGTGAAATAATTGAACTGCTGTATTCCATATTCATGATCAAACCAGACACCACAGATTCTCACAATATGCTTTTTACTTCCTGGTTAAAACCACACTGACAAATGATTCATTGTTACCATACTGTTATAAAACTCTTCATATACTTTTATTGCTAAATCCCTAATTAACTGGATTGCTAAAATATATTTTCTCTACACTGGTTCTTGGTAAAATGAACAATACTGTGCAATACAGACAGTAGGTCATTTTTCTATGCTATACGTTGTTTAGTTTACTGAATTCTACTTTACATTCTTTGAAGTTAGTTATGTTATCAAAATTCAATCGTAAAGGAACCTCAGAATCTGCCGCTTAACAGATGATAACAAATAGCAAAGCTAACACTTTCTTCTTCTCTGTTTCTGTCCCCTCGGACTGATTACTGCAAACGGCCCACAGGATTTGCTAACTACAGTCAAACACTTCTCTTATCCTTGCCTACACCATCTTATCCACTGAGATAGTTCCAAACACTGACAGTACCGCTTAGGGGTGTGCTGATATACTCTTAATTTAGTATTTATCTGCAATTGTTAAATAAGTCCATTCATGAATGTGTTGATTTCAAAACAAGAAAAGTTGTTTCAATTTAGCGCCCCAGATGAGAGGGCAATTCGCTTCCAATCGGCTTTTAAAACACTGAATACAGAAGCTAATTCCCATGGAATGGTAATCCATTGTAAAAATCAGGGAAAGACAGTTTTTCTGGTTTTGAAATCAACACATTCATGAATGGACTTACTTAATATATGCCAATAAATACTTCTTAAAGGCAGTTACGAGTATGAGTAGAAGTATCCTTTTTACCGGTATACAGATATGCAATGTTTAGGAATCCACAGTTCAGACTCGTTTTGTATCCCTCATGTTTAGTAACACATTGCAATAAATGTAATTGCACAGATTACATTTATTTGAATTTGCTTCACCAGCACTAGCAGTTCACATTCCTGACAGCAGGTGTAAATGGAATTAATGTTGGATGATTACTGGGTTAATTTCCACTAACCCATACAGTATAAACATTTACTTTGTGAAATGATATTGTGAAAAGTCTGTGATGATATCCAATACTGTGCAAATAGGAGGCACAGAAACAATGTTCACGGGAAGTTTTCAAATAGGCACAATAGCAATTATGGGCTTGATGGCACAATATGTAGGGTTTGTATCTAGTATCTAGAGAGGGTCTTAGGTATACAAATAGTTCATTGCACTGGAATGTACAGTAGTTTCCATCTGACAGTTTTCTCAGAAATTAGTTATTTTGGTGAAGATCAAGTTCCTAGTAGAGGACCATTATGAAATGAATAGTGCAGTACACAAATGCACCGTCTATAGAAGTAAGCCTGGTGCAGGAATTGAAAGCCCAGTGCTGGGGTTTGTTGAAATAGATTTAGTGTGGATCAGACAACCTTCCCATTTGCTAATCAGGATGTATTATCTACCAAAGATGAAGTGTGGTTGAAATATGGCTTAGAGCCTTTACACTCAGCACGTTTTATTAGCAAAGTGTGTAGCGCTGCAGTTCCCCTAACCAAATCTGTTGCAAGATCAACAGCAAAAGACAGCATCAATCCACTGCTTATGATTTATTTGAACACAAAAATAATGCACTGTCAAAAAAAGAATGCACGGTCAGCATGTGGGACAACACAGGCTGGGATGGAAGAAAATCTATAAAAGAAGATGTGATGTTTGGAAAGCAGTGTTATTGTGGAAGTACTAAACCTCCTCTGCACCAGATCAGGAGCGCACCCCTAAAACTAGACTTCCAAAACCAGTATATTCAGATAAACTGAACACATCTACAGCACTTCTGTGCATCAACAGATCAATCTTTCTTCAGGATGCTCCTGGAATATCCATTCACAGTAAGAAGTGTAAAGGATGGTCCTGCAAAATATACAGTATCTTCTCTTAAAATATTTCCATAACATACTGTAGTCTTATGAATTGTTACTATAACTAAAAGTTTCAATTTATCTAATGTTAAGGCTAATAAAACAACAATATAACATTTTTCTTCAGCCCTGCTGTTAATTAATGAAAACCATAACCATACTCGGACACTACCCCCTGGGCCATTTGGAGGCTTACAGCAACAATTAACTGGCAACATGAAGCATGGTAGGAGCCTAACCCTCAGTTATGTTAATGTTTTGTGCAGATGCTCCTGGAGTCTTGGATAACCCGCCAGGGGGTGGGGCAGGTGTTGCCCATCTCTAATTGATGTATTACTGTATTCTGTGAGCTGTGAGCAGCCATACAGATGTGCAGCAAGCTTTTATTTTTATTTAGCCGGCTCTTGTGCAAGGAGCGTATATCGGGCTCATGTCTTTGTGTGTGATTACGTCACCTACCAGCCATGCTGCTGCCTTCCCCCGTGCACGCTACACTCTCCCCTGCCAGCCTCAAGTCTGCCCCGTACTTGCTCACCAGGCTACAGTCCGACGAGTGTGTGCCGGGGTACCTGCGTCCACTTCTAACACCAATGTGGCGATCTCGGTTAACGCAGGCAGGCGCATCACACAGGACGAGGCAATTCACACAAAGGCAGAGGGCGGGCGCGAACCCAGGACCTCTCGCACAAAGACATAAGCCCGATATATGCTGCTTGCAAAAGAGCAGGCTCTTCTGTACAGTGGTATCGGCGCTATGCTTTAGTATATATATATATATATATATATATATATATATATATATATATATATATATATATATATATATATATATATATATATATATATATATGCACAAAGTAAATATAAATGATTCTTGGTTCCCTGCTTGAGGCTATCAATAATGCAAGTGCAGCCCAAAGACATTGTTTACATTTACATTGCAAAAAAGAGAAGAAAAACCACTACATAATTTATTTTGGTCTTCTGTAAAGACATGGCTAAATATAATGATCAATAACAGGAAGGAAAGAAAGCTGTGTAAAGGTATGGGGGGTAGCCCACACCACTGCATTTCAAATGTCATTGACAGATGCACCCTGAAATAAAGCCCACGAAGTTGCCATGCCCCTGAAGGAATGGGCAGTGAGCTTTCTGGATGAGGCAAGTTGGCCTGCTCATAGGCAGTTCTGCATGTGTCTGCTATCCATTTGGACAGCTTCTGCCTAGACAGGGCATCACCATTGGACTTTGTCCAACAGCAGACAACACATCGTCCGGACTGCCTTCAACTTTTTGTCCTGTCAGCATAGCATGCCAGGGGGCGCACTGGGCAGAGCGTATGGAGCTGCAGCTCCCTGTCAGACTGGAAAGAGGTGGGAAGGAGCCTCCAATTCCACAGACAGGTTGACATGGAACGCTGAGATAGTGTTCCATAATGATCGGTATGAAGAGTTACCCTTGTCCTGGCCTCTGTAAAAATGAAGCAGGTTCTCACTAAGGAGAAACCCTTCATCTCGCTCACACACTTTTCGCAGTGATAGCAAGCAAAAAGTCGCTGGAGCGATAACATTTCAGCTCAGCTGAATGCATGGGCTCAAATGGAGGCTTCAAGAGTGCATTGAGCATCACATTTAACCTCCAGCGAGGAACAAAGTCCTTCATAGGACTTTTAGAACCACTTTCAAAATGTTTGCCCCGCCAGGAAACTGAGCTCCTGGGGAGACCATGTCAATTTTATATGGCAAGCCGAATGGCTGCCAGATAGACCTGTAATGTAGAGGGGAATTCCTCTCATCGACAGGTCCTGCAAAACAGCAGCCATGGGATTGAACCCACAAGGCAGACACCACATCTGTAAGACGCTCCATTTGTACCCGTACTGGGCACGTGTGGATGCTGCTGTGGCATTTTGCAAGGTGTCAATAACCCTATTGGACAGACCCAGATGGCTCAATGCAGCCGTTCAGGGGCCAAACCCAGAGCTACAGGCTCAATGGGTCGGAATGCCATAAGGTCCCATGCCTGACTGAGCAGGTTATGACGCTTGGGCAGTCTTCACGGCTGGCTGCTCAGGAGCTGTATTAGGGTTTACACCAAAGTCTCCTGAGCCAATAAAGGGCTATTAGGACTTTGGCCATCGGGTCCCTGTCTCCAATTATGGAGAGCCAGAGGGGTCAGTGGGTTGATTCCTGGGAGGCAAGAGATATACTGTATCTCTGCTCTCTCCAACCTCTCTGAGGTGCTGGGACCCTCTTTGAGAGGAGGTCAGCTGCCCAGTTTTTTTTCACCCTGAGCAGATGTACTGCTTGCAGTGAGAGAAGTTCTCGCATGCCCAGAACAAAGCTTATGGACCACGCGATGGAGACTGGGCGACCGGAGGCTGCTTTTGTGGTTGACGTAAGCCACCAGTGTTGCGTTGTCTGAACAAACAAGCACATGTCTCCCTCGAACCTTCTGCAACAAATGCTGCAAGGCTAGTTAACTTCTTGCAGTTCCAAAACATTTATGTGGAGTGCCATTCTACACAGCGCCCCAGCCCAGGCTGGCCGCTTCCTTGGTGACGGCCTCCCTTGTGGTGACACTGCCCAACGTTACCCCAAGGCGCAGATTGGCAGGCTGCACCAAGAGAGTGCCTTTAGACAGTGATGAACACCATCAATAGGCGGTCGCGGTTCAATGCAGACTGAAAAGCCCTGCTGTTGAACCAGGCTTGCAGAGGGCGCATGCGCAGGAGACCCAAAGGTAGGGTCTGAAAAGCTGCTGCCCTGGAACGTCATTACCGTGAGCGCTCTGTTGAGCTGAATAGCTCAAAACAGGCGGCTATTCTCTGCACTGCTGTCCAACAGAGTGAACAGCATGGACCCGGAGTCCAAGCACACTCCTAGGTAGGAGGCTCTCTGAGAAGGCGTGAGCTGGCTCTTGAGCAGACTGCACCCACCCTGTTACATTACTGTACAGTGGCATTGCTGCTTGAGCAGACTGCACCCGCCCTGTTACAGGGCGCTGTATAGAATGGGGGGGGGGGGCGGGCGCCACTGTACAGTAATGTAACAGGGTGGGTGGATTCTGCTCAAGCAGCAGTCAAGACCTGAACCATGTCCTCTGATACTGGACCAGGGATGGTGTGAACTGGGTCGGTGACTTTGCACCGAGTTGGAACGATATGTAATGAGATGGTACCAGTCAGTACTGTACCCTTGGTACGGTACACGTGCAATGACTTGCACCGGGTAGGTATGGTACCGGAGCAGTAACCTCGTTCCCTGTTCGCCAGGTACCACGTTGGGAATGGAGCGGGTCGGTGACCTACAGGTCTACTCGGTTCGTGTTACCGCAAGAAGCAGTATATAGGAATGTCCACCTATATTGTTTCTGGCAAAACCAAACAGTCTGAACGAATACAAGACTAAGGGAAGCCTGCTGTTAGAGCCCTAACAGCCTTTGTAATGGGGCTGCAAGCAGTCACCAGAACAGCAGCAAGACACTGTGGCAGAAACTGCAAACAATCTAAGCCGAAGCGCATATCTTGGATCAAATGTATTCGTGTTCCTGTAAAAAACCTGAAAACACACACAAGAGAAAAACTCTCACAGAATACAGTAATAACAATAATACAATTCAAATAATAATACATTTGTTTTAAAAAAAAAAACTTGTATTATAACTAGACCGGAGCTAAGCAGCCTGTAAGGGAGCACAAGTTAGCCGACTGAAGTTGCTTAAAAAATTATGTGAAATTAGTAAAACTAAACAATGTAAATAATTATCACATTAATTAATGTAGTACACAATTAGCAAAATATAGAAGCAGATAAAAAGTAACACGTACTCATCTGTCTATGGCTCTCCTCGTCTAGGTTCAGTCCTATGAAAGGAAAAATGATGCTGGCAGCTGTGAGTGCAGTCTTCATATGCCCTTGGGGGCGGACATGACTGCGTCACAGGCGCTGGCATGCAGCTTTGCTATAATTTGTTTCAGATTCGGGGTCTTCATGAGGTAAATACCCATATGGTAATGGTTACATTTCTTAGTTAATAGGGAACAGTACATTCACACTATTTTTCAGCCTGAAAACAACTTAATAAATAACACAGAAAATCTCTGTTAATACTCTCCTTCTGGCAAGCTTATCACAGAAAATGGAGACTGATTTTGATATTGCATTTTTAGTTTGAAGGCAAATATTTGCATATTCGGAGTTGCGCTGACACTTATCTGAGTGACGGTTCATGACGGTTAAGATTATGTTCAAATATTATAAACTTTTGGCCAATGAAAAAAAAAATCATGGCAATTTTTTTTTTTAAATTTGATTACAGATTTTGATCATCTCATCAGAGCATTGCCCAGCACCATCCCTTGCAGCATCCTCATCACCCTTCATCAAGGTGACAACCACCACAGCCCGAGTAGTGGGTCTGTTTATTTGAGATGTTAGATACGTTGTTTGTCTTGATTCACAAAGCTGTCTATTTAATGATCCAAACAGTGATGGTACATAAATCTCCCCTTGTTTTTTTAACATGGGATTTTAAGAATTTGTAAGCGATTTGGTTTCAAAACACAAAATGCAATATTCCTACTTTTACTTCCCTAGACATTGATGTCTCAACTGAAATATGTAATGTAAGTGGTAATAATCATGTTGTAATGAATTGCAAGATACTTATTTTGCTGCAATGTGTATACAAAATAAATATTTGAATAGTTTGCTGATTAGTGAGTCATCACTTCTTTATACTTAACTTTAGATTTCCTCACCATTGACAAGACGTGGGCAGAGAGTCTCTGTAGGGTATGCTGTTTTGATTTGGCTGTGCTATATGGAGTGAAAAAAATTAAATAAATAAAAGTTTGTCATAAAATTGCAGCCATGGTCAGCTCCCCCCACCCCTGTATCCTTACAGAGGCTAGGGTGTGTGAACTATGCATCAGCTGCATCACTTACAACAACGTCTCACCCGAAAGACAGAGCACAAGGAGGTTAAGTGACTTGCTCAGGGTCACACAATGAGTCAATGGCTGTCAGGATTTGACCCGGGGACCTCCTGGTTACAAGCCCTTTTCTTTTAACCACTGGACCACACAGCCTCTGATACACATAGTACTATAAATAATGATTAATCAAAACTAGATGAAGCAGGCCTTACAGTATAAACCCCTCTCCACTCAAAGGTTTTGTTGTAATCATGGACCGGTGGTTTGATTTTCTTAACTTACTCTTCTATATCAATTCAAAAAGAAGCCTGCCGGTACACGTGTGAGCATGTTGGTGTGGGGAATATTGGGATGGCAGGGAGGGGGTTAAATTTCTCCCTGTCAAAATACATGGGGATGTGGCCAGAGCCATTAATTGAATACATGATTAAATGATAAATTAAGGCTCCAGCCACAGGTATGTGTATATATACTGTATTTATATATATATATACAGTACTGTGCAAAAGTTTTAGGCAGGTGTGAAAAAATGCTGTAAAGTAAGAATGCTTTCAAAAATAGACATGTTAATAGATTATATTTATAAATTAATAGAATGCAAAGTGAGTGAACAGAAGAAAAATCTAAATCAAATCCATATTTGGTGTGACCACCATTTGCCTTCAAAACAGCATCAAGCATCAATTCTTCTAGGTACACTTGCACACAGTTTCTGAAGGAACTCGGCAGGTAGGTTGGCCCAAACATCTTGGAGAACTAACCACAGTTCTTCTGTGGATTTAGGCAGCCTCAGTTGCTTCTCTCTCTTCATGTAATCCCAGACAGACTCGATGATGTTGAGATCAGGGCTCTGTGGGGCCATACCATCACTTCCAGGACTCCTTGTTCTTCTTTACGCTGAAGATAGTTCTTAATGACTTTCGCTGTATGTTTGGGGTCGTTGTCATGCTGCAGAATAAATTTGGGGCCAATCAGATGCCTCCCTGATGATATTGCATGATGGATAAGTATCTGCCTGTACTTCTCAGCATTGAGGAGACCATTAATTCTGACCAAATCCCCAACTCCATTTGCAGAAATGCAGCCCCAAACTTGCAAGGAACCTCCACCATGCTTCACTGTTGCCTGCAGACACTCATTCGTGTACGCTCTCCAGCCCTTCGGCGAACAAACTGCCTTCTGCTACAGCCAAATATTTCAAATTTTGACTCATCAGTCCAGAGCACCTGCTGCCATTTTTCTGCACCCCAGTTCCTGTGTTTTCGTGCATAGTTGAGTCGCTTGGCCTTGTTTCCACGTCGGAGGTATGGCTTTCTGGCCGCAAGTCTTCATTGAATGCCACTTCTGACCAGACTACTCCGGACAGTAGATGGGTGTACCAGGGTCCCACTGTTTTCTGCCAGTTCTGAGCTGATGGCACTGTTGGACATCTTTCAATTCGCGAAGGAAGTAAGCATGATGTGTCTTTCATCTGCTGCAGTAAGTTTCCTTGGCCGACCACTGTGTCTCACGGTCCTCAACGTTGCCCGTTTCTTTGTGCTTCTTCAAAGAGCTTGGACAGCAGATCTGGAAACCCCTGTCTGCCTTGAAATTTCTGCCTGGGAGAGACCTTGCTGATGCAGTATAACTACCTTGTGTCTTGTTGCTGTGCTCAGTCTTGCCATGGTGTATGACTTTTGACAGTAAACTGTCTTCAGCAACCTCACCTTGTTAGCTGAGTTTGGCTGTTCCTCACCCAGTTTGATTCCTCCTACACAGCTGTTTCTGTTTCAGTTAATGATTGTGTTTCAACCTACATATTGAATTGATGATCATTAGCACCTGTTTGGTATAATTGTTTAATCATACACCTGACTATATGCCTACAAAATCCCTGACTTTGTGCAAGTGTACTTAGAAGAATTGATGCTGTTTTGAAGGCAAAGGGTGGTCACACCAAATATGGATTTGATTTAGATTTTTCTTCTGTTCACTCACTTTGCATTTAGTTAATTGATAAATATAATCTATTAACATGTCTATTTTTGAAAGCATTCTTACTTTACAGCATTTTTTCACACCTGCCTAAAACTTTTGCACAGTACTGTATATATATATATATATATATATATATATATATATATATATATATATATATATATATATATATATATATATATGTTTTATTTGTTAATTAAACATGCACATTAGCGCTTAACTGCACCTTCTGTGTCTGAGTCTCCCTACCTGGTCTTAACAGCCTGGCCAGTGACGCTGTCTTGCCACAGCCCCCCACTTTACTGTTTTGACAGTAAAGTAACATCTCTAATCCCACAAACAGTACACCTCCGTGGGAGGAGAAATTCTATCAGGAATGCATTTCTGTTATTGCGTTCTCCAACATATTGCACTTGTATGACATGCCCAATCTGATGCAGTGAATCACATTCTGGAAAAAATAAAACCTGTTTGCAATTCTTTCAGATTTTCAACCCAAGTAAGATGCATAAATACCCTTGAAGGATTTAAAATAAGTGGCCATCAGTTTTTTACAAGACCCTGTAAATGTGATTTAAAGTATATTATAAATCATATTAGGTAGCTGTTAGGCTGCAGCAATATAACTTCATAAAACATATAACCAAGGCATTTATAAGAAACCTCATTGTTTTCAATAGTATTCAGTTTCCTGATAGTATTGTGTTATACAAATGATGAAGTAGTAAACGGTTATGCCTAATCTTCAATATTTTGCGTCATTAAATAGTTATGACTGTATTTTATTACATCTATAACATTTTTTTTTTACATGGCTCAGGAAAATGTTTTCCCCACACAGTTTTTGCAATATTTATCTTAAACAAAGGAAAATAAATCTCAAGAAGGACCGTGCATGTCCAATGGAGGAGATCAAAAGTCAAATCTTTGTTTAAGGACCAGCCTAGCCCTTATACCATGGTATTTTTGCACTTTACCATGCTTTTTTTCTATGGTAATACCATGTATTAACCACAATTTACCCTGGTTTACCATGTTTATTAATATGCTTTACCATACCTCCCGTTCTTTACATTGCTTTCCTGTTCTTAACCATGATTGCACTATGCTTTATTACGCTTTGCTATGCTTTTACTATGGGAAACCTTTATAAGGGAGCTTAGCTCTGCTTTAATGATTGCAACACATGTAGGTAAAGGCTGCTTGTATGACGACCCTCAACATATGGAAATGGGTGCGTATGCCACCCAGTCCCTAAGTCAAATCTTACATAAGAAACTTTTAAAAATATGCAGCCAACTTGACAAGATGTACCTTCTCTACCATTGTAAGCAGCCAGCTGCTGCTGATGCTAGGCGGATCAAAGTTGCCTCATTTTCCATTGGTATTTCATTCAAAACACCATGTCAGCTTAACACCCATGGTGCCTGCTGCTGCTGATACGAAATGTGCATATTTATGCCAGTTGTTTTAGTGAACAGGTAACAGAATCAATTTAAAAACAAACACTAAAGTAAAATGGTGTTTGCTGAACATGGCATATAGTATAACACCATTGCGCTCCCAAAATACTGTTCTGTATAAGCTTCATAAGCTCTCATAGAAACAAACATTGATTGAATCGAGAGAAAGAATGGGAAAGGGGTATGTTTTATTCAATTACTGTATACCGTAAATGGCGCTCTGCAAATTCAACTTGCATTAGTAGTCTGATGCATTTATAATGCATATTTCCTGTTGATTTTCTTTGGTATTTGCTTCATTAACTGTTAAGTTTCCATGTTCAATTGAAATAAATGTCTGTAAGGTTAATGAGCTGAGAGAATATTTGGTATAATCTATACAAACAAGTATTTCAAATTAAAATAAAATACCAATTTTTAAAACATTTGTATCAAACATGTTTCGTGTGGACATGTGCTTTTACAGTATATTAAAATATGTAACCAGCATATTGAGGTGTATTGTCCTTTTCTATGACATTTTTATATTGCAGGAAAAGAAAATGGAAGCATTTGGTGTATTTTTTTAAACAATTTTTCTAACTGCTACCCCATTATTGAACTGCATTTGAATATACTGCTTTCGATTAATCAGATTATGTGGAAAAAGTCATTTTCCTAGAAGAGAGTATCCCCTTCCTGGGATGACGCCCTCGGTCCCGCCTACCGAGGGATTAAAACCGTCATACCGTGGAAGCCATTTCTCTTTTTTATCAAACCCGTCAGGGTGACCGATGCGACCTCGCGGTTGGTGGTCGTCCTCTCTTTCAGGGAACCAGGGTTACGGTAAGTAACTTAACGTTCCCTTTCAATTCGAAGACGACCACCAACAACATTACGTATGGTAAATGTATACCACAGCCGTCGCAAGGGAGAAGGAACGGCAGCATACAAGGGACGCATGTGCAGGTTGCTGAGGAAAGATAGAAAGAAAAAAGGCTGAATCAGGAGTCACTGATTCCGTGAAAGCAGCAAGCCACCTTTCAGTCTGAAAGGCAAGGGAACTGCAGTAGACTCAAGCTTTTTTTTTCAAAAAACACTCAGATACCACACAGAGGGTCTTACCTTACCGTCTTGAGAGGGAAAAAGAGAAATGGCTTCCGTATGTCGGTTTTAATCCCTCGGTAGGCGGGACCGAGGGCGTCATCCCCGGAAGGGGCCTATCGGCAGCTCTGGTATAGAGAGCTCAGAAAATACCTACCAATAGGCAGGCATATCCCATACGTAATGTTGTTGGTGGTCGTCTTCGAATTGAAAGGGAACTTAAGACACAGAAGGCTCTAATCTACTTGTCATTCACTCACAATTAACTGTAAATGCTTTTTTGTCTGTTTTCCTGTACGTTATATGCATTTTTTTACCGGTACAAGTGTTTCTAAATGAAGCACAACACAACACCGAATCACACATTCTAAAATAGCAGACTATTAAAAAGAAATGTAAAAGTCTAATATGTGCATTGTCTATATATTAAATATTTATAGCTAAGAATAGCCTCTGTTTTAATATTAGTTGAAATAAAAGGCTCCCAATAGGTGTATATTAATAAACTCATAGGCTAACTGGCCATGTGATGATTTATTTTAAAAAAAAATTAATTCAACCATTACATAACGGACAGACTAAATGAATATTTCATTGTGCCACTGAACTGCCCGGTCTCTTCTCATTGTTGTCTATGAGAGGTGAATGCATTCATGTTCCAAGACAGAAAGTATGCATTGTTTATGCAGTTTTACTGAATAAGGTAATATTTATTATGAATCAAAACCCTTTTTGTATTCCATTGAAATAGCCTCCAAAAAAAAAAAGTATTTAAAAACCCTGACTCGTCTAGCTATGCTCCACCGAAATGGAATAATCAATACATCAATTAGTTTTCATTAATTTGATCAATATTTTTTTCTCTTCTGACTATGTAATTAGTTTAAATCATGCAAACAGGGCTTATGAAAACAAAAAAAAAGCTATTTGCAAGTTCTAAATTCAGACTTGTTTTGTTGCAAGAATTGCTTCTGTGGTGTATAAAAAAAATTAAAAAAAACTTGCACACACAAGTAAATTTAGGCTTAGTGTGAAATCTAAACTTCAGCGCAGAAGCTGATTCTGGGTGTAAGTCAGTGATATAAATACATATTTCCAATGACACTAAACCTTTGAGAACAAATGGAAAGGGGGTTCATATAGCATGCAACCAGAATTCCAGTAAGGAGACAGTAATGCCACTTGCCCTGGCAGGTATGCCAATCAGTTGTGTAAGGGTAGAATGAAGTATGACTGGTCCTGTTCATTTACAAGAACCTCATTACACATTTGAAAATCAATTGCTGTGAGATACCTTTCACTGTGATAGGAAACTCTTGGCTGTAAAGAGGACCATAGTAATAGAAACAGATGGCATATAGGCTTCTGCAAAAGAAGTGTAACCGAACAGAAGGAAGTTCTGAGACCAACCTGCTTTTAACATGCAGCACGTTTTCAACACAGACTGTGCAGAGATTCTTCTGACATTCAGGGCCAGCTGTAAGTCACACAAGTGGATTATTCAGCAGACAGCACCCACCCGCTCCCATACTGGAAATGGTTCAACCTCAGCACAATGGCATTTGCTTTACTCATGCATTCTAGAAGTGCCTTTACGCAATTAGAAAAACCCACCTGAGCCTAATGTTACTTGATTAATGTGACAGTTCATTCTGCACAGTTATCAGTTTCAGCAAAGAAACAGTGTCAGCATTTACCCATGTCATAAATAAATATACCTGCCATCCGTTTCCAATATACTGATAATTTCCTGTTTGCTTTTTACTTTTCCAATTCTAGAGAGGACATTAGTCCACTTTTCAATAAAGACTGACCTTTGGTGCGTAAACTCTGTTCCTACTGGTATTACTACAGAATGATAGCACTCTGCTGGTTTATTTGTCAGTATGTTTGTTTGACTGTTTTTTGCTTTTAAAATGAAAAGCCAGAATTAATTGTTCACTGTTACTGACTTTACTGAGTCACCCGGTTGTATTCCACGACACATCATGGAGAAACCTCACACTAACCGTACCAGACTGAGCTGTCACCTGACATCACCTGCTTTATAAAAATCAAAGCCAATTCAAAATGGGGACATCACAATCAGCCACTTCACAGTATTCACTTCCTCTACATTTTCCCTCTTTTCAGTGCAAACTGAAATAGACTAAATAAATGTTGGCATGCTTAGAAAACAAATATAGCTGCAATGTTTTACTTGTATGTTAATAATAAAGAAGCATAGTGATAGGACTTTGTGTGTATGGGTTATATCGCAGCAGGTAAATAGAATGTTATGACAATAATAAAATGGTACCATTTGACATACCAAAGACATCAAAATGATATGAACCTATTAATACTGTAAATCTCTTGCAGTGAAATATTACATTTGAATTGTGTTTATAATGTGGATTCCAAACATAGAAAGATGTTTAATCTTTGCTCCATCTCAGTGGTTTCATTACCTTATTAAAAAGACAATTTCCTTAGGCTCTAAAATTGCTACCAGGCCTCTTGGCACCATATTCATAAGGACTTTCTTGGTACATCGGCACTTGTCACATTTTTTATTTGCTTTGTATGCTCCACAAGATTGTTATAAAATTCACGATTTGCTGTCAATTTTTGTTTAAATTTTGAAAAGCTAGGGGTTTCTAAAATGAGCCTCTTTTCCATTAGAAATCACTAAGGACTAACAGCTTGTTTTACATTACAGCTATGGCCAACCATTTTGCATCACCTAAAATTTTAGGATTGAGACATAATTATAACAAAACTTTATAAACATAATTTAGATATTGCATAATCATAATAGTAGTGCAGTATTTCATGGCCGATTTCGAAATATCACATTTTTCCATTTTTGTCAATTTTTACGTTAAGTACATTCAACATGTTAACATACCATTGTTCAGCAGGTTTCATTCCACTTAATGAAGCAAAATGTGTTAATTCTATAGGGTGATGCAAAACTTTAGCCTTAGCTGTAGTGTTTGGAACAGTCTGTGTGAGACTCACCAGTGTGATGGATATGGATATCTGACTACTAATTGATTTAAACAGGATTGTGACAACACATTTATATACAGACTTACCTGGATTTACCTTTTAAACACTTTCAGTCTTGAATTATTTTTGCAGAGCAAAATAATGCAAAATGAAGTTATATAAAGGAACTTCTTTATTAAGTATACATGAGATTATGACAAAAAAATGGTTCACAAATATTTTGGTAAATGGGACTTTAAAGTCCCATCAGTACTTTAAAAACTCTAAATTGCGTGAACATAAAATGGGACCTTGAGGTCCCACCAGGACTGAATGGGTTAAGCAAGTACTCAGACTAACAAACCTTACAGACTGCATCAAGCATCTTTCTTAACCATTATGTTCAAGAAGCTACACATTCACACACAGGAGAGATTTGCTATGTGACTTGACTGAAAGAGCATTGCTTTTTCCCAAAATACAGTCAATTAGTTATGCCTTGCTCTTATAAGCAGGATGCACAAATTTACAACTACGTAGCAGTTTTAGCAGAATCTGTACACAGACATTGGAATACCAGGGGCTTGATTGTGGGTTAGTCAAAAATAATAGTTTTTCGTTTAAAAAAAAAAAAAGATTTAAAAAAGCCTGCTTTTTCTTCCGGCTATGCGCTTTGCACAGAAAAGCTGTTAATTTCACAAGTACTTTATCAATTAGGCTCACTTAACCAATTTGCAGCAGACAAAAGGTTAAAGAGAAACTAAATGGTTTGGACTGAATTGTAAAGTAGTAGCCCGATTGAATCTACTGCTGAGTGAAAAGGCAAAATCTGTTAAGATGGCTTGATGAAGGTCACTCTGCCACACACTGAATATCATGTGATTTTTTGTTGAACAATACTTCACGTTCGGTGCACCATACTCATACACACCAGAGGCCACACCAATGCAATGTCACATATTAAAATGCATAGTAATTGACAGATGTACTCCTCTGTCTAAAATGTCCATGTACTTTGTAAAATGCTACTTATAAACATGCAGACCTATAGAAAAAAAGATTTTTGTTACATTTATCTTGCTCTGCAAACAAGGTTCACAAATTGCAAATGTTGTGTATTCATATACTGTAAACACAAGAGTCATCACAATTGGTACAAGCCTCTACTCACTAATATTAATAAACATAAAAGGCATCTCCATCACAAATCAGATGATTGTTTTCAGGGACACTATTGCAACATGCAAGCAAATCATACAAAGTTCACTGGCAATGCACTCCCTGATGGTCTCCTTCAAAATCAAAACTCAATGGCCTACTCAATGGAGTATTTTAAAATAAAGTTGTTATTTTCCTCTTTCATTATTTGATTATATTTTTTCCAGGTGGACCAAATGCTTCAATGGAGACTTCTGATTGCTCACTATCACTGTTATGTAACATAATCACAAAGATATAATCCAATCCTCTTTATTTCCCATCACCTGGGTTGTGAAAGGTTCTCATCATAAGAATTTTCATGTGTCGCATTTTTTTTAAAATTCTGTTTTATATGTATTTGTTTTGGACAATACCGCAGATGCATTCGATGATCAATTAAGTATTCTTAATATGCCATTCCATAGCACAGAGACATGTGCAGCAGCGGGAATAATCGAGTTTGTATTTAAGAGAATTTGCAGACCAGCTGAATTTTTTTCAGCAGTGCTGTTTTTAACAATGTATGGGTATGTCAAAAAGTGGAGCCAGCTTCACAGACTGGATAATAGTATACAATTCTTACTCTATAGGAATACTTTGGTGTTATTACACATATTGTTTTCTGTCTGTGATAGCTGAGCAGGACTCATGCTAATAATAAATCAACACCAAGTTTATAACATTCACAGTGTGTTTCAAAACCTTACACTTGTCCTTGTCAATAAAATCATACAGAGAAAAAATACTAGTTTTATTTTGTTTATTTATTTATTTTTTGATAATCTTTTTTGAGCCTGGGTTAAAATATGGCAGGAACCTTTACTTAAGGCCTTTGTTCTGCCTCTTCCTCAAACAGCAATTGGAGACCATTATTTTACAATATGCTCAATTCTCAAACGCTTCTTTAGTATCAACTGAAAGACTATAGTGCATCGTACAAAGCATCAGTGAAAGACATGCATATTGTATTTGTATGTGCTATCAAGGGTATTAAAATGGGGTTGGGGTTGTGAGTCTAGCCCTTGAGATTAGGACCACCTCAGAAATCTATTGTAATTTAATAACTAAATACAAAAAAGGTGAAAAAGCATTTCTGCAGCTCAAAATATGTTTTGCTTACTGTTAAAATGTCTATTAAAATTAAGATGATGCTGGTAAAATATATTTATTTTCTTGTCACAAGACAGGTAATACTACAGCACACTACGATTATGACATGGTACAGTACAGGAGTGAAATTCTCAACAAACAAGTTCAGGTACTCATATGCACAGCTGGGTGTAAACATTTAAAAAAATGAGACAATTTGATTGCTAATGAATAAATACTCTTAAAATGTATACATATCGGTACACAATACTTTTATGAATACAAAATAAGCCTTAAAAAATAACTGAGCAATTCTAACCAATTCACCATAAACAAGGAAGCTGAAAATACTGAAAGCGTTGTATCCTCGGCATGTATCACTCAGTCATCTACTGTAATATAACACTTAAGTTAAACCTTAAATGACAAGCATTAAGAAATATTACACTATGCGGTAACTGCTGTAGAGAGGGAGTTTTGTTTCATGACGTTATAAAAAAAACAATTGTGCTATGAAAAAATGATAGAAAAAGGTCTAAGTCAAACAATGCACAATAGGGGCTAAAATACCCCTCATTTTTTATGTAACAGGCACTACTACGACTAATGATGTACTTGACTTGGCCATTTTAATCTCCATAGTATTCTCAGCAATCATCATCCTACAATACTAGCCTTGGATTAGAACATAAATGCCTTTTTCTTTTATGTATATTTTCACATATTACTTATCCTACAATAATATATTCTTTGTGTTTCTCTGTTGTATTCCTGAGTAGATTAATTAACATGATGATTTTCCAGGCAGAAACAGTATAAAAGTACTTAAAGAAATGTATCCCTGGTATTACGGTTTCTGCACAATAAACAAAGTGGCAAAAGACACATTTCCATAAAGTAATATCATTACTGTGGTTAATTATGTCTTTTTTTCAGATGTACACGCAAGTGAAAATGTTTAACTTAAACAAACTCTTCAAAATCCTTTAGAAAAGGGGGCATTGTACAAAGAAATAACACCTCACCATTTGGTTTTCATTTATTAGAGCCAGAAAATACTAGGATCACAACAAAACAAAACATTGATCACTATGCTTAACATGTACCTTGCAAGTTGGGTCAGTGTTTGAAAAGTGTGAAGCACACCTACATCTGTATCCCGATTCTGACTCGCTTACCACAATCTGCACTTTGTTGATACTGTTTTTTTTAAATGTTTATCCCTACTGTCCCACACATCACTTGCCATTTTAGAAACTTTCATGCAAATTCTGGCAATGTGGTAAATCAATGCAAGGCAAAATGTGTTATGATAATTATTTCTAATATTTATCAACTATGTCATTTATGGAGAATGCTGACATGTCTTTATACCTTCAAATTCATGTGCAGCAATGTTCATTTAGAATATTTCAGATAGTTTCTCCAGCACACTAAAGAAAATAATTATTACTTCATAATAATCAAAATCAGTCCTGCTAAGGTCTTCTCTCATTGATCAACGAATGAGCACTGACACAAAGCAAAATGGGCGGAGATATGTGACTCGTGCGAAAAGCTTGGCCAATCAACATGCAGTGATTACACTGATGTTAATGGTGGCCAATAGCAGGTAACAGAAACAGAAGCAGTATGAGGAAACAGAATGCAAGCAGCACGAACTGCGCTGAATGAAAGTGCTTTTGAGAAACGTTGCGCAAGTGGACTGTGTGAGTGGATGGAATGCATCCGCGTTGGAGATTAAATTATCAGATTAAATAAATCCCGGTACCCAGTACCGGCATCAAAATAAGTCCTGGTTCCAGGGTTAGACTGCTACAGAAAATAGTGAGTGGACTCTATAGGTTTAAACAGTGTTGAGCAATGATGCACATTTCTCTACCCGCAAGCGGTTTTGTGATCCCAGGCCTCAGTGGGGTCCAGGGGCAAAGCACATTTACAGTGCCAGTGAAGTTAATTTTACACCCGAAAAGATGAAGACATTGCTCTATAGATATTATCTGGGGAGCCAGGTCCATGAAAAATCATACTGTTAGTTGGATGGTATTATTTAAATAATGATATTATGTGGAGATTGAAACTAAGTTTTAGACTACCAATAATATATGGAAGGTTCCCAGCCCAGAATAAATAAAATGCTACTTATAAACATGCAGAACTCTCTAAACAACAAAGATATTTTGTCCACAAAATAGAAAGTATGGCATCAACACACTGCAGGACATCTCAAGATGGCACACTATTACCCTTTGACATGCACAGTCAAGCACAATACAATAGCAAAGTCCTCAGAATGACCACAATATAGCCTGCACACTAACAGCATACATCCAATTGAAGAAATATTATTGCTGCATGCCAAGCCAGATAGAACCTTCTCCAAAATGTTCAATATTCTAATATCTAATAACAATACTATAAAACACACAATAAAACATGATTAACATGTTTAAAGAGGATCCGAGAAGGACAGATGGAAACATGTTAATACTATCAGAATGTCTTCATGTAAACTAAATGGTTTTTAACTGATAAAAAAATCGAGGGGGTTTCTGCCTTAAAATTCGATGTTTTAATCATTCAATTTAAATAACACTGGCTTAAAACGTAAAATGAGCAAAATGTGTACAAAGGTTAAAAACAAACAAAATCACCCGTCTCAACAGCCCTCATTACAATACCTAATGCCTTTCTAAACATAATAAAAGACCACAAATTAAATAAATCCACATCACAAATGTTGGGGTGACGTGAAGGACAGCCAGCTTTTCCTTGCTTCTCGACAGCAAGACTCAGATTCAGCTCCTCAATCACCATCTGCTGCCGCGCTGAAGAGCTCCATCTATAGCCTAATGTCTATAGCCTATAATCTAATGGGACCAGACTACACTTCTGCATTACCTGAATCTTAAAGGTGCACACGACATCTACTATTAAGTTACATTATATGTATTAGTCTAACATTAAACCTACATGTTATATGTTGAAGGTTTATGCGTTGCTCAAGTGAGACTCTAAATGCTTTTATTTTACTGTACTGTATTTGAGTGTTGTTTCTTTTTAATTTCCGAAAATAAGCGCTTTTAGCAAATCATAATAATTTTTTTTTTTTTAAGAACACCCTAGAAGTACACAAAAAATACAAATCGAATTATACCTATACAACACACAATAAAGCACAAAGCCATCTTATAAAGTTGTATGCATAAAATTTAAAAAAAAAAAGAAAAAAAGAAAAAAAATAGTCACAAATAAAAACCTACACGACAATTTGTATGCAATAAAATTAAGAACGGGAGGCTTTATATTATAGCCTATACTAAAACAATTGTGCAGTGTCTTTGCAAACACTGATATGCTATTAAACAAAATCGCTTTGTATTATGGGCAATTATTTTCAGCATATCGAGTGATCTTGCTCGGAACGCAGTGCTGGTTTGGAGCAAATATATTTTTCATCGAATCTGTGGATAGTGTTTGTCATTTTTGGAAGGGAAAAAACAAGATCACCTGTTATAATTTTTACTTAGTTTATTTTAGAAATGTTGAACTGAATCAACAAATGTTATTATTATGTGATAACATTTTTTTAAAAATTCAATGAAATCGCCCTCTACTACTACCAGTTGTCATGTCAATTTCAGTAGAACTCGAGTTGCTGTTTCACACAATAAAAAGCAAAAGTTGTGTCGTGAACATTAAACGATGAAGTATTGGGGAGAAATAAACTAGGCTACAATTGAAGATAAATAACAATGTAGATGGAGTGTAAAAAATGTCGTTTCACCAAAAATAGTGGGTGGCATCCACCTGTGTCCACACCCCCTAGTAAACACTGCCTGGAACAGAGTACCAATGAGTACTGGCAGAATTTCACCCCTGGTACAGTATATAGAAATGCCACTTTAGTTAACTGTTCCAATTCTGATTTACAACATGTCAAATTTAAAACATGTAAAATAGACTTCTCCATTGTTCTGTTTACAGACCTCAATGGAATGGCAGGCTAGAACATCAAACATATGCTATAGTCCCACTCCACAAGAACTGTTTACACTAATAAGGAATGTTAGCACTTGAATGTCAGAGCTCAAAAATTACTTATTATTTTCTCCATTTTATTGTATTTACTCTGAGGAGCAGAGATGCTGCTTCAACAGACAGTGGGGGTTAAGTAGCAGATACTGTCAGTGGCAGATCTAAATAATGTTATGCATTAAACACTACTAAAGGGCCCTCCATTTTACTGATTTTTACAAAGAGAAACACACTGAAGAAACAGCATGCAGTTACTTTGGATGTTCAATTTTTAAACCTTGGTATGTTACATGCAATTTGGGTTTAGTTTGGACAACAATGAATTAAGATTCACTGGTTTGTCAGCGGAGAAGACAAACAACCTATTATAACAACTTGGATCTGTTATCGTATTGATCTGTCTGTTTTCTGAGAAGTCATGACCTCTGCTAACGTTAATCTGATAAAGAGATAATGCAGTCGCTGTGAAAAATTATATATATATATATATATATATATATATATATATATATATATATATATATATATATATATACACATACACAGTCGTTTGTGTCTCCTTTTCATTCTTAAAAATACAATGATTTCTGTTTTAAAGTTTGGGTTTTACTCTGCAACAGAGATCAGTAGGCACATAGAGCATTGTAGTAAAACAACAAAACAAGAAAACTCCAGAATCTATCCAATAGCAATCAAAAAGATTAGTATTGGTGGTTTTGTTAAACATGTAAAAGGTTTACTTTTATTCCAGACTCCTTCACAGTTCAAGAGTAGTGCACTATATAAAACCCATGATGGTGCTCAAAAAAGCCCCACAAGCTTGGAAAACTACTAAAGAAACGCATGGTTCAGTCCACAGTATAGGGGTCAAGGGTGGCGCAGCTAGATGCTGTCGTGGGGAATGAAAGCAATAATCTTGCTGTTCCAGCCCAACTGTACTGTGTAAAAAGGGCTGGTCTCTGCTGTAGAGGCAAAGGTTCATTGACTAATTAGAAAACGCTTCAGTACCATCCTCCAATCAGCTGCTGGTCTAAAAGCTGTGCTACTATAGGCTCACTTTCTGCAATGCAACCTGCTTTTTAGTTTCAACATTATCAACAAACAGCTTCATCTCCACTGTCTGCTTGCAGTAGAAGCCGCTTGACTTGTTTCAATTGTCAGAACGATGTAAATTTATGAATGCAAGTGAAAAGCTGGTAAATAACTTTCGTTAGTGCCCGTGCTTTTTAATTTATGGAACTGAATCTGTTCTGTTGAGTTATTTCATTGGTTTTCTAACATGGGTCATTTATAGTATGATTTTTTTTTTAAAAAACTAAACCTGACTCCTAAAACCCCTAAATGAGCATTAAGCATGATTTTTAAATATTTTTAAAAGCCCAGGTGGAAAAACAGTTTGTACTTCATTATACGTGTATAAATTGTACATACAGTTTGCATCTAAAAATCATTTTGAGATATCTCAAAATTTATTTTAGATATCTTAAAATGATTTAGAGATATCTTTTAAATATTTTGAGATATTTGGAAATTATTTAAAGATATATTAAAATATTTTGAAATATCTATAAATGAATTTGTGATATCTCTAAATGATAATCTGGCTTGCCATACACTGCTGCTGCTGACAACTGAAGAATATCTGTCAGGCAAAACAAGTGAAACATGCTAAGCAGATGGTCAGATACGATATCTGATACCTGCCAAAGTACCCGATTAAAATATCTTATCGTTGTTTTGTTTAAAACATATCACATTTTACAAGCTTAATCACAAACAGTATTCTCAAGCTATCATATCTCAATAATGACAAGTTTAAAGAACTTGACATAAACCAACAAGGGATTGATTAATTTGTAAGATATTGGACTGGTTGCAACCTTGCCTCCATCAATCTGGTATTTTTTATATCAAGCTGGAGTTTCATTGTATGATAGTGTAATAGAGCAGTGTTACCATTGTGCCTGGCTAGCGGTACGAATGACAAATAAGGAGGCAAAAAAATCCAGTTCAGCTTTCGGGCACTTATACAGAACGACAAAATGAACAAAAAAAAAGACTTAAACACACATACAAATAAATCTAAATACAAATCAAAAAACACACCCAAGCAAAGTTATCACCGTGCAGAGACAGGGAGCACAGCTGCTGCTCACAGTCCTTTCCCTAAACTAACCAACAACATAGGATCTGGCTCCTCTTCTATACAGGTGGCCATGCTCAAATTGGTAATCAATCAACCAGTTTGGGAATGGCCACATTCCACACGTATCCTACTATCAGGGAGGGGACTAACCCCAGCCCTGCCATATTTAACACAAACTCAAATTTTGCTCAACTTTATTTACAAAATGAAAAAGAAACCAAAATACAAAAACATATTATTTACACGTGAAGGGACTCAGCTCTGCCACAGATAGATATGCAGAAACTATTGTGTGAGGTTATTTCTTGGAGGCCTTTAAAATGACATAAGGTGATTTTGAAGTTGCTTACAAGATTAGCAACCATAAATGGAAATAAGTAGTATGTCTAAGCTATTAAACTGGGCTAGCTTGTGAGCTCTTTACATCAACTGAAGCATTCCTTACCAGCATCCATTATGATCATGTCTGTGATCTGGCTCAAATCAGATGCAATATACATACACTGGATTCCCTCTGGACCAGGTGAACTTTCAGTGATGATGGGTTTAGTGATTGCAGCTTGAGGTAGCCTGAGGCAGTCTGAATCTAAACATTTCAACATGTGGAAAAACTGAAGGGCTATACAGGAAAGGGTTAGGGTTATAGTGGTGCAATAAACCACTAACTGCCACATAACTCACCTTGTTGTCAGAATATTGCAATTCAAAACAGATGCCAATAAAAACCCCAGTGTTATCTTTGGATTGCAAAATGAACTCCACCTGCTATGTGAAGCTATGTGATTATGCACAATGCTAAGCTATCGACATGATTGGAAAATGTTCAGTGCTCGAAATATTTAATGTACTCATTCCGTTCCTCTTTGTTGGATGATTTCAATGCTCCTAAAAGTAGGCAAAAGGCAGTATTTTGTAGAATACTGACTAATTGTGTGCTTGACCTACTACTTTGAACAAATCAGCATAAATTGATGATGTCTCTCCTATTGTCTTACTTTCATTGTATTCCTGGGCAAGATTTAACCTCTGAACTCGACAATAGAGTCACTCAACAGTCAGTGATCAGCTCTTAAAGTGGAGTAAAAGTCATGTGTAGCATATAATTATCTGTGGCTATTACTCCCCTCACCAGTAAAAAGTATCTTTTTAAATGAGGAGACGTCACATTAAGATACACGGCAAAATAGCCTACAGTGTATTATTCAAGTGAGTCATCCATATTTTTAAATCAGCTCTGACCTATTTAAAATATAATGTTGATACTGTACTGCTTTGCATTTTATAATACGCAGCAAGATAGAAATACAGCGAATAGAAAATGTTAGCTTTACTGTGTACATGCCTTATCATGGCTCCACTGCACTGCTTCACAGACAATGTTTCTGTCTTCAGCTATTACCTTTCTCTAACCATGAATCAGAGCATCTTCACAAGTCAGTGAATCCTATTCGTATGCAAGGCTTCGCAGCACCACTACCTGTAAAGCAGTCTAGCCTCCAAACTAATGAAGCCCACGCATTCAGAGTATCATTAGTAGCATCTATATATGACTACTTGAGGCAATCTGAATCTCCCCACAGAGAATGATAAATTAACCTTTTTTTTGCAGTAAAGTGCCACTGGGAATAACAACGATCGATAAGTTTGGTGGGGATTTAGAAATAAGGAATGTAAACGTTAAATGACTTTGCCTCCCTTTCCCAGAATAGGGTACTGCTGGGTACATTACATTGTGTGTTAGTTGAAGTAAGGCAGATTCCAGTGCAATGTATAAAAAACCTGCAAGCCAAATCAACCATTCCATTATTGAACTCTAACTGAAATTATGAAATGAAAGGGGCCACGCATATACAAGCGTATCTGTAAATAACTGCAGATATATGCTGACTTAAACCCCTTTACATCAACAGAACTGAGTGAGCATTGGTGCAAGGAAGCTTTGAATAGAGAATCTATACAAGCTATGCCAATTGTACTGAAATGAAAATCCCTATTTCTCCAGCTCAAGTGCATTTTTTTTTTTTTTTTTTGTACATAGACAGAAGCACAGTTTAAATGAATGCGGCCATTGTACACTGTGCCTCATGGCCTTGCCTTTATAAATTATTGTTTGCCATCAAGAAAGTTCAGAACATGCCTATCAGACTGGCCCTGAGGTTCACAAAGATCACACTTGCCTTGAATTGTAATGGAAACCTTGTGATCATCAAATTTTACCTGCATACAGTACTGTACAGAGAGTCATTTATTTAATAGTGTGAAGATGAAAGAATGGCTGGAGATATCTGCTCACAGGGTGACCTTTGTCACCCTCCCCTTGACAGTTAAAATGCAAATGTTAAATTTTACCTGTAAATCAAGCTGTCATGCTGAGAAGCAAATTAAGTGAAATGAGAAATCCTAGAGACTTGGGCCCTAAGTGCAACTAACTGTTTAATCAAATAGAGTGGTTAATATAAATATTTAGCAAACGATTCAGTGCCATCAGCCAATCAGCTTTCAGCTCTAGCGGGCTTCTATCAGACAGCAGTTGCCCGTTGTTACATCACAGCATCAACTGTGAATGAAACTTAAAATCAAGTGCCAGCTTTTTTATTTTTGACTTGCCATAATGAAAGCTCTGCAAATACTAAACAAAGACACAATTGGTCCAAATGTATTTTATAATCCACCAAAACTAACCAACCAATACTGTGCACTGACAAAAGCAACCAGTCCTGTACCTGCAACTGTCGAGTCAGCCAATCACAGCCTGCTCAGCTTGACTGGAGCTCAGCATATTTCAACAACAACAAACTGAGACACAGACAATTCAGTAATATTGCTCAATTCAGCCACCTGGTACTGTCCAGATAAATTATAAGTAACGCTGACAAATAAAAAGTTATTTGCTTTTTAAAATTATTTGGTTTTTTTCTAAAACTTTTCTCAGCGGAAGGATACCTGACAAATCATTACAAGTTATAGATAAATCTAGGTTCAAAAGTGTTGTTTTGTAGAAAAGAATGAGAAAATGTGTTTTATTATAGAAATAGTGCCCTCTTGATGAAGGCTCTACAGTGTGGTAGTTGACAATGACTTTCGTTAACGCCCTTGCTTTCGGCTCAGGATGCAGTCCAGTCTCAGTTAACTACCACTCCAGTCTCAGTTAACTACCACACAGTAAAGCCTTCATCGACGAGCACTATCACTTAAATAGAAGGATGGCAAGATAGCACAGTTTCTTATCTGTCATTTTGCATTCATGCTCATCAGCTGCTTATCTTAACTACTGTAATGTATTATTTTGTTTACATTCTTTTTGGATATCATTTGCTGTTTCAGTCATTGAAAATTGGTGACTTGAACATGTCTTCTCTGTATGTACACCAGCATGTAGCCGTTATGCTGCCCTCCTGCCATAGTCCCCTAGTGAAAATCGGAAAAATCACACTGGGGGCATGTGACGGAAATATAATGAGTTCTGGTTGTAAATCTCCCTCTCGACCTGTGAGGGCACTAAGTAGCGAAAGGGAAAGGCTTTGGACATGTTGGTCTGACAGTTTATTCCCTGGGTCAGGAGGTCAGTCAATGAGGTAGCAGCTGCAGGCAATAGAGTCAGCTGTAATCGTTTACCAAGGGGCCATGAATAATCGCATAAAATGGGCCAGAGAATTGTAAATCTTTTCCTTCACTTGGGTTTCAGAGTTACAAGGAGACTGGAAGGACTGGGAGATATCACCAAAATAAAATAAAGAGTTTGTGAGTGTTTTGTTGGTGTTTTCTGTTTAGTAACTGTCTGTGTTTGTTTTGTTAAATAGCACTAGACGGCTAAACACAAATCCGGAGCTGTCGCCAGGGGCCAGCACAAAGCCGGATCACCACAGCACTTATTTTTCACCAATAGCACGTATTATATTGTACACCACAAGCACTGAGAGTACTCACTTTGGACCTGTGATCGTGTGTGTCTAATTGTGTGTGGTTTGTACCGTGTTTATTGTTTGCGGGACTGCAACCCTTTTTATCATTACTGTGCAATACACATTGCTGTGTACTGCCAGCTCATTATTGTTTTCTGGCTGGTCATCAGACAGTTGGATTTCTAATCATTAAAACCCTCATTTCACCCGTACTGTGTTGTCTGTTTGTTATTTGGAATTACTGCATCCGCACTGCACCTGCTATACACCTGCTACTAATTATCACTTTGCCAAAGGGCAGGATATTGCAGTTGGGCGTGGCAATGGCTGCACTCTGGTGTACCAGCTGTACTTACAGAGAACACATGTTTGAGTGCTCTATAGAAGCCTCAGAGGTGCTTTCAACTTCCGAGTTTTAAAAAGTCACCAGGATGTAATGACGGAAACAGTTAAGCTGGGTTGTGAAAGCCACCAATCTTTGTCCTAGCTCAAAAAGTAGTTATATTATGGAAGTGTTATTGCAGATCGTGTTGTATTTCCAGCTCTAGTAAGATAACCCTTTAATGATTGTACTGGATCAAGATTGTCAAATCAGTCCCTCAGGACAGCTTTATCTAGCTCACTGAGGCTAGAGCTGGGGCAGATGGAATTTGTATTACTGTATTACAAGGACTCCACAGTATATTTCTCTAAAGAGCATTCAAGTACTGGACATAATTTAGCAGCACTGTACTGTAAATGTTTTCATATGAAAAAAAACAAACAAACATCAAGATCTACTTTTAACCAGTGTTGGGAAGTAACACAGTGCATGTAATGCATTATCTGATTACATTTTTCAGTAACTTGTAACTGTAATGGTTCCTTTTTCAAACAGGTAAATAAATTTGGTAACATATTACATTGTATGTGAAATAAATGACTTGCTTTTAGTTACATTTAAAAGACTACGATTAAATAAACTAAACATAGTAATCAGAAAGTGCTTCAACGGTGTAAGTCAAACCTTATAGGTCACATCAACATGCTTTTCATATCATCTTGTCAGAAAATGGCATCAGAGTGAGTGGGATCTTCAAAGAATATTTTGAGATACAGCCCGACCAAACCGAAAAAAAAGTATGAGATACAACTCGACCAAACCGAAAAAAAAGTATGAGATACAGCCCGACCAAACCGAAAAAAAGTATGAGATACAGCCCGACCAAACCCGAAAAAAAGTATGCGATACAACCCGACCAAACCGAAAAAAGTATGAGATACAGCCGACCAAACCGAAAAAAGTATGAGATACAACCCGACCAAACCGAAAAAATATGAGATACAGCCCGACCAAACCGAAAAAATATCGATACAACCCGACCAAACCGAAAAAAGTATGGATACAACCCGACCAAACCGAAAAAAAGTATGAGATACAGCCCGACCAAACCGAAAAAAAGTATGAGATACAGCCGACCAAACCGAAAAAAAAGTATGATACAGCCCGACCAAACCGAAAAAAAGTATGCGATACAACCCGACCAAACCGAAAAAAAGTATGAGATACAGCCCGACCAAACCGAAAAAATATGATACAGCCCGACCAAACCGAAAAAGTATGCGATACAACCCGACCAAACCGAAAAAAGTATGAGATACAGCCCGACCAAACCGAAAAAAGTATGAGATACAGCCCGACCAAACCGAAAAAAAGTATGCGATACAACCCGACCAAACCGAAAAAAAGTATGAGATACAGCCCGACCAAACCGAAAAAAAGTATGAGATACAGCCCGACCAAACCGAAAAAAAAGTATGAGATACAGCCCGACCAAACCGAAAAAAAGTATGAGATACAGCCCGACCAAACCGAAAAAAAAGTATGAGATACAGCCCGACCAAACCGAAAAAAAGTATGCGATACAACCCGACCAAACCGAAAAAAAGTATGAGATACAGCCCGACCAAACCGAAAAAAATATGATACAGCCCGACCAAACCGAAAAGTATGAGATACAGCCCGACCAAACCGAAAAAGTATGAGATACAGCCCGACCAAACCGAAAAAGTATGAGATACAGCCCGACCAAACCGAAAAAGTATGAGATACAGCCCGACCAAACCGAAAAAGTATGCGATACAACCTGACCAAACCGAAAAAGTATAGATACAGACCACGAAAAATATGATACAACCCGAAACCGAAAAAGTATGAGATACAGCCCGACCAAACCGAAAAAATATGATACAACCCGACCAAACCCAAAAAAGTATGCGATACAACCCGACCAAACCAAAAAATATGAGATACAGCCCGACCAAACCGAAAAAATATGAGATACAACCCGACCAAACCGAAAAAATATGAGATACAGCCCGACCAAACCGAAAAAAAGGTATGAGATACAACCCGACCAAACCGAAAAAAAAGTATGAGATACAGCCCGACCAAACCGAAAAAATGTATGCGATACAACCCGACCAAACCGAAAAAAAATATGAGATACAGCCCGACCAAACCGAAAAAAAGGTATGAGATACAACCCGACCAAACCGAAAAAAAAGTATGAGATACAGCCCGACCAAACCGAAAAAAAAAGTATCTGTGTAAAAAGTAAACTGTCCCTGAGAAGTAACTATGTGTAACATGTTTTAAAGTAATAAGTTACTGTAACAAGTTAAAATGTGATTAGTTTTTTACAATCATGTAACTGTAACAGATTATCCTTGAAAAGTAACATCCCCAACACTGATTATAGCATACATTTAATTCAGCAGGGGTCTTGTTCCTGAGGACTTGCGTAAAGAAATGTATTTATTTCTCTTTTTTGCATTTCATCCGTGTTTGTCGCGTAATGGTTGAGACTGAGTTTTCTTGTGTCCAGAAACTGAAATAATGTGCCTGTCTTCAACTCCAGCATCACTTAAAACTTGGCAACAAGTGGCACGAACACAGTGGTTGGTGTAGCTTCTACGGAGATTTTTTTTTATTCAACTAGCAATAAAATGTTCACCGAGGGGATGCATCCCGTACCAGATGTCATCCAATTTTTTTTCGTGGAATTTGAAAAAGCCATGGCTGTACAGCTTAAAGCTTGAAAACATACAGCTTAAAGCTTTTTACAGGACAATTTACGAAATATGGCTGTGAGTGCATTCGTATATCAGTGATATTGGGACTGTTTTAGGCCACCTTGGTGATTTTTGTCTGTAATGCTGATGTTTGAGTTACATATTCACGGCCAGTGACACCGGTAAGTAATATGTCCCAATTACTTATCCAAATTAACAAAGGTCGAAGTTTATAACAGGATTTTTCATTTTGCTGTTTTTTTTTATTTAGAGTGTTTTATTTTTAAAATACTTATCTATGCAGGGGATGACATTTATATACAAGAGGTATTTCTCATATGTGACACACACACACATATTATGTCTCAATCCTAAAATGCTAGGTGATGCAAAACCTTTGGCCATAGCTGTATGTTTTATAATTGATGCCTCTATAATTGTTCTAAGCATAAACTGTAGATTTAATAGTTGTTAGTAAGCTACACAAACAATTAATGTGCAACTTGCCATTTATTGCAAGAGAAAAACCTTAGAAGCAAACTATTCTAGAAAATAAAGTCCTAACTAATCTCTTAAAAGGATCATTATGATACTGAAGAAGCCCTTGTGTGCTCATTACATGGTCATGAAACCATGCTGCCAGGTAAGAAATATTACTTATTTAAATTATTACTTCAGTCACAATTATGCTGCCATCTCTAATGATAATTTCTGCTACTCACTTTACTAACTCTATTCTCCTTAAAAACCGATATCCACATCACTGCCCCACTGTTCTCTGTTAAAATGGTCTCAGTTGTTAAGTATTTAAATATATAGAGGCTGGCCCAATATTCTTTAATTATACATGCATAAGGTCAATTTTCGTCTAAGGAGAGTTAAGTTTCTTTACGTCACTGTCAGTGAGTGTTGGTGCAAAACAAATGCTAATATATTTCAAATGACTCCAACAAGGAACAGGTTAAGTGTTTAATTGCTAGTATTGGACGATTAGCCTGCAACATTTTGGATATACAGCTTAGCCCCTTGAGATAACAACAAACAGTACACAGTAGTAGTTTGTTGTGTGTTTCTTTTTAAATTGTATCTTCAATCACCTGGATGACATGAAAAACAATGAATGCTTCTCATGCTGTAATTGGTTGACTTGTCTGTTACAGAACAATTTCCACAATGAAGTGACTGCTGTTCACTGGTCTTCTTGGAAGTTTTGTTCACTCCTCTAAGTGAATCCCTACAGTAAACATTTTAGCAATTTTAGCAGATTTCTACTGTTATCTGCTAAAATTGACCCTGCAAAAATAAAAATTGCTATGACAGTCAAAGCCTATTTAGTACTAATCTAAGTTCAGCAGAGCTGGAGTTCATCATTTTTTACCATGTTTTTCACCATACTTTAACTCTGTATTAAGACGCCTCTATGTGCTTTATCGTACTTACACACTTTGTTGTTCTTTTAGCCACAGTAAACATTTATAAGGTTATACTTACATCATTACATTTTTTTTATACGATACAATTTGCTTCATGCAAAGCATCCCAGGGCGCTTTACAGTAAAAACTAAAAATAATAAAAAGCCATTGTCCAATCAATCCAGCTAAAAAATAAGCTAATGAAATCAAATGTTTTAAAAAGATGTTTTAAAGATTGTGCCAGCATTCTGATAGAAATTGGGACAGAGTTCCAGAGGCACGGGGCAAAACAATTAAAGGCCTTGCCCCTCCTGATTTTAAGCGACTTCTGGGAACCACCAATTGTTCAGCATTTACTGAACGCTAGCTATGACTAGGAGCATAGTGCATGAACAATTCCTGCATTGAGGACCAAGGCTGCGTAATGCCTTATAGGTAGTGAGCAGAATTTTAAAATCAATCCTAAATTTAAGAGGAAGCCAGTACAGTGATCTAAGAATGGGAATGGTATGTTGTGAGCGGCTAGTGCGTGTAAGCATTCTAGCTGCAGCATCTTGAACTAGCTGGAGCCGAAGTAGCTTAGAATCAGGGAGGCCAGCAAACAGAGCATTACAGTATTCCAAAGAGAAAGAACAAGAGCATAAACCCACATCTTAGCATCTTTATCAGATAAAATGGGTCTCAGTTTAGCAATGTTCTTCAATGATAAAATGAGGCCTTTGTAAGAGCTGTGTCTCATTGGATGAGAAGAGTTATGGACTCTAAACACTGGTCGGGAAGGGTTGTGAACTTACACTGTTTTTAAGTTTTGAATTGTTATGCAATGGGAAACTGAACGTTCTTTGATGTCCCTGGAAAGGTACATTCTTTCTTAAGGCAGCCCATTGATTATCTTGGTCTATAGAGAAACATAAGCTTCAAAGCCGTGGTATTACTGGTAAAGTATGATTCTAACTCCTAGGTTTTATGGTACTCTTCTCTGGCACACTTCTCTTGGAACATTGACTTAAACATTGCATACTCTGGTTCACGAATTCCAAACTCTGTATTACTAATGAGATATGTGTAATATTCTCTCGAGAAACAAAGAGCGTGAGAAATTAGGCTTGCACTGTAGCTGCAAATTTCAGTTATAGGACCAGAACACTTGAGGGGGGGAGAAAGGGAGAGGGGGGGGGGGGGGACAATGTGAAAGACATAAAAGAATAACAGGATAATGTCATCATAGATAAGCCACCATATTTCTTGAAAAAGTATGTCCTATCTAATGGAAATCTCATTTGAATTATTTTGTTACAATACAGTATACGATTTCAAAGAAAAAAGTCTACTTCTTATTCTGTGTATGCGGCACAGTATGGGGTATCCAGTGATAGAGCTTAACTGGGCCTGCAACAGCGAAGGAATTAAGGACCTGAAAAATTGGCAGGCACATTAATGAAATTAAAGTAATTGGTTAAGGAAATTGCTCATTGAAGTTGACTAAGTCTCCCAAGACACGTAGCCTTCCCTCTGATGAAGGTCAAGGTCAACTTCTGTCCTTCAAAGCCTGGTACTCAAAACAGTATAGCATCTGAAGGACGGGGATTCATAGTCCTAGATCTGTTTATATATTTTCTTTCTTCTTGTATTTTCTTGTATTTTTTAGATGCTTGTGAAAGGAACTGGCAGCAGTCAAACCTTCTTTCCACACACACACACACATAATATATACATAAACCCTCAAATGTAAAACCTGTCAAGGATGCAAAACCAAATGAATTGTGAATTAGCAATAAGATAACTCAATATAAATCCTTAGCTCTTTATTCTTAACTGTTGTACTGTAAGCACCCTAACATTTTCATTCCATCTAACGATAATGTGGTCCACATTTAAAAACTTATCTTTATGTTCCATATACAGTATATATCAGTGGAGGCTGTGTCTCCTAAATATTTCAAAGTGAAATAAAATTAAAATACAATTTTTATTTGTATTTTATTTCACTTATATATAGGATGCTGTAGATGAGGCGTATGAGAGGAAGTAACTGGGGTATGCTCAACTAGCCACTGAAGCGGAACAGCGAGGATGGAGAGTCCAGGTTTACCCAGTGGAGGTGGGTTGTCGAGGATTTGTGGCACACTCTGCAACCCGGTTTCTCAGAGATGTCAGATTCAGTGGCCAAACGTTCCTTTGCATTGACAATTGTTATGCCACACACTTCTTTAGCCAATTTTCTTCATTTCGGAAACTCAAGACTCGGCTAGCAATTTTGAATCCAGATCGTTAATGCATTCACACACTTTTTTGATACTCCTGATAAACTCGGCAGTAACTCTCTCAACATCAGCTGGGTCAATGTCTCATTTATGGAGTTGACTGTACAACACGTCAACATGGGGCATTATATCGCAAAAAAGAAAAAGAAAAAAAGGAACTTCTTTCTAGCATCAGAATAAACCCCCTGGCCTCACAAATAGTGTTGTTCTCAAGATCTCCTGAACCTTCGATTGTCGTAAAGCATTCAAGGTGGTCCTCTCTGTGCTCGTAGAAAACATTAACTGTCCGAATAAACCTCCTGCTTACTATGGCATTCAGTACCTTAGTCCCCTTGGAGAGCGTGAAAAGAATGCCGGAAAGCCAGACAAATCACAAAAGAAAATTCTACCTTGCGGAATTTAAATACAGCTTGCTCCACGAATAGGTTTAGCTGGTGGGCATAGCAATGAACATAATGTGCATTAGGGTATCTGTCCTTCACCTTTGAACCCCGCCAGTCTCTCCACGCATCACACTGGCACCATCGTAGCTTTGACCAATCAGCTTTTGTTTATCACAGTGCTCCGGGAAAACCCGATCTTTAAAATGTGTAAAACTGTAAAACCTTTACCATTGTGTGTTGGTCCTGTGGCAATGCAAGAAACGCAGACTGCATGTGATGGAGTTTGTATTCATTGTATGTCTAAACATAGTCATGAATCAGCTCTAGGATTATGTACAATACCTATTTCATGATGCGGTGCAGTCATTTTTTTAAATGTTTTTAGTTTTAGATACACTACCGGTCAAAAGTTGTAGAACACCTCCATTTTTCCAGTTTATATTGAAATTTACGCAGTTTAATGTCTCAATGTACTCTGAAATTAAAGCATAGAACACATAAACAATTGGAGATAAAAAAGAAATCATGGAATAGTTTTGTTTAACAAAATTTAATCTAAATTTTTGACTCATCAAAGTAGCCACCTTTTGCAGATATAACAGCCGAACACACTGGTGGCATTCTTTCTACAATGGAAATCAAATATTGTTCGGAAAGTTCTTCCCAACACTGTTGCAGAAGTTCCCACAAATGTGTTGCACTTGCAGGTTGCTTTGCTTTCACCCTTCTGTCCAGTTCATCCCAAACCAGCTCGATGGGGTTTAAGTCTGGAGACTGTGCTGGCCATTCCATGATTTGAAGCCTACCGTCTTGTTCTTTTTTTCTAAGGTAGTTCTGACATAGCCTGGAGGTATGTTTTGGGTGATTATCTTGCTGTAGGATGAACCCCTGACCAACTAGGCGTATACCAGAGGGTATTGCATGGCGCTGCAAAATGCTGTGGTAGCCGTTTTGGTTCCAGGTGCCACTCACTCTGTGCAAGTCGCCAACTCTGGATCCAGCAAAGAGCCCCAGACCATCACGCTTCCTCCTCCATGTTTGACAGTTGGTGTCACACACTGAGGAACCATCCTTTCGCCTACTCGACGGCGCATAAAACCCTGCGTGATGAACCGAAGATTTCAAATTTTGATTCATCGGTCCATAAGACCTTCTTCCAGTCTTCAGTAGTCCACTGGCGGTGCTTCATGGCCCAGGCAAGCCTCTTTGCTTATTTTGCCATCTTAGCAATGGCTTTCTTACTGCCACTCGACCTGTCAAACCTGCAGCTCGAAGTCTTCTCTTCACAGTTGAAACTGAGACTTGCTTACTTCGACCAGTGTTAAGCTGTGCTTGAAGCTGTTGTCCTGTGAGCCGCCTATCACGCAAGCTGTTGACTCTCAGAAACTTGTCTTCTGATTCTGCTGTGGCTTTGGGTCTGCCAGACCTCTTCCTGTCAGTTTCCTCCAGTTTCCAAGTGCCTTTTGATGGTGTAGGAAACTGTACTCACTGACACCTTGGCTTTCTTTGCAATTTCTCTAAAGGAAAGACCTACACTTTTAAGGGTTATAATGGTCTGTCTGTCTTCCTTTGTTAATTGCCTTTTTCTCGCCATTATGATAGCAATATACTACTTCCTGCAGTACAATACTGTCCAAATAATGCTTAAGAGGGTGTAGTAACACAGTCTGTTCCAACACTGCTTTTATACAGACAGAGGGTTTGTAAGTAATCAACAAAAGTTGGGACACCTGTAGGAATTGTTAGCATCAACTTTCAAGGCTTAATTTACTTCCATTGCCGCAGAACAGCTGTAAGTTGTTAACCCATTACTTGTTCCCTGAAAAGGCCTTTTTGTATAACTCTGAAATGTACATTATTTTTCAGTTTTTTCTAACCTAAACTTTTTTTTTAACCTCTGGCAGTTTACCGCTTACCTTTCTACCATTTCAGGTTATTCACTGGACTTGAACTGCTTAAATTTCAATAAAAACTGGAAAAATGGAGGTGTTCTAAAACTTTTGACCGGTAGTGTATATTGTAAGCTAGTCAAAGGTAGGCACAGATAATTGCATGGAAATAAGAGACAGAGTCGAGAACAGTTCAGTTTAAATAGCGTTTTCTTAATTTTTTTACTGGCTTGCACTACAGTTACAACCGACACTCATACGTGCAAAGCAAAACAAAAACAAAAAAAGATTAAAATAAAATAATTTCACAAAACAAAACCCTGTTTCACAAAGCCCTAATCCAAAACCATGTTGCACTTCAGCAACTACAAAATCTTTAAGTGTTGGTCTGGTATCCAAATCTCTGGTGTGGGTTTGGGGTTCAGATCTCCGTCGCAACTGCCTGCTCAGCACTTTTATGGGGTGCGGCTGGAGGAGATAATTGCTGGCTACATGGGCCACAGGTGCTGGCCAATTTAGGCAACCAGTTAAGTAATGTTTTTCAATTAATCAATCCTACCTATCAGCACCTGTAGCTCCCCCTGCTCATGGCAGACTGGCTCCAGAGCTGCCAGCAGTTTCCCCAGTGGTGTCTCTCGGGTCTTGCATGCGCACCCTGTCGGCAGGACTGTGAGCTGGCTCACAATATATATGTCACATGACTCTTGCAATGCTAGAGATCTCGCTAAGAAGACGCAACAAATATTTAAATTAGTATATTGCGGCTCTTTTCATTAACTTATTTTCTCTTAGTACCTACGCCAAAATGTATACTTTGCAAATTATCACAACAAAAATGCAAATTGCAGTATGTTTGCACTACCCCTTAGTGTTTCTCACACGCTTCCATTTGTGAACAGATTTGATAAATAGGTATGTCATAATATGAAAAAAAAATCTTCAACCACTAGAATTAGTACAGAAACACTGTTTTGCCATTGCAATGCTGTTGCATCACCTATTGTCTTTTTGTTTCACCTGACAATCTGTTGACTTGCAATGGTGGAATTCATTAATGTTCAAATTCAGTGATTTAAGTAATGCTGCAGTTTACTGATTTGATAAATCTGTAGTCTGGCTGATGTCATAGGAGAAACAAAACCAAATTATTCTTTATGTGTCTTCATGGAAAGCTCTCACTGTCTAATTTAATTTAAAATAATACCTGCAGGAAATATAGAGGTGGAGAACAAGGGAAATAAAGCAAGCTATAAGGGATTTGAAAAGAAAGACCAGAAGATAATGAATCGACTTTAGACCATCAAAAACAGAAAGACAAGAAAGCATTTGCTTACAGTATATAGTCCATATTTCTGTATGGAGAAACAAAACAAAAATTCAGCATACTTCCAGCACGACATGATTTGATTCAGATGTTACATTACAGGCATCTGTGTAGTGTTGCGATGCTTCAGTGCAATTACTGAGCGTAGGAAAGACATTGAGCTGCCAAGGAAGTCGACAGTTATGATTGAACTGACTCATTTCTATTGCACACACTTGCTGCAAGGCTGCTGAGCCATCCTTCAATAGTCAACAGCCCTGCAATAAGAAAGGTACCTGCCATTGTCGTGATTTAAAGTCTGCAGTCCAAGTACGAGTAAATAACAGACTGACATAGAAATCTTGATTCCAGTTTCTACAGAAATGGCATAAAACTGTTTCTTTTAACCTTTTCTTTATTCTTTTCCTACGTGCCTCATTGCTGATAACAAAAGACATTTCATCTTCAAATTATCGAATGAATATACCAAATATTCAATATTTAACCATGTATTATTAGTACAAGAGGGTATTCAGTGAGAAGAGAGACACATCTGCTACACTGCAGTAATGCAGACTAATAAAGAACCAAACAGTAGTAAGATACCTTAAAGCTTCCTGAGTTCAATTCAGACAGAGGGTTTTGTTCCAATTTCATATTCATATGGTTTAAGAAAGACTAAACTTTTTTGCCGTTGAATAGGCATTCATTATTATATCATTATTATAGCAAGATGGCTGTTAAGGTACTGGTATAGCTAATGTAAGAGGACATTAGGTAAAATGTTGAGGCTGTATGTGATAATGAATTAACCCTGAATTATGTAGAAAAACAAGGCACTTTACTATATAATTTCATGCCATTTATCGCCAAATAATGGCACCAGAGGTTCTAGAATAATTAACTAATGTAATAACAATCTGCAATAGTCCTCATTAATTATGGTCCATGTCCTATCCTCTATAGTCCTCCACTGGTGAAGTGATTTAGGCTGTGTTCACACTGGGTCCGTTTAGAGGGTTTGGTCCGCACTCAGTACGGTTCGGCACGTTTGGTTTGAAGTGTGAACAACAAAGTCTGCTTGGGGAAAAGTATTGAATCCACCTAATGATTATATTTTGTAAGGAAATTAAATTACGTATGCATTTCTGTGTAAAGGAGAGCACACAACAAAGACTTAAGCATAAATGAAAAGGTTTCATTTATTGATTCCAATAATCAAAAGTCACTACAGCATAAACATTATCATTAGACACAATAATGTGGCACCTAGTTATTAGCAGAAATGAAGTAATGATCAGTTCCCAATTTCTGGGAGAGTACCAGACACGGTCGGAGTTGTATGTTCAGGAGGTTTCAGGCATGCATCTCAAATGCACTCTCAAATGGTGGCTCTTATACATCATTCTTACACAACCTTGTGTGCAAAACTAACCCTTGTTTTGTTAGCTTCGGCAGTGCTCAAGCTACCCCACATTATCAATTCCTTGCTTGAGGTATAAAAAAATCCTCCCCTGATAACAGCATCATTTGCACAGCCCCACCCAGCATGTGCACAATTTTGTATTGATAGTTAGTAAGAGGCAGGGGTAAGGGTCAAATCTATAACAAAGGTGCATCACTCAGCATGACCTTGTTACATTGTAGTTTTTACACTTTACATTGGCATTCAATTCAAAGCTGATTATGGAACTTCCACTTAAATTACCGTAGGGAGTAAACGGACAGCAGATTTCCCCAGTGTGCTGCTGACGTGCAAGAAAGAAGTAATTATTGGTCCAGGAAAATGTAAGCAAGGTTGGCTATTAAATGTTTTGAATTGGGACTTTCTAATTAGGGTTTCAGGCTGACAGACACTGATCTGACTCGCCCTGAAGTAGATTTATGTGGGTATGATTTTTTTGTGTTTGTTGAATTCACTGGTCTTACTAGAAAGAGATAGTCAGAAAGCCTCACCTTTGCAAAGCTCCTTCACCAAACCACAGCATCTAACAGTAGGTTGTTAGTTTAACATTATTCCAATTGTGTTCTTTCTAAGGTGGTGTTTTTTATTACTTTTCTTTAGTACAGCAGTTTTTAGGGGAAGGATTACTCATCCTATGCTGCCTTTATTACTTACCAGAAAATAACCTGATTAGATTTAAAACAACAGTAATATTATCAAAGCAAACACATGTAAATGGCAGGTGCAGACATATAAACATATTGCCTCTAGTTTTGCCAGTCAGTTGACAAAACTAGAGGCAGTATTGCACTCTGCAGGCTCATAAAGACAATACTCCTGCCATGCCCTCTCTGAGAATGGCTGTAGTCGTTTGTTCTCTTAATTTAACTTTAAGCTACCCAACTGAGGACAGAATGGACTGCTGATGTTAGGCTATGCCACAGTGACTGAATTTTATGGAGAGGCAGTTGCCTGATATGCCGCATGCTTTGCAGAAAACAACCACATTAACCTCTCGACAATTCAACTTCAACTGGAGCGTGAATCTCAAACTTTTTTCTAGCTGGGACTCCATATGTGATCTGGATCTACCATTACCCTCTGTGCAATATGTATATTTAATTTTCCACTATGGCTGAGTCTGCACTACATATTTAATATATGAATCAGTCAGGAAAATAAGTGAGGCAAGGTTGGATAGTAAATACAACTTTATATATTTTGTTTAAATACAGCTGATACAGCATACGTAAATAAATATAGACTTATATATTTTGTTTAAATATAGCTGAAATAGCATAAGTAAATAAATAAATAACAGAAATAAAAAACAGAATATGTTTTTGAAGTGCATACTGCATAGTCATCAGCATAGTTATCAGCTCTCCATGCGGCTTGCTGACTGCTGCATAATCCAATTTATATCCCGGCCGTCATATTTGTTTACATCGTCGAGTCAGAAAACAGTGACAGTGACATTTTAATCACCATTTTAGTGTTTGGAGCATCTTTCTTTTGTAGTATGTTTTGTAATTAATTTTCTGTTAAGTCACAGAATTGGTGTTCAGCCATTTTATCTTGTTGAGAGTAGTTGTAACAGGGGAGATCTGTGCTGACTGTCTGGCGCATGCATGGTTCTGCAGGAAAAGGGCAGCAGCCTCGTAAGATCCACCTGTCAGTCTTGACGAGGTGGAGAAGAGTGTTGGCTTTCCCTCTCTCTGAGTGGCTGAGAGGCGGGCCTTGGGGAATTGCTCGGCCCATAAGTACTGCGCTTGATTATGCATTTGGGTGGCCGTGATTGGAAATACCCAGAGACGCTGGCTGAGAAGGCCAGTGTAAACAGAGAAAGAAAATAATAAATAAAATAAATTGTTATGTATCCGAGGGAACGTGTGTGATTAAAAGGGGAACCTTGGCAAACCCCAGTGTATAGTGCATAACAGAGTGTAGGATGGAGACCCGAGCTGACCGGCTTCGCAGCAGTGGGGGCACTGCATAAGCAGCACCTTTATTTTGTAGTTTTATTACTGTGTTTTATTGTGCGCCAGCATCAACCTGACTGTCTACCTGTGTTGGTTACCCTGTGGTCCTGAATACCGTTGCCGGTATTCAGGCCACGGACAACAGCGCCCTCTGCAGGCCAAAATAAATCAGTGCGCCGGAGTGGCGTTTCAACTACAGTTCTGTCTCCTGTGTGTCAGTGAATTGCCCACCACACTTCGACAGGAGTGAAGATGAAAGCCACTATATATATATATATATATATATATATATATATATATATATATATATATATATATATATATATATATATATATCTTCCTTAAACTCTTTATTAACAGACTCAGAACATCACCAGATAACTACAGCTCATTTCAGCTTTAGGTTTCTAACAACAACAGAAAAGGAGGTGGTGAATCTCCATGTACTGGTACTGGAGACATGTGTATAATCATTATATAATACATGTTGAA
Source organism: Acipenser oxyrinchus oxyrinchus (assembly GCA_030684275.1). Lineage (NCBI taxonomy): Eukaryota > Metazoa > Chordata > Actinopteri > Acipenseriformes > Acipenseridae > Acipenser > Acipenser oxyrinchus. The sequence continues at coordinate 85,455,400 of CM060249.1, forward strand.
GACAGTTTTCCTATAACCATCAGTGTTTTACAGTCTTATTATACATAGTGGTGGCGCAAGACTCCTGTAAGATTAGGGGGTGGCACGAGACCTGTGTATAATAAGATTAGGGGGTGGCAAGAGACCTGTGTATAATAAGATTAGGGGGTGGCATGAGACCTGGGTATAATAAGATTAGGGGGTGGCATGAGACCTGTGTATAATAAGATTAGGGGGTGGCATGAGACCTGTGTATAAGATTAGGGGGTGGCATGAGACCTGTGTATAAGATTAGGGGGTGGCATGAGATCTGTGTATAATAAGATTAGGGGGTGGCATGAGACCTGTGTATAATAAGATTAGGAGGTGGCACGAAACATGTGTATAAGATTAGGGGGTGGCATGAGATCTGTGTATAATAAAATTGCCCATGTACAGCTATGGCCAAAAGTTTTGCATCACCTAGAATTTTAGGATTGAGACAGAATTTAAAAAAAAAAAATACATATGAACATACTTTAGATCTTTTATTTAACATCATGTAATCAAAAAACTGCAAAGTGATATTGCTAAAGTCTACCGGAAGCCTTAATAGTAGTATACTTTTCATGTTAGATTTCAAATGTTACATGTTTGTCAGTTTTTTTGTTAAGTACATGGAAAACTACAATGGCCTGCAGATTTAAAGTTTTATCTGCAGAAGAAGCGCAGAATAATGGGGAGGAGCAGAATAATGCAAGTACTCATAGAAAATAATAAGCAACATACATTTAGTAAGAAATTACCTCAGCCCTCTTTGAGATGTTAGGCTTTGCAACTGATAGCCCTCGTAAAATAGAGGCTGCTGAGTGACGAGGAAATCATCCAACTTCACCCTCCAAAACAGCCAAGCCAATTTTCTATTAATACATGTTGTTTTCCTCCGCCCCTGCTCCCACCCCCACACACCCCACAAAGTTTAATAAAATAAAAAAAATACTGGTTTAACTTTTTTTTTTAATTGCTTTCCAATGTTATTCTCAACACTTCTTGAATTGCTAAAAACAGCTTTTGTGAAGTGAGTCTTGTTGGATTTTTACTTTAAAAACAATGGAACCACATGGGTTAAATGAAACCCTGGATCTCAGTTCTTATCTCTAATAGATATACTCTGTCATTATTAATTAAGAATTGCATTGGATTAAAGATTAAGTAAATATTGCAGATATGTTTACGTATAGGAGTGTTTAAGGCATAATTGTTACTTAATTGAAGTCGATTAATGCATAAATGAATACTCTGGTGTGTACGATTACTGATAATGTGAACTGTTCATGCATTTGGTAATCTGTTGCTAACGTCATCATTCCGTTTTCATATTGATGGTTGTAGGCTATACATGATTTAATGGACTATACAAATGACAAGTTATCTTTAGGTTTAGGATAAAGAATCTGTTGATATTACATACATGTAGTATACTCTTTTTATAAGGGTTATTTAATTGTTTCATGAAATTAAAACATACATAAGAATTGTTTGCATGCCAATTTGTAAAATCTGTAATTACTTCAATGATTACAGATAACTTGTTGTTTGATGGTTCAAGTGCAGTTAATTTGTTGACATTGAAATTGTTGATTTAAAATTGTTTTAGATGCAATGATTATTCAATGTTTATTGATTAAATTAATTATTTAATTGACACAGACATAAGATATTTAACTAATTGTTAACATAATAGGTATAAATGTATAAACTTTCAATTCGCAATTAATGTGAACCTGATGAAGACACGGTAGTGTCGAAATGCGTTGCTTGTTTTTATAATCATCTTTTCAAATAGAGATTTTTTTGAAGAATATAAACAGCAGGAGTTAAATAATTCATCCCTTTGAAGCAAGGTGACAAGAGTGCGACCATCAATGTCTCTACTGAACTTCTGCATTGCTGTAGAGACTCTACTTTCATTATATATATATATATATATATATATATATATATATATATATATATATATATATATATATATATATATATAAAATATACACACTGTTAAAACAGCATGAGTCAGCTGTAATACTTTTCATTAATAATCATCCGAGGCAGACACATTCTAATTGAATTACTTTTTAGAAGCATTATTTAAGCCTAACTGCATTGGCCTTTTAAAGTGCATTTGAGAAGATGACGGCCACTTATTCCATTTGACTTCTGCTGATGTTGACAGCCTGGAAAATAGAAATCAGCTTGTTGAATACCATTAGATGTTGGCCTGTTCGGTCGACTATCCTGGAAATTCCCTGCTGCCAAAGCTGAAAAACAAGTTATGTGTTATTATATCTATTGGTTTATACAGTAGTTCTTGATATTTGGAATATATTTTACTGTAGTCTGTGTTGAATTTTATCTGCAGTCGTGTAGACGACCATGGAACATTTTGTATGTAAACACTGAAACACCATCTGAGTACAGTATATGGCATGAATTCTTGTCTGCTTGGTCACCCATACTCTAGGTCTGTCAGGTGTGCAAGTGTGTTATGGTACATTTACAACTGCTCAAGTATCTGTGGGAAAATTTAAGTCACCTTACTCTGCATGCCAGTATGCCCTGGTCTTTCCATATCTATGATATAAACAAATGATCCCAATTAATTATTCAAAATGAAAATTGCTCAGTCTCTTTTAATTGCATTATCTAGAAAAATGTAATTACATTAAAGTAGGTGATGCCAATTACTTGAAACCTAATTGAATCTGAAACTCTGCAGTATTGCTAATGAAATTACTGAACTCTGTCTGAGTTGTGTCTGCAAGAAATCATTGTTCATGATAACTGTTCTTAGCAACTATTCAAATGTTCTACCACCAGCACTGCTATTAATGCTCCCTGCCGATGAATCACATCTCAACACTTTCTTGGTACAGTATATTTCACAAGTCAAATCTTGCCCAATTACTTTTGGTGTAATGGTGACCTAGCATGTGCCGGGTATCAAATAACAAAAGATGCATCCCATAGAACCTCTTCTACAAATCAATCCCTTGAAATAAATTGATATAGTTAATTGGTTGTAAAATTGAGAAACAATTATAGATAGATTAACACTTCTGTCTTGTCTCCACATTTGCAAGTTAATCAAATACTCCTATACTGATTGGACACCTGGTCACAAGGGTTTACATCCATTGGCCACGTTGCCTTGACCTATTTCTGACAGAGAAACTGGATGTGCATTGGGTCTTCCTGGAATACTGCTTCTCACTTAACAGTGGCATTATACCTCTATCTTGTGTAGCTCTCAACTTTTATGTATAATAGCTGTTCAGCCCTCCCATCAAGTCCATATACTGTTTTTATACATTTTCTTGTATGTATGAATGTATGTTTGTTCTATGATCATCTGTGGCTTATATAACTTCTATGCAGTTTATGTTATTGGTTTGAAAATGTGGAAATGTCTTTAATAATGAGGGTGTATTTGCTGTCACTTGTATGGTTTTACAAGCTGGTCTGACCAAATAAGATAAATTGAATGCATTCATTTAAACTTTAATTATAAACTAGGATTGGAGGGTAAGAGTGTTTTGCCATTCCTGTGCCTCATCTCTAATGGAAACAGATTTAAAAAGGTACAATATTTAATTATGGGGCTTTCACAGATAATTAAATTAGTCTTCCAGCCTTCATCAAATAGGAGTCTGAAGAATGTTCGGAGCAAGATGATTAATGACATTTTTTTAAATTGTACACGGTCCTCAGCGGTGTCTATTAGACTGCTCTGATGTAGAGTTTAGTCAGTTGTATATTCCATATTAATCCTTTTGATTATTTTATGTTCCACTTCTCGAGTCTGCTGATTCATGGCTGCTTGTTCGATTTGTTATAAACGATACGATTTATGTTACTCAGTCACCAGTCATGACTTAAATACACACTGCCAACTAGCCTTCTACCCAATAATGGAGACATTAGTTTCCATGTCTTCCAGCACAGACATATTAATTCAGACACATGCTGTTGTTACCCATATATTGCTATAGTGTTATTGTAAAGTTAAGGGCACTTTTGCATGGCTTACAGTAGAGGAAAATCTATTGATCATTTGACAACTTGCAGCATACAAGACTATGGTTCACACAGCTTTTCCCCTTAATCCACAAAGGACACCCTTTACATGGGCAGGATTTGTGTTTGGGCTAAAAAAGGGATTGAACCCACAGCATCCTAATTCTCATGGACACTCAGGCATTTAGTTGTTTGATTTCTTCCACTATAAAAATGTGGTCTTAGGTATTAATATTTGTCCCTAGATAAAATCGGCAGGCACAGCATGTAAAGCCTCCTTGTGTTTCTCCTTCTGAAAAATTGACAGAATTTTCAGCAGCATATATATATATATATATATATATATATATATATATATATATATATATATATATATATATATATATATATATATATATATATATATATATATATATATATATATATATATATATATATATATATATATATATATATATATATATATATAGAAGTAGATGCTTAAAATGCTAGACCAAATAAATAAATTAAAACACCCTCCCTCCGTCAATAAAAACAATCCCTGCAGTAATAATGAGGTTTTCTACCTTCCAGTGTATCAGTCCTTAAAGCCACAAAGGGTTCTCAAAGCTTTTCTATGCATCTCCCTAAAAGCTTTACTGGCAGGTATGAGTGAATTCCATCCTGCTAATGGATGTAGCTGCAATCTGTCTCTCTCTCTGTCCCAGTGCCAACAGTGCAGAGCCAGGGTGCTACACTGCATCTCAATGGTCTTGTATTGCTGGAGGTTGAAGAGTACTAAATGTAAACTTCTAAATCACTAAATGTAAACTTCTAAATCAACCCTGGCCAGTCACTTTACTTCAAAAGTGTTTTCATCTACAGTAATTTATAATTGCAGGTAATAACCTAAAAAGGCTTTGACAGTTCAGTAATTTATATAATACATTTCAGTCACTAAATTTGTTCATAGGAAACATTTTAGCAACAACCGTCTGTGAGTTAATAGCTATGTGAGTGCTCCAGCCCTTTCAGTGGTTGCTTTAAAGTAGTGCGGTGGTCTTGGGCTTGGTTAAGACCAGCAGACTCATTTTTTTTCGCATGCCTGGGTGATAATAAAATGAAAACGAGTATGTTGCATCCCAGGATGTGGCTTCTCTTGTAAACCTCCTTTTTTATTTTTACTTATTTATTTTACCTCAAATGGACTCAATTGTCAACTAGTTTTAATGCAATTACATAAAAATATAAATGATGCCAGCTTCTTTGATAAAAACATCCCTTTGGGGAAGAGTCACTCCAATTACACTGCTTATTGAGTTGCATTACAGGAGTTTACACATCTTTATCAGGTTACACTGAAAAACTGTACATATTTGATGTTGATTTCCCACTGAACTACAGTAGCATATATTAATCTAACAAGCATCTAAACTCTTTATAAGGTTGCCATCTTTATCAGTTTTATGAATTCACAATGATAAATTGTGTCCAATACAACACAGAATGCAGTGTGCTACTGTGTGGGATTATAAAAAGTGACTGTTTCTGTAACACGTGAACTGACTACTCAATGGTGGATATGTTTTATATTTTTTTATGCAAGGCACTGTTATGTCAGATCATAAAAGCATGCACTTGTCTGTGATTAGAATCCTGTTTTTTGCATCAATAAATTATTTAAAGTGGACATAATACATAAGGCAGACTTTACTTTTCAGTTCTGTATGATCAGATAGATTTGGGGGGGGGAATAACAAAATATGTGACACAAGTTTCAGTTGCTTTTAGGGCAAAGGTTCAGGGAGTGTTCATTTTTAGATGAGAGATGTATTTTGAATTGTTAAGACATAAAAGCTCACACTATTATTGAGAAACTTAATTTAAACGTATTACAATATAATTAGGGCTTCTGATTTTTGGTTTTAATCTATAAACGATAAAACACCCCTGATACGAAAAAATGAAATCAGTCAAGTTAATACATATTGTGACAGAAAAAACCGCCCAAGCATTTTGGAAAGTAACCAAAAACAATAATTTCATACAGTATATAAAAAGCGAAAGCCCCGAAAAAAAGATTTAAATAAAACTTGAAAATTGCTAAAGATAAGCAACAAAAAATGAAATTAATAAAAACTGAAAAATACAAGCCCTAAATATAATGTAATGTATAATTTATTTCTCTGACAAAGACTGGGGGATACCATAATACAAGTGTAGTGCCCTGATGAAATGTTCCCAGCAATGGCAACTTAAGAACATAACCCCATTTAGAATGAGAGGAGGCCATTCAGCCCATCTATGCTTGTCCAGCTCCTAGTAGCTGATTGATCTCAAAACTTTATCAAGTTGGGTCTTAAAGGATTCGAGTCACTCTGCATAACCCATTCCATATCCTCACCACTCTGTGTGAAAAAGTGTCTCCTTCCCTCTGTCCTGTCTTTCTCCACTTAATTTCCAACTGTCCTCTGGTCTTGGTTTCTGTACTACATGTAAAATACTGGTTAGGTTTAACTCCTGTCCCACGGTCACTTTGGAACAAATATAGTACAGTGGTTCTGATCTGTGCTAATGTGGTCAAATAGTGTATAATTGCAATGGATCATCAGAGTGTATACAGTGCCCATACTATATTTGCCAGTAGTTGTCGTGTAAAATATCACGCAGAGTGTGTTTCAACCAATGATGCTGCATTTTTGTGTACTGTCTAACCATACTTAAACTCTCCTGCTTGTCAGAAACAGGTCTCAGATGTCACTTCCTCAATTTACACAGTAGTGAGTAGAACCCAATAAAGGTAGATTAAATAAGGTATACATCCTTAACATGTTTAATAAGTTTGAATTCAGAACTTTAATAGCAATAGTTTCTCAACTGATGGCCATTACTACAGTTCATGTTTCAAGTTCTCCACAAGGGCTTTTTGCATTAACAATAGGCCAGGTTACATGTTGGTTTGTTTCACGTGAATGGACCTGAGGGTACCGCAGGCATCGAGGCCTAGACAATGGGGCGCCGAAGCACCGAGCTTAGGGTTAGATGGAAGTCAGCCATCTAGAAAGGGGGCAAAGCTACAGTATACAAACTCAATGACCTTGATGGGAAACAGCGTGGCATCCGCGGATTGGAGGAGCAGATGCACTCGTTGACTAAGGGGTCATGGGTGACGTTATAAAAAGGGAACGTTGTGATGTGATCTGTTCCTTTGTGAATGGTTATGTTAAATGATCAGAAGTACCTATGCTGTGAAACGTGAGGTGTTTTGTTTGTTTTTGTTTGTCGTTTTAATAATACTGTTTGTAATTATTTGGACGGCTAAACACGATCCGGGGCTGTCGCCAAAGGCCAGCACTAAACCCGGATCAACAACACTGCACTTTCATTAAAGAACTGTATTCACCACAAGCACTAGAGCACACACTGTGGACTGGTGTTTGTGTTTGTGTATGTGTTATGTGTGGGTGAACTGAAACGGGACTGTTATTATTTCGAGGCAAACCCACAGATTATAAATAAACAATACACGCCGCTGTATTGCTTCATTAACATTGTTATTGTTTACTGCTGTTAGCCATCAGGCATTGGATTATACAATTAAACCTTCATTGCACCTGGATTATCGTTGTTTGTCTGATTATTGATCACCTGCACACTGTTAACCACTTTGCCACAGCCAGTTAAACAATGTCACCATGCTCATTCGTTTAGCAGTCTGGACTCAAGAACACTAATTGAGTCAGAGCTGCTGTTGTAACCAATTTGTTGCTGTTGTAACCAACAGCAACAAATTACGCAGAAAGCACAATGCTTTGCATGTAGACCCTTTTCTATCAGACATGGTATGCATTGCCTTTATGACACTGTTTTAGCACTCTGAATTCAAATTTGTATAGTCTTGAGAATTGGATTTAATCGGTGAAGCATCGGGTATACAATGAGTAGTACCCACCAGCAAATGCATGTTTTTGTTTTGAACTAATGCACAGTGGAACGAGCATCATGAAAATATAACTTTGCCCGGAACAGCTTTGATAATCAAATGTATGCTTTTAAATGAAGTCTTTCCTAATGAGGCAATGAGGTGTAAGCATGTCAATTTAAAACAGGTAACAGTTTATATAGGATCAGTGATTTATGGGCCTCACACTGCATTATTTTATTAAATACTGTGTGACTTTTAGTATTCAAACATTCATTGATAGGCATTGTGTGTGTGTGTTTGACAAACATTAGAAATGACTGCTGTAGCTTTAATAAGCATTCATCTTACAAAATTAGGGTTTGTGTTTTTATTATCTGAAGTAATGTTGATCATGTAGCCTGCAGCACTTTTTAGAAACGTACATTTTATATTAATCACATTTTTATTCAAATTTGAGAACCATGACTGTACCTTAAACAATCGTTACGTAGAGTATGAAAGGACAGCACTGAATTCCAACAGTCTCCAAAAGCATAGATACCCGTAATGCCAAAATATGTTTATTTTCTATGGAGTACCTGAGATCATTACACCATTGATTTCATGATGTTGTTGAAAATAAGCTGAGAATGTAAACACATGCACCAACAAAATACATAAGTAAATCCCAAACTATATGGCAGGACTGTGTATGTATGTATGTATGTGTGTGTATATATATATATATATATATATATATATATATATATATATATATATATATATATATATATATATATATATATATATATATATATATATATATATATATATATATATATATATATATATATATATATTTATTTATTCTCTCTCTCTCTCTCTGAGTGGCACATCAGATAGTATGCAAGTTATTTTTCCTCTCTGCTTTGACCATAATAGACTCCATAGACATAATTAATGAGCTGTTTTATATTCTAGGACAACCAAGACAGACACAGGTGAGATTCACAATGTCGGGTGAAGTTGAAAAATCCCTTTTGGTAAAGCAGACCATGGCATTCCATTAAATGTGCAGTATTCTGGTATTTGTTAACAGTACTGCCATTAGGATAATGTGACAAGTGATTTACTACAGTATGTAGGCATGTATTCTTCCTTAATTTCATAGACAAGTAATAATAAATCAAACCTGCATTTTTAAAACCATCAGTGATTCCTCATATATATTAATTTCCTATTTTATGTATGTTAGTCAATGAGATTTATTCGTTTTTTTGGCAGCTAATGCTATCATTTTTTTCTGGAAATTGACAATAAAATATATTGCATTGTTATAGTTTGTGTTCACCAGTTGAATTGACCCTGCTGTTGCTGATGCAGTTTGCAGCACAGGAACCCTGCTGTTTCTGTTTCACTGCTGGCATTAATACTGTCAACACCACCCCCTACTGGACTAAAAAAATACTGTCAAGACTGAAATACAAAAGCTCTCTACTCCAAAATGTCATTAGCATGATATTTTCACAAAGTAAAAACACACCCAATAAAGTTACCAAACCAGAAATAAACTACTCCGACATTTGTTTCCAGGGCTTGTGAGTAGTCCTGAGTTGTTTCTTATTAGTTTTAGAATTGTAAATGGTGTTTTTTTTCTAGTCAGACAAAAAGAATACTAACAATGATTCGGAGTAAATCGCTTTAAGAATCTAGCCCCATGGGTCTCATCTCATTCCTATTGCCAATATGTATCACGTTTTTGCATAATTCCTTTTTATAAATGTCTTCAACTACCTCCGCATTTCGTTGGCAGTAAATAACTGACAGCTCAGTGGCAGGTGAACTATGAAGCCTGTTTTTGCTATTAGGAAGCAGACAGAAACTGGCTGTTATAAACAGCATGCCTATACTCTGGTGAAATTTAAAGCAGGTCTGGTCTTCAGAGAGTTTCCCCTGATTACTTGAACTTGGTATTCAATTGGCCATTCATTTTGTAAGCAGCCATTCAAATCTTGGTTTGCATCAGTCGTGACCAAGGGATTTGGATGTTCAAAACCATGTTGCAATTAAGAGGTCCCCAGGAGCAAGTAAAGCTGTCCTGTGGAAATTCTGAAAGAGATGCAGCCTATTTTTCTATAACTAGAGTTCACTGAAGGTCGAGTTCAGTCCCAGCTTTGCAGTTAGTGGATTAAAATTTAAGGTGGCTAGTGTATATGCAGTCCTTATGGCTGTTTTACTCTTGTACCCAATTCAGACCTCTTATTTATTTACACAGGTTAACCCCCACCCCCAAATTCTGACCACGCCCTATATGACAGTAAAAGCAAGTTTATTAGACCTAAAAATCAATGCTTGATGTGGTGTTTACACTTTGGAGTAAACAGTTTTGAAAACCGGACGCATTTAGCCTGTTAAGTTTGTTTCGTTTCACCTAATGGTTTTTATTGCGTTATTTATCTTGAATTTTATTTGTTTAGTGTTTGTTCCATCTTGGTAAAACATTATTTTCCAGGTTAAATGACTAATCTTGCGTTTTTGCTCTTACAGTATGCATAGATATGTGCAACAATAAATCCCTGCCTTTCATATGAGTGAGTGACAACAAAACTCTCCCCTAATCCTAATTCAAGTACTGAATTAACCTGCGTTTCAAGGTAACATATAGTTTTCTAATGTAATTTATTAGCTTTTAGTCTATTTCAAAAAAGGTAAATGAATGCCAACTGGGATCCTATTTCTGCCAAGTCAAAAAGGGTCATTTTCAGACACGAGTGAATAGAATAATCTTTTTAATAAAATAAACCAAAAAATCTATACAGTGCTCAGGAGAAACTCACTGTTTAATGTTTATCACTGGTTACAATGTGCTTGCTGTTTCCTGGAAAGGTCATAACAATCCATACTAAACTGTACAAGAGCAGGGGAATGTAATTCAATTTGTTCTTTCCTTGCCAATAAAATAAATTGGAAATATTTGATATCATATGCGAAAACTAAGATGGGGCTGTCTCATTTTCTGTTCATTTATATATCCCGGTATCTCCAGAACACACAGGCATGCTGCAGGCTCTTAAAGTGGTTGGGAGTCTTTGTTACTTTTACACCAAGTAGGGCTGGAAAAATTTGATTTAGCTCTGTGTGGCAGAATGTCCCACCCCTTTGTATTTATTTGTTTATTATTATTGTATTATGATTTATGTAAATATTTTGTATTTTTATTATGTATTGTTTGGCCAGACGAGCGAGATGCCTGCGCCATTATTTGTTTATGTTTTAAATACCTCGTGGGAATGCGTGACTGATCAATTACATAATCTATAATTAGCTGACAGTCATGCATCCATAGTAAACCCATGCAAAATATGACCAAGGGATAATACAATAATTGATAGCTATTTGATCCCTCTGTCACCAATATAAAGACCTGCAGCTTTGGCTGCAACAGATTGAAGGTGTTCAGGGAGTAGAGCGAGGGAGTAGAGAGAGGAGGTAACCTAAATCGTAGAAAGTAATCAATTGCTATTCGTGCTGGCTTCAAACCAGCACAATACTTGTTTGTTGTTATCTTTATTGTTTGTTTGTTTGTTTGTTTTGTCCCACGTGCCATTTATTTTGTGAAGTGTTTTGTTAAAACAGTTTATTTTCTTATTTAATAAAAGAGCTGAGTCCCATTGCGCCTCAGTTTTGCCCCGCAGTCGCTGTGTATCTTGTGTTCATTTTCTGCCCTGACGTCACCCCCTTCAGCCAGCCTATTCACACTCTGCCTCTGCAAAATCTGTCCAAAATGAGTGGAAATGTCTGGCATTTTCATATCGTTATTACAGCAACAAGAACATACATAATATGCATTTGGCTCCAATGCCTCTTAACCCTGATACTATCTACTTTTACTGCTCTCTTGTGACTCGGGAATGTAGTATTATACAGGAATGGGAGGCATGGTCAGGATGGATCACAGTTTTTAGTAGTATTTGTTAACTAGACAATGCTATGTTGCCTCCAAACATTATATCTTAAGCCTTCCTTTTGTGATCTGTCTAATCCAGAGCAAAATGATTGAAGTGAAGCAGTCAAATAGAGTTGTTTGGTCTGTTACATGTTTTGTTTCTTAAAAAGGGACTCGTGAAAACAATTTTCCCCCATGTTTTTACTTTACATTTACCATTCCCATAATTTTACTTTCCTACCATGCTTTCCTACAATGCATTTGCAATTTTTTTTTCCCCATATCCAGCTGCCACATATCACAGCCACATTTCAAATAAGCTTTTATGCCCCATGGCAGTACAGATTTCTTAAACGTTCATGAAAGGAAAGTGTCATTCGCTTGAGTCTTCATGTCAGACCAAACGTAATTTGTTTTACTGTGGTATTTTTTCCCCTTGAATACTGTGTCCGCTCATTCAATCCCCTTGATTGGATATCTAGAACAGCTCAGCCCTTGGCAGTGAAATGTTGTATCTTTGCAGCTCCAGCTCTAACCAGCAGCTGTTGCATCGCTGATGCGATCACTGGTTAGCTTGCACTACAGCTGTAGAGACCTTTCAGTCCCTGACACTATCACTGGGCATCATTAATAACAGTCAATTTAGCAGAGCCACAGTGACTTTTCATTCACTCATATCTGTAGAAAGAACACTTCCAGGCAAGCATCACAGACATACAATTCGGGAAATGAATCTTGCATTGCCCTTCATACCCAAGTAATTGTTAAAAGTGCTTGTGTTTCAACACAAATACAGTGCTCCCTCGCTATAAAGCGGATCTCGGGGGACACAATATGAGTGTTATAACCGGGGAGGGATGGGGCGCCACGGGACACATAACACACATCTGACTAAAATACAAAATAAAACTCCCTCTCTATAATGCACATATAAAGCAAAATGTAACTTTCCATGAATTAACCATGCATAAAGCACCATGTAATCCACGCTATATATTTTACAAAAAAAAACAGGTAACATTCCCACTTGTGGATCACTTTAATTAGAAGTTTTTAAACTATAAATAGCCTGGCTAAACGGTGGTCAGGAGTTCAGTTCGAAGCGACAGACGAGCAAACCAAGTGCGAGAAGGAGAGTGGGTCTGGAGAGGGGAAGAGGGAATGGGCTTGTCCCAGGTTCGGCTGCCGGAGCGGGGCTGAAGCGAACCTGAAGTGTCTTGTCTCCTGGAGAAAGACGCAGCTCCTCTTGCAGCAAAAAAGTAAATACATTACGAAAGGTAACCACAGAATAGGCCTAATATTTATTTAGTTATAAAACGAATGCTGAATAAGATGTCTGTGTTATAAAGTGCCAGCACAGCTTTTCTTCAGTTCAGATACTGTATCAAAAGGGAGAGACAGAAACGGAAGTTAGACTGAGAAGTTGTTTACAGTTTGAACAACACCGGTCCTGTATTTACTGTCGAACTATTGCATGAATCACTAGTATAAGGAATTGGGGGACATGTTGTAGGAGCGTTACATCCGAGGCGTGTTATAACCAAGAGCCTTATAGCGAGGGAGCACTGTATTACAGTTATATCTGTCTGCTAAATAAACAAATAATATCCTAATAATATCCTAAACTGAACTATTAAAACCTTAATGCTAGAAGTCTCAGATACAAAATGTTAGAACTTGAAGCTACTGCACTAACAAGTAACTACGATGTGATAGGTGTTACAGAAACTTGGTTGTCTGAGAGTGATGGAGACAAATATAATATTAGTGGGTACACACTGTATAGGAAAGACAGGCAGGACAGAAGAGGCGGAGGGGTAGCGCTATACATAAGAAATAGTCTTGAAGCCCAGGTCAAAGAAAACAACGCTGAATCAATATGGGTCAGAATAATGGACAAAAATATAAAGGGCATAATAATAGGAGCATGCTATAGTCTGCCAAATTCAGACACCAAGCAAAATAATCTGTTATACAATGACATTAGAAATGCGTGTAGAAAAGGAGAAGCCATACTAATGGGGGATTTCAACTTCCCCCATATAAAACGGGAAAACCCGGTGGGGAGCACGACGGACAAAATTGAAATGGTGGAAATGACAAATGACTGCTTCCTAACGCAATTTGTCAAGGCACCGACTAGAGGGGAGGCATGCCTTGATTGTCTTTTCAAATAACAAAGACAGAATAATTAAAACAGAGGTCAGAGAGCCATTGGCAAACTCAGACCACAACATGGTCTCATTTGAAGTGTTTTTTAAAACCCCAAAAGTAATGACTAAAGGTTTACAATTTTAGAAAAGCAAACTATGAAGGTCTGAAACAGAGACTAACAGAAGTAGATTGGAGTAAAATAGAGAAAATATCCACAGAAAAAGGATGGCTGTTTTTTAAAAATGTAGTACTAGAGGCACAAAACAATTACATCCCAAAAGTAGACAAATCTAAATCTAAAACAAAATGGCCAAAATGGTTTAATAGATCAATTTTAAAAAAATATTCTGCGAAAAAAAGGCACTTTTCAGAGCATTTAAAAGGGACCAAAAACAAAGTACACAGAAAGAGTACTTGGAACTGCAAACACAAGTCAAAAAGGAAGTTAGAAAGGCCAAGAGAGAGATAGAAATCAATATTGTTAAGGGGGCTAAAACCAATTCCAAAATGTTTTTCCAATATTATAACAGCAAGGGAACATTCAAAGAGGTTAAATGTCTAAGAGACACAAATGGCAAAATCATACACGAAGAAAAAAAAATAGCAAATATATTAAATGATTACTTTTCACAGGTTTTTACAAAGGAGGACACGGACAACATGCCCCACATGTCGACCTGTTCCTATCCAGTTTTAAATAACTCTAGCATAAGAGGCAGAAGTGTTAAAGGGACTAGGAGCTCTTAAAATAAACAAATCCCCTGGGCCGGATGAGATCCTCCCAAAAGTACTCAAAGAAATGAAAGAAGTTATTTACAAACCGCTAACCAAGATCATGCAACAGTCTCTTGACACAGGGGTTGTACCGACAGACTGGAAAATTGCAAATGTAATACCGATCCACAAAAAGGGAGACAAAACCAAACCAGGTAACTACAGACCAATAAGCCTGACTTCTGTTATATGTAAACTTATGGAAACTGTAACAGGGGAGACCTGGACTGGCCGTCTGACGTATGCGCGATGCTGCAGGAAGAGGGCGGCAGTCCCCGAATCCGCCTGTCAGTCATGGCAGTGACACAGAGGTGGGAAGAGGGTGTGGGCTTTCCCTCTCTCTGAGTGGCTGGGGGCGGGCTCATGGGGATTGTCCGCCTATAAACGGATACTGTGTTGTTCCCTCAGGTCTGCCCTTTTAGATGAGTAAGCCCGGCGGAGGCGTTATTGACGGAGCGGGGCTGGAAGAGAGCCAAAACCAGCGCAAGGGAAAACACAAAGGGAAGGATATTGTGTAGCGGGAATGAATGGGCAGACCCCAGAGTTTATATAGAGAAGTGAGGGAACACGGATTAGTGTAGGACGGCGTCCCGGCCGTCATGGTAGCGACGGTTGGGGAATCAGCTGCAAAGTGCAGCCTTTTATTTTGTAGAGTTTTGTTAACAGTGTTTATTTTGTTGTTTTCTTTGTGCCTTCTGTTTTGCCTATGATTTAGTGCACCTGCGCTGCGCGACAAGTGATCTGTCACCACCTTTACCATCGTTGGTAACAACGGTGTCGCAGTGCCACCTTGTGGCTGAGAATAAATAGTGCACCCAAGTGGTGTTTAGAAACCCAGTTTTCTGTCTCCTGTGTCAGTGATTCTCCCCCACCCTTCCACAGAAACTATAATAAGATCCAAAATGGAAAATTACTTATATGGTAACAGTATCCTGGGAGACAGTCAGCATGGTTTTAGGAAAGGGAGATCGTGTCTAACTAACCCACTTGATTTTTTTGAGGATGCAACATCGACAATGGATAATTGCAAAGCATACTACATGGTTTTTTAGATTTCCAGAAAGCTTTTGACAAAGTCCCACATAAAAGATTAATTCTCAAACTGAACGCAGTAGGGATTCAAAGAAATGCATGCACATGGATTAGGGAGTGGTTAACATGTAGAAAACAGAAAGTACTGATTAGAGGAGAAACCTCAAAATGGAGCGAGGTAACCAGTGGTGTACCACAGGGATCAGTATCTGGTTATCTATCATGAGCCGAGTTAGAGAACACCCAAGCCCAAAGCATTGTCAGGGCTACACTTTTCAACAATACCCACTGAAGCAGTCTACAGAATCTTTAAAGCACGTTCGTAGTCCACTGGAAAGGTAGACTGGAAATTGCTTTGGACAGTGTTCAGTATTATTTAAGTGTTTTTTAAAAGGCAAAAACTGTGACATAGATGGCCACTTTTCACTATTTATATATAATCCTAAAAAGTAAGCCTAGACTTTGATGGTACATTTTGATGGTCAACAATAAAGAAATGCTAAAGCAATGTAGGTGGTGCAATACCCATAGCTACCTCTGTATAGTACACAACTGTACAAAGTTATTGCAGAGTACAGCTACATCATTAACAGCACACCATGACAATCAAGCCTGCACATTGTTCTAATTGATAATTCTTTCTAACTACCTGCATTCAGCCTTTGAATTATTGTGTATAAAGATTGATTTCCTTGATTTCCTGTTTGTCTGTGATACTGTAATCGTACACCCACATTCCACAGAATGTTTGCTTTTAAGTCATTTTGACCTTATTATCATGGATTATGAGTAGAATTATTTAATGAAAAAAATATATATATAATCAAGAAAGAATAAATATTCGTCAACAGTTTAAATCCCCAACGTATGTATATTTCCACACATTGGGGTTTGCAAACTTTTGACGACATCTATCTCTCTCCCCTCTCTCTTTCTCTCTCACAAACACAAACATATCGTATATGGAGGCATTTCTCCATTCCAATCAAGTTTTATTTTGTAGTGGAGTTGCAAGTATAATTGCACACAAAACATACGGGAAAACTAAACAACTTTACTCCATGCTGTATTACAAAGAGAAACGATTGACTGTTACATCTAAATGCTCTTGGCTTAAACACACACTCATAAAACAAATAACTGGGAAGAATGTGCAAAAAAAGCAAAAAATGAAAAGCTATACTGCTCTCATTTTGAAAAATCAAATATATATATATATATATATATATATATATATATATATATATATATATATATATATATATATATATATATTACACTAATATATTAATCATATATATATATTATATATTAATATATATATATATTATATATTAATCAAATATATATATATATATATATATATATATATATATATATATATATATATATATATATATATATATTTTATATATATATATATTACACTAAGAAGCCACATTTTTCTAATAGGTAAATCAGCTTACCGTCATCGGCGCCAGTTCTGCTCTGTTGCATTTCAATCACAGACAACTGTGCATGTGTTTATTCATATACAGTATGGGCCTATTCAGAGAGTTTTCAGGTTTATCTCGAATGCAGAAAAAAAGCATTCAGGGGGAGAAATTGGGTTAAATCGGGTAAAGCCCGAAAATCAGAAACCCTAATTATGAGATATATCATATGTTCATCTCTTTGCATTGCTTGTTGAGCCTACAGTATTTAATACAGTAGATCTCAATAAAGGTACTTGTCTTTTGTGTTAATTAAAACTAGTTTAGACTGGTCAAAAGAACTCTAAGTCCGTTCTATACTGTTATTCCAGAATTATATCTCTGCATTCTGTTTATTAAATATTACACAAATTATTAGCAACCAGATACATCAAGCTGTGCAGAAACTGTCATCACTTTACTGCATCAGTTGACACATGAAGTATTAATGAAAGAAAGTGCCATTCATTTTGCACAACGTCCTTTTCTAAAAATAAATGACATTAATATAAACAATCAAGAGACAATTCATCACTTTCCTTTGTTACATGAAGTTAATATTGAGTGGATATTCCATATTTCCTTTAACTGCTTTATTCATTCTGTTTGCATCTCTTGACTTTGCACGAAATTAGACTTTGTATGTCTATTAAACTGACTTGATTAAATACTTTGTTAGTAAACCAATTTCTGATATTAAGTCACGGCACACCAAAGCATTTCTTAATGGCAGCTGATTTGATTCCTGATGATTGCTTGCAATAATTAGAATGTAAATTTTAACCGGATTTAAAGAGGGTAAATAATTAAGCACTCATGAAATGTGAGGGACTGACAGCACTTTAGGCAGCCACCCTTGATGTTGCCCACAGGTCACATATATGACATGGGCATGAGTATGACTGTAAATCAGTGGTAACCTTGAATGCAGTGGGGTCATCGCTTATGCAGCAGTGTTTTGTTCCTTAGTATTAGATGAAATAAACAAATACATCTAAATAATATACTGTGACAGAAATACAATGATTCTTGGTTGTAAATCTCCCTCCTGACCTGTGAGGGCGCTAAGCAGTGAGAACAGAGTTCTTTGGACGGGCTGGTCTGACAGTTCTTTCCCAGGATCGGGAAGTCGGGCAGTCTGGATGAAGGCGAGACTCCGCTGCAAGAAAGCATTGACCCGGAAGGGAAACGACATGGCAGCCGCAGATTGGAGAGGCGGTTGCACTCGTTTACCATGGGGTCATGTGTGACGGCATAAAAGGGGGCGGAGAATGCAATCCGTTCCTTCACTTGGTTTAAACTTTTGGACTGTGAGAGACCCCGTGAGAGAAACGTTTGAGTGTTTTGTTTTGTCTGTAATTGTCTTGTTTTGTATATTACTAGACGGCTAAACACGATTCCGGAGCTGTTGCTAAGGGCCAGCACTAACCTGGAACAGCACTGCACGATTGTCACCCACAATATCACCCTGTATCACCCACCACGAGCACTACTGCACACACCCAGACCCGGTGACCGTGTTAGTGTTATTGTGGGGCAGATATATTTGTTTTATTATTTGGGATTGCAACCCGTTGTTATTTACACCGCGCAATACACATTGTTGTGTATTGCCGGGGTCTTATCATTTGGTCACCAGACCTGGATAAAAAAATAAACACCTTTCCAACTGGTTATAACTCTCCTTGTTTGTTTCATCACTGACTGCACCACTCCTGCACCTGTACACAATCAGCCAGTTTGCCACATATACCAACCCACCTTTTTGCCATTCACCAATTGTGCCGAAAAGGACTGGAGTCCTTTTTCACCCACAGATTTTCTTAATCATGTAATAACCAAGGCTTACTGTTATTACTGGTACCTCTCATAAAACATTTACAAGCACCTCTTCATTTTGCCAATGTTTTTTTTTTCCCCCCTTAGTATTTTTTCAGACAATGTGCTACAGCACTCACTTTCTGTATTACAGTTAATAGATAGCACCCAAGCTTTACAAAAGTATTCTACTTTGCCTATAGGATACAATGTGCATCAGATTTGGTCCTATTCCCTTCAATGCTAATGAGAGAGAGAGAGAGAGAGAGAGAGAGAGAGAGATGCATGGGATAGTGTGTTAATTTTTCACACACTACCCCATGCAGTATTTTTATATTCTCTGGTAAGCATTTTTTCTGCCAGAGTTCTAAAGTTCTGTGTTTGTTGTTGAATCCCTTTCAGTTTGACAGCTCGTGCTGGGGTCTCGCTCTGTTGCTGGTGTTAATGAGCGCGTGTTTACCTTAATTACCGGTTATTACAGTAAATATCAACTGGATGAGCCCACTGAAAAATGTGCTCGCATTATAAGTTGATCCAGCGTTTTGGTGATTTATGGCACTCTTATGGTTTCTGAAACAAGTAAGCAGGTGATTGGTGGTTTTACCCACATACTGGTTTGCAGTCTATGTACTGTAGATGGCATTAGTAGAACTAAAAGAGAGATTCTGTTTTATACTGTAGGTTCTACTTCTTGTTGTGGTACTATTGAAAGTAACAGTTTCTTCAAGGTGATCTCAGGTCATGCATGTGTTTGAGGTACAGTGGTGAGATCCAGGATTTATGACAGGTTGTTTTAATTCTGCTCTTCCTAACAGTTTATGGAGGAGGTTGGTGAAATTAAATGACAGGAGGCCTTTCTGGAGTTTGACTAAACTGGCCTCTAATGGGTACATTTCCTTAACTGCATGTTTGTAATTTGGTGCTGTAGAGTAAAAGTCAACCGCAAATTTGATTTTTTTTTTTTTGACATTATTTTTGGCCTTGTTGAGCAGAGATTCTCTAGATATTAAAGTTGCTCAATGAATTTGTCGATTAACAATATCTACGGGATTCCCTCAACAAAGAAACTGGTTAAAGTCTCGAGAAAGTGGCCCTTAATTTCCCAGAATATACTGATATTGATTCGTATTTTGTAATATACTTGTACTTACTAGAACTGAAGTCATTGTATTTTATCTTGCTCTTAATTGTATTAATGCTTCTACTGTGATTCTTGAAATGTATTTTTTGTTTACGACTGTAAGTCACCCTGGATAAGGGCGTCTGCTAAAAAATATATAATAATAATAATACTTAAACAAATTAAACTGCATTGGGATAACATTTACAAAAATGACAATAATATAAAAACAAAGGATCTAATGAGGGATCTTCTTAGGTACCATTTTTCTCTACTTCCATTTCATCAACAGTTAGCACATCTGTACACAAAGACATCTAAATCAGTAAATCCAATACATCCACTACTAAACAGAATCCTATGCTCCTAGTTTAGATGAAAACCATAAGAAATTCATGTTTTGCTATTCTACACACACAGTTTTACCTTCACACCCTTCTTTCAGAGAAAAATAAACTTTATAGGCAACCAATAACGGAAAACAGATTATGTACCTACCATTTCATGAAGAACAAAAATCCTGAAAGTACTCATAGCATTTTACAAGAAATAATAAAGTTTGGGTATCCAAATAATCTTTTATTCCACCACTACCATATATTTATCAATGTATCATTTTTTCCATAACTGGATGGCTATAGCCTTAAGTGGCAGAAATATAATTGAAGGTATGCACACATATACTTACCAGAGGGCAACAATGTGGCACGAACATTAATAAATACATTTGGAATAGGAAATAATTTGGGTTACATCCATTTTTAACCAAGCAGAATGTGACATCCCTATTTCTAAATCAGTGACATTTCTATAGTGAATGAAAGGTGCTGAGTTTATTTGCTGGCATAAAGTGATAACCACTGCTGTTCAAAATATGCTCTGAATACAACAGCAAGTTTTATTAATGGACTGCAGGGATGGTTCGGACAACAGATGAAGAACTGACAGACTGTATAAACATACAGTTCAATTCATTCTCTTCAACAGCTTTGAGGAGTTAACATATGTATGATTAGATCTGGGTGGTGATCTTAAGAATTGAAGGTCAGTAGGCATCCTCTGATTCCACCAAAATACTATTTTATCTCTTCACACTGTGGAACCGTCTCCTCCTGTCGGATCCCTGGCTCATGTCCTTAGTAGGGGTCTACATGGGAATCCTAATATTAGGATATTTTATCCTCATGTCTTTTAATTAATGGCTCGCTATCCATCAACTATACAATTTTTGGAGACCTCTATTCTGTAGAGGCCTTTTTGATCAAACGGGCAAAGTTCCTTTAAGGCTCCAATTGAAGAGCAATTTGAGCCATCCCAGCTCTAACTGAGTTAAATTGGACACACCATGCATCTTTTGCAATAATGATTCAAAGAAAAACCTGGAACGACTCAAACTGTTTCATCATGGGAGTCTTGAGAGACAGGCAGGACAAAGAAATATACTCTTGTCTCCTTCAAAATCAATGTAAAATTTAATCCAAGAATGATAGTTTGTTAGGTTTGAAGCTGCTGACTGAGGTGGAGAATTTAAAGCAAGGGAATGTAGAATTCCATGGGTATAAAAGCCTATAGAAAATCCTCTAAACTTTATACTGTAAATTAGTATAGTTATTAATTGTGCTCACAATAAGATGGGAACCCTGCAGCACATGTAAACTATAAATAAATTACAAGTCATGTTTTCTCAAAGCTGCATTTAAGTAACACGCTTAAAAAGCCAATAACAATTGTAGAAATTAGATGCCTGTCACAGTCTCGGTGGAAAATAGATAGCTTCCCTTTTGGCTTATTTTGAAGCTGCTAGGAGTATCAAGATAATTAACTTAATTTTAAAACTTAAAGTTTG
Source organism: Acipenser oxyrinchus oxyrinchus (assembly GCA_030684275.1). Classification (NCBI taxonomy): domain Eukaryota; kingdom Metazoa; phylum Chordata; class Actinopteri; order Acipenseriformes; family Acipenseridae; genus Acipenser; species Acipenser oxyrinchus. The sequence continues at coordinate 85,477,474 of CM060249.1, forward strand.
CTAGATGGGATTTTGGTAACAGATACGTATACAAATGTGTCCACAAGAACACTTTTCAGAGCTGTATTATAGCAACTGGTTTTAATTGGACCATGAATATTCCCACAATACGTACCAATCTCTGATCTTATCTGTTTTATATAGTTTCTTTATAATGCCAAATGTGAAAATTCCAAATAAATAACATTATTATTCTAAAATACTGGCATGTCTTTCCTCTAACATTTTTACTATTCAGGAATGCCCTAACGCAGAAAAGACACAAAAAGACAGCACTTGAATTTCAAGATAGGATTTTAAAACCTAAAACTATTTAATGATTAACTGTTTTACATTACAGTAGCTGGTCTCATTCGTTTTGTTGTTATTATTATTATTTATTTATTAGCAGATGCCTTTATCCATGGCGACTTACAATTGTTACAAGGTATCACATTCTTTTTTACATACAATTACATTATTTTTTACACTTTATTTTTACGTGCAATTACCCATTTATACAGTTGTTGTTTTCTTTTTTTGTTTGTTTACTGGAGCAATCTAGGTAAAGTACCTTGCTCAAAGGTCCCCACCTGGGATTGAACCCACAACCCTCTGGTCAAGAATCCAGAGCCCAAACCACTACTCCACACTGCTGCCCTGTTGCTGCATTTTCGTCAGGTGAAACTGGAGGATGCACTGTGTAACTGCACAATAAAGTGACAAAATGCGGGCTGTGACGGATAATCAAATAAATTGTAACACTGAAGAGATGGGCTTTGTATCAGAAAACTGGTGATGGGAGTTGGAAATTGCATGTGACGGGTATGTGCATTAATTTGTTAGATAGATATAATGGGAATTGATTTGTTTCTTAATGCAAGGACAGTAAAACACGACGTGTATCTGAGTGTCATATCTCCGAGTGCTGACTGTACTGTATATTTAAAATAACTTAAAGCTTGTGTTGTCCATTATTAAAACAATAATCATAAAGCACTGGACTTTTAAACTTTTACACTAAATCTCATTTTTTTAAAAAATTGTAAAATGTATTACAATACAATGTAGAAATAAATTCTGTGTAAATGAAAATGAGTTCACAACCATCACTGAAAAGTATTACAATATTTGCTCTATGGTTGTCCGTATTCATTAAAACAACTGTAATCCATTATTTAGTGCAGATGAAGTGTGAATGTAATTGTTTTCCATTTTTAACAATAAATATAAAAATAAATATAAAACAGAGTGCCTCATTAGCTCTTTGTTGAAACAGGAATCGACGACATTCTCCAACATCAATCCAGGTCACATGCATGGCTCTTTGGAAAATATGTATTCTTAATATAAATGTATGTCAATGTTTGACAAATATCCTCTGGGTATATTCATAGACAGGGAAATCCATAGTTCTCAGAATTTATGTTCCTTTAGCTATGGAACCCTTTTCTTCTTCAACCAAGCTGTAATTGCTGTTGGCAGCCCATTAAAATACCAAGATGTCAGAGAAGTGGATTATAAGCAGGTGATTACTTTTCAGACATCACAAACTCCAATTCCACAGTTGTCAGTCCCGTGGCATGCTGAAGTAGACCATCAGTAGGCAGTGTGGCTTGTACCCCATCCCCACAGCCACTATCGAGAAGAACAATGTTCCCTCTTCGCTTAATATCTAATATCATTTTCCACACAATACCCCTTTTTCTCCCACAGTTGTAATTCAGCATTCACTTTGACTAGCGAATAAGCAATCACTCCACACTCCCTTCACTATAGGGAAGTACAAAACTTGCAAAAAGTGATTTGCTTACACACGACTACTGAATTCATTCAATTCCATTTGATCTGCACATCAGTACCTGCAGTATATCGGAAACCAAGCTGCAAACACAACACATCAGCAATATGCATTTATTTTAATTAACTTTTTATTTTTATTTTACTACTTTAGTTCAGTATCAAAGGGGGTATGATTAGATAACATGGGAGTCATCTGAACTCCCTAATGTGAAGGCTTACTGTAGTGTGGGTTTAGTCCGAGTCCTTATATATTAAAGCCCAGTGTACAAAGTGGGATTTTCTGGTATAACAATCGCCAAACATACATTGAAAATACATTTGTGGTAAAATGCATATCATATTTTGGAACATACTGTCAAAATATAGCAACACAAAACATTAATTAATGCTACTGTAATTATAAATAATGCATGCAGAATAAATCAGTAGGAATTTCTAAAACAATTTCATGAGAAAGCAATAACCCCAACAGCATTGTGCTTTTCCCCTTTCACCCCCTTTGGCTGTTACTATGTTGCAAAGCTCTAAATAATTGGAATAGGGACAATTAATGAATTTAGTTTAGTAAAAGCTTGAAAAAATGTGCTGCATATAGCTAATGGCAACATAAATGAGTTTGTCAACAAGAAGCATTTCAGTCGCCATAGTGATCTACAAAGAACGCTGAGGAAGACACTGGGGGTCTATCCAATTGATACAAACAGTGGCAGCTTTAGATACCATAGTTTAAATCACTAAAATATGATCCTTCCTGGTGTTGTACATTTTTACAGCTGGAAATACACAAACGACTTGCACGTACTGTACTGTTAGCTGTTTGAGTTTTATATAATTGGTAAGAGTTGGCCATGAGTGTTTGTGGATTGTATACGGTTTTTGTTTGAAATAAGAGCGTATCATGCCTCGTATCTTGTCTTACTCGGAACACTGATATACTAAGAGTTCCCATACTATTCAGACCATGCAGTTTACATTAGGTTTTATTTCAACTACTAAGGTCCACATTCGCAATGCGTTTGTCAGCATTTTGTAAAAGTATAAACTATTACAAAGAAACATCTAGTGTACATGTAGGAGCAAAGGTGTAAATGTAGCACTGGGGTTATTGCTTTCTCATGAAATAAAGTGTGCATGTGCTCTCAGCACAGTGAAGTCCATCATTAAGAAGTGGAAGATGCATCATACCACCCAGACACTACCCAGATCAGGTCATCCTCCCAAACTGAGCAGCCGGGCAAGCAGGAAACTGGTTCAGGATGTCACTCTGAAGACAACAATGACCTTGAGATCTGCAAAGTTCTGTGTCCGAGATGGGAGTCAGTGCTCACACATCAACAATAAGCCAGTCCCTACACAAAGCTGGCCTGTATGGATGGGTGGCAAGAAAGACGCCATTACTCAAAAAGCCTCATCTTAAAGCACGTATGGAGTTTGCAAAAAAGCATGTAGATGATTCTGCAGACATGTGGAAAAAGGTTTTGTTGTCAGACGAGACAAATATTGAAGTTTTTTGTCTAAATTCCAAGCGTTACGTCTGGCGCAAGCCCAATAGTGCACATCACCCAGTCAACACCATCCCAGCTGTCAAGCATGGTGGTGGTAGCATCATGTTATGGGGACCTATCCAAAAAGACTCATAGCAGTAATTGCGGCAAAAGGTGCTTCTACCAAGTACTGACTTAAGGGGCTGAATACAACCAGTAAATTTCATTTAGTACATTTTGTTTGGAAGTTTTGCTGACATTTAACCTCCTCCTCATATAACAGTGTTCAGTTTAAACACTACAGCTTTGAATAAAAACTGTGCACACATTATTTGTATTTCAACAAAATATGACATTGGTAGGGGGTGAATACTTCTGCAAACCACTGTGTGTGTGTGTGTATATATATATATATATATATACAGTGCCTTGCAAAAGTATTCAGACCCCTGACCAATTCTCTCATATTACTGAATTACAAATGGTACATTGAAATTTCATTCTGTTTTATATTTTATTGTAAAACACTGAAACTCAAAATCAATTATTGTAAGATGACATTGGTTTAATGTTGGGAAATATTTTTAAGAAAAATAAAAAACTGAAATATCTTGCTTGCATAAGTATTTGGTAGAGCCACCTTTAAGTCTTTTGGGGTAAGTATGGACCAGCTTTGCACACAGTGTCAGAGTGATTTTGGCCCATTCTTCTCGGCAGATTTGCTTCAGGTTGTTCAGGTTGGTTGGACGACGCTTGTGGACCGCAATTTTCAAATAGTGCCAGAGATTCTCAATGGGATTGAGATCAGGACTTTGACTGGGCCACTGTAAGACATTCACCTTTTTGTTCTTGAGCCACTCCAATGTTGCTTTGGCCTTGTGCTTGGGATCATTGTCGTGCTGAAAGGTGAATTTCCTCCCAAGCTTCAGTTTTTTAGTGGACTGAAGCAGGTTCTCTTGCAGTATTTCCCTGTATTTTGCTCCATCCATTCTTCCTTCAATTTTAACAAGATGCCCAGTCCCTGCTGATGAGACGCATCCCCACAGCATGATGCTGCCACCACCATACTTCACTGTAGGGATGGTGTGTCTTGAGGCATGGGCAGTGTTAGGTTTGCGCCACACATAGCGCTTTGAGTTTGGGCCAAAAAGCTCTATCTTGGTCTCATCTGACCACAAAACCTTTTCCCACATCGCAGCTGGGTCACTCTCATGCTTTCTGGCAAACTCCAGATGTGCTTTCAGATGGTACTTTTTGAGTAACGGCTTCTTTCTTGCCACCCTCCCATACTGGCCAGTGCACCATTACTCCACTCCCAGCCACTGAACTCTGTAGCTCCTTCAAAGTGATTGTTGGCCTCTCTGTGGCTTCTCTCACAAGTCTCCTTCTTGTTTGAGCGCTGAGTTTTGAGGGATGGCCTTTTCTTGGCAGTGCCTGGGTGGTGTGATGCAGCTTCCACTTCCTGATTATTGATCCAACTGTGCTCACTGGGATATCCAAACACTTGGATATTATTTTGTACCCTTTCCCTAATCTATGCATTTGTATTACTTTATCTCTAACTTCTGTAGAATGCTCTTTGGTCTTCATTTTCCTTCAGATTCACAGCCTGACCAATGATCCTTCAACAGTGGGGTTTTTATCCAGAAAATGTGACAGCAACTTTAATGGTTCACAGGTGGAGGCCAATGGTAAGGTAATTGTGTCCTCGTTAGGGCAATTTCTTTCATCGGTGTAAACTGGGAGCTTCCGCAGCACAGGGGTTGAATACTTATACAAGCAAGATATTTCAGTTTTTTATTTTTCTTAAAAATATTTCCCAACATTAAACCAATGTCACCTTACAATAATTGATTTTGAGTTTCAGTGTTTTCAAATAAAATATCAAACAGAACAAAATTTCAATGTACCATTTGTAATTCAGTAATATGAGAGAATTGGTCAGGGGTCTGAATACTTTTGCAAGGCACTGTATATACAGTACTGTGCAAAAGTTTTAGGCAGGTGTGAAAAAATGCTGTAAAGTAAGAATGCTTTCAAAAATAGACATGTTAATAGATTATATTTATCAATTAACTAAATGCAAAGTGAGTGAACAGAAGAAAAATCTAAATCAAATCCATATTTGGTGTGACAACCCTTTGCCTTCAAAACAGCATCAATTCTTCTAGGTACACTTGCACAAAGTCAGGGATTTTGTAGGCATATAGTCAGGTGTATGATTAAACAATTATACCAAACAGGTGCTAATGATCATCAATTCAATATGTAGGTTGAAACACAATCATTAACTGAAACAGAAACAGCTGTGTAGGAGGAATAAAACTGGGTGAGGAACAGCCAAACTCAGCTAACAAGGTGAGGTTGCTGAAGACAGTTTACTGTCAAAAGTCATACACCATGGCAAGACTGAGCACAGCAACAAGACACAAGGTAGTTATACTGCATCAGCAAGGTCTCTCCCAGGCAGAAATTTCAAGGCAGACAGGGGTTTCCAGATGTGCTGTCCAAGCTCTTTTGAAGAAGCACAAAGAAACGGGCAACGTTGAGGACCGTAGACGCAGTGGTCGGCCAAGGAAACTTACTGCAGCAGATGAAAGACACATCATGCTTACTTCCCTTCGCAATCGGAAGATGTCCAGCAGTGCCATCAGCTCAGAACTGGCAGAAAGCAGTGGGACCCTGGTACACCCATCTACTGTCCGGAGAAGTCTGGTCAGAAGTGGCCTTCATGGAAGACTTGCGGCCAAAAGCCATACCTCCAACGTGGAAACAAGGCCAGCGACTCAACTATGCACGAAAACACAGGAACTGGGGTGCAGAAAAATGGCAGCAGGTGCTCTGGACTGATGAGTCAAAATTTGAAATATTTGGCTGTAGCAGAAGGCAGTTTGTTCGCCAAAGGGCTGGAGAGCGTATACGAATGAGTGTCTGCAGGCAACAGTGAAGCATGGTGGAGGTTCCTTGCAAGTTTGGGGCTGCATTTCTGCAAATGGAGTTGGGGATTTGGTCAGAATTAATGGTCTCCTCAATGCTGAGAAGTACAGGCAGATACTTATCCATCATGCAATACCATCAGGGAGGCATCTGATTGGCCCCAAATTTATTCTGCAGCATGACAACGACCCCAAACATACAGCGAAAGTCATTAAGAACTATCTTCAGCGTCAAGAAGAACAAGGAGTGCTGGAAGTGATGGTATGGCCCCACAGAGCCCTGATCTCAACATCATCGAGTCTGACTGGGATTACATGAAGAGAGAGAAGCAACTGAGGCTGCCTAAATCCACAGAAGAACTGTGGTTAGTTCTCCAAGATGTTTGGGCCAACCTACCTGCCGAGTTCCTTCAAAACTGTGTGCAAGTGTACCTAGAAGAATTGATGCTTGATGCTGTTTTGAAGGCAAAGGGTGGTCACACCAAATATGGATTTGATTTAGATTTTTCTTCTGTTCACTCACTTTGCATTTAGTTAATTGATAAATATAATCTATTAACATGTCTATTTTTGAAAGCATTTTTACTTTACAGCATTTTTTCACAGCTGCCTAAAACTTTTGCACAGTACTGTATATATATAGTAACATAATGTATTGGTGTGGGGGGGGATGTTGTCATGATCGTGACCTACACATGAACTCTTGTCGCAAGATGATGCCTGCAGATATACAAATATTGCATTAAACCAAACTATTTGCATATTCTGGTTTACATTAAAAGGCAGCTGGGTCAACGTGTGAATTGTTTTCTAGATAATCAGTCTAACATATTTTACACTCCTTGTTATTCCCGAGTTCAATTATTGTATTGGGATTCCAACAACAGCAACACTACCTAATGGAAGAGATTGTGAACAGATGCAACACTACCTAATGGAGGAGAGTGTGAACAGTTGCAATCGAAAATTTATGGCAAGACTTGAAGTTTTTGTACACCACAGTCCCTGCTATAAGGACCTCCTGCACCAAACACTGGCCTACGAGTCTTAAGTGTTCCTCATTTGAGTTCCTTTTAAGATGTTTGCCGCAATTACAATGTTCAATTCAATAATTCATACTGTAACCAGGATTAGCACTGCACCTCATTGCAAAGGCTGTCCTGGACATTGGCATCTAGGGAACAGCGAAAGAGAACCATCCCGGTTTTGCAAGGCCATTTTTCTAACAGTGGTATACATTTAACAGAAAAGTGTTGAAACAGTGGATTAGTAAAATAAACCACAGTAAACAAATCAATAGAGTAGCCAATACACCACCAGATTGACTTCTGACAGTTGCAATTAGAAAAGAATATACATGATTGATATAAAAGTGTGCAAGTAACCTTTTGAAGGGTCCATATACCACTGTAAATGTGACATTGACAGTAGGAATTGGAAATTACAGGTTGATTTTCTGTTTATCTGTCTACCCTTTTTTGTAAAGCTATTAGCCCTTTGCTGTTTATACTCAGAAGAATGATGATCACTGCTGTTGGGAGACTAGAAATTCTGGCTCATTGCCAAAACCTATGACCCTGTTTACAGGCAGCTTGCCAGGCCTGCTGTGACCAGGGCTTGAACAATCTCAGTTGTTTTATTTCTTCCCCTGACTCCCTCACCTTGCCATCCCACACAATAACTGTAAAGAACTGAATCAACCAACTACTGATTCCCACTGGTATTGATACTTAAAACTTCTAAGCAATTTATACTTTAATGTGAAGTTTAAGCAATCTGCTCTCCCTAAAAAGTAACATTCCAGCCTTTCAGCTGCTTTGTGTTGAGTGACTATTGCTCTTGTATGGTTGTGTTTGCATTCAATATGCAGTGGTTCTTATGGGCTTGTTGATACTCTCAACAGGGCAGTTGTTTTAGGGACGATGTACTCTAATTGAATACTGTTAATGAGCTGTGCCATTTGTGATAAAAATCACACAATGTCACACTGATAAAATGCATTGGGAAATTAAATAAACTGTTTTTCAGATGTAACCTTGCGTAATATTGGTTGGCTATTGGCTTGTTAAAGGATGGAAAAGAGCCCTCAGACCTATTTAAGTTAGTATACTGTAGTTGAAGAGTGTGAAATTCATGATATATCTGACAGGTATAATGATATACAGTAGCCAGCTTCAGTACGAAGCATGCTTCCCCACACTGATATAGGAATGTCTTTCAATCAATCCTTGCTTGGACTACTGTACCTTCTAAGATGTGTAGGCCTTCTTAGGTCAGGGTATTGTCCAGTCAGCATTAGCCTTGTCAGCTTTTGGGGGGAAACCCTGGACAAATGATTAGAAGTTTAATGAATCTTATGAAAGTAATGAATCTAGAGTCTGTGGCAGTGGGGCAGGGTGAAAGTGTGGTGTGCGGTTTCTTCTTTTGTGTATATTCCTAAGTGTAAATAAATGCTCATGAGCGCTTAAATTATAAGCTTTCTGGTCTCCCTGCCGACGCGATCCTGTCACAGGGTCCTATCATAAATACTGCATTATTATGGCCATCCATTTAATTATGTTATTAAAAATATGATTTGAGTAGTTCAAAACACACTAAACTGACATGCGACATTATAAGCATACACCCTTCAAAGTGTCCCTGTGTTCCTGTGAGATACTGTGAAATGTCACAACTGCACCTTGTGTTAACAGTATGGATTTTGTTTCAGCACCATCCAAAACAGGAAGATTATAATAAGATACACACATGCTTTGATTAACCTAAACCCCTCTGGGACAAGCCACATCTTTGTAGAGCATTCTACAGCACTGGGGAAACTCTGTGGTGCATCACACATGTATCCTTGGTTATCCCATGACTACCCCATAAGTGGTTGATGAAATCCAGATAGATTCCCCAGTAATGTAAAGAACATATTTTAAAATCCAGCTGCAGTGTATTCTAGCAAGGTATTAGTTAATCAAATCAATCCTTAGTGCATTATCATGCAAATAATGCCAGTAATCAAAGTTACTGTTGCAAATTTTATACTGTTATGTTTGTTGAAAGGCAATTACACATAAAGTTGAAATGGACAATAATGTTTGCCTACTCTATACTGTAATTAGCATTGGTGCAACTTAGAGCTATGTAACATTGTGCCTTTTGACAACTTTGTTTTGAAAATGATTGTTGAACAGAGAATGGCTGCTTATTTAAAAGCATATGTAATACACCAATCTTTAATCCCAATCTTTTTTTTTTTTTCTACAGTAGACCCCAAAGCAACAGATGCAACAAAAACCAAGCCGTTTCCAATTATGAAATTTCTCTCACTATTCATCTGTTTAAACTTGTATTTAACTTGTAATTAACTTGTAATTTGGACATCAAACAATATTTTGTAAAAGCGTTTCTAGTTTCACTCAGATAAACTTACAATTCTGTGTATTGTGTAGTTGATATAATGAAATGTTCACCCCTTGCTCATTTCACAAACAGGGTTCAGTTCTGCCCAGGTTATAATATATTTATAAACAACTCCTTTTTGCTGCACAGCAGCAAAGTGAACTCATAAATAATGGACATTTCCAGGAGCTACCCAACTGCAAGGCAACTGAATGGCACAATACATTATTATATAGTGAGCAGACAGTTACAGACTCTAAAATGTTCAAGTGGGGCATTATTATTGCACAGCACAAGGACTAGTCAGACATAAAACATCACATGTATCTGTAGCACAATGACTTCGCAGAAGTCCATAAAACAATATTTATTCTAGTCTTCTTTTGAAGGTTTTATTTAAAAAAATTCCGACTTGGGATAAGCCACAGGAATATACTGTATTAAATACAAATGTTCAATCTGCACTGAGAAATACAACTACAGTAAGTACATGCACATAACTTTAAATATCGAATGGTTTACTGCTCAAGTGTAAGCGCCTAGCTGAATACCTGAATAAACATTACTTTCTTTTCTGTAAAAGTGTTTACTAAATTCACTGAAAAGATTAAAGATCCCAGATGATTACATGATTGAATGTAATCCAGTATTTTTTAAGCGCTGTTGCTTAAAGGTGTTGATCAATATTATTGGACTAAATCACATATTGAGCTGGGAAGGAGTTTGCTCTCCTTGTGCTCAAAACCAGGGGGATAGGAAAGAATGAGAATAATGCAGCCTTGAGCAGCAGGGTGCATTGCAGTGTGTAGGGCTTTGTAGTATGGGCAGTTTGTAAGACCACAAAATATTTTTATATATCAAGAGAGACCTTGTTAAAACCCATAGTGGATCAAGTTATTAAGAACAGTGTTGATGAAATACCCCAAAACATCGGCTCTAACTAATGAGCTCTACCCATTTGAAACCTTCACATATGGCTGTGCACAGAGGAAGTTTTCCAACCAGGGATGCTCTTTAACAAACCCAGTATTTCAGGGGGCATGCAATTACCTAATAACCAATATTATACAAATATATATATATATATATATATATATATATATATATATATATATATATATATATATATATATATATATATATATATATATATATATATATATATATATATATATATATATATATATATATATATATATATATACTGTATATATCCTTTATCTGACATAAGAAGTACGTCAGTGAGAGGAATTATAAGATGCTGTTAAATATTGATGTATTTCCACCAAAAAATCAATGTCAACCAAAATTAAATATATATATATATATATTTATTTACCTTACTGGTGTTGATTTGTACCAGTTGGGGTTCAAAGCAAAATCCCCCAAAAAGTTGTTTTAAATCCATAACAAGTCAGAGTAACAACCAATCAAGAGAAAGAAAAAAAATCATTTTAAAAGTTATCACCGTCCACAGCAGTTTAGTAACAAGAGTGCTTTCCATGGCTTATATTTGAATTGTGTTAAGGAACATGATAGTGTCCACATTTTGTTTTAATTTAAGCGATGATTGGCACTTGCATACAATCTGCCCAGCATTACAGAATACCTGGGGACTGATGTTGCCTGGATGTTTTTCATAATCTTTACTCTGGTAGTTCAAATGAATAAATGCAGATTTTATTTTAAGTTTTGTAGGGTGTCATCTCCAGAGGTCACGTCTATGCAGAATTCTACGTTATATACGCAGGACATTTGCATAAAGCATAAAAACAACAACAGCAGTGCATTTCTAAAATGCAGATGTAGAAAGACATCTCCCCTTTTCATCCCTATCCAATAATTTTGTTTATATTACAAAGTAGTTTTATGAAATGCAATGTGTAAAAATGGTTCCACTGCTCCCTGCATCCTCTTTAAAAAAAAAAAAAAAGGCCACATAGGTCTCAGTATCCCATATAGCACTGCACACGTCCCTGGTATTACAGCAACTCAGTAATCATCAGAGTATCTTACCTGTTGACACTCTGAAGCAAGAATTTGGAGAAGTAAAACACATGCTCAAAAATCATGGTTTTAAGACCATGGATGAGGCCTGCAGGGTTTTTATAAAGAACTATTCCAACATCTTTCCTGCTTTTGCAAAACATGCAGCAACTGCAATTAAGATACCTGTATCTTGTGTACCAGCAGAACAATAGGTTACAGGTGTAACCCCGGTTCCCTGAAAGAAAAGATGACCACCAAAACAATACTTTTGGGAAAGTATACCAAAGCCATCGCGAGGGAGAATGAGCGGACAGCATATGAGGGACATCTCGCTACCGCCATCTAGTGTTGATGGTGTAAGAATGCAACCTCAAGGACCCAATTGAAGGCATACAGGGATCTACGACATTAAGTCGGTAGAACCTGGTAAATGTATGCGGAGTAGCCCAGCTAGCCGCAATACAAATATCGGTCAACAAGGCACCTCTAAAGAGGCCCCATGACATAGCCACACCTCTTGTAGAGTGCACGGCCACCCTTCCAGGTGGGGGTAGTCCAGCATTAGTATACGCAGTCAAAACTGTGTCCACAATCCAATGGGACAGTCGCTGCTTAGAGAGGGCTTGATCTCGGGTCCTTTCACCATGACAGACAAAAAGCTGGTCAGAATGACGCAACGCTCTCGTTCTATCCACATAACCTCTCAATGCTCGAACCGGGCATAGGGAATTCAATCTCCTATCCAGCTCCTCCGCAAAGGGAGGGGGATGGAAAGCCTCTAGTTCCACTGACTGATTCAAGTGAAAAGCTGTAATCACCTTAGGGAGGAAAGCAGGGTTTGTGCGCAACGACACCCTGTTTCCATTGTCCCAAATACGCCTACAGGAATGTCCTTTATAGGAGAACATAACCACCGAGCACCCTTTAGAAAATGGTTCGCTAGTATATGAGCGCCCGGGGATACTGAGTCAATGGGGACACGGCATGCAGATATGGCTGCTACGTACACTTTAAATGTAGAGGGGGATTTCCCCCGCCTCTAGCAGATCTTGCAGAAACTGTAAAATAATTGCTATAGGGCAATAAATGGGATTATGGCCTCCTGGCCATGCATCAATTTTGAAAATATTTCCACTTGTAGGCGTACAACACTCTTGTGGAAGAAGCCCTAGCATTCTGCAGTGTACTGACTACTGCGTCTGAGTGCCCTAAGGCGGACAGATGGTCCCTTTCAGGGGCCAGACCCACAGTTGGAGTCTGCCCGGTTCTGGGTGCCAGAGGTTGCCTTTCGCCTAACTGAGGAGATCCATGTGCAGCGGGATCTCCCAGGGCTGGCCTCGCAGCAGCTGGCAGAGGTTCAAAAAACAGATTCTCCTGTGCCATCTGGGGGCCACCAGGAGATCTCTCCTGACCTTCTCGAGGAAGGCAGGGAGCAGTGGTATAGGCAGGAATGCGTACAAATGCACTCTGGGCCATTGTGGGCTTGGGCATTGACGCGTAGTGGACCCCCGCAGCTGTGGAGGGAGAACCACAGGGGGCAATGGGTTGTCTCTGTCGTGGCAAAGAGATCGACCTGGGCTTCCCCGAAGCATTCCCAAATGCGCTGCACCACCTGAGGGTGCAGTCGCCATTCTGACGGGTGAGGACCCTCCCTGGAGAGGTCGTCCGTGGCCCAGTTCACCACTCCTGGGAGATGTAGGGGGACACAAAGTGTCTATGTGCCCAGATCAGAAGCCGAAAGGCTATGCAGTGTAACCCCGGGGACCGAAGCCCTCCTTGGTGGTTCACGTACGCAACTACTGACATGTTGTCCGTGGGGAGAAGGACATGTTGGTTGCGGAGCACAGGGAGGACATGTTGCAGCGTGAGGTGAACCGCTTTCAGTCTAGCGCGTTTATGTACAGGGATGTCCAGTGGCCCGACCAGGATCTGCAGACTCCTCTGCCTGCCCAGACCGCCCCCCAACTGGAGTTGGATGCCTGTCGTCACCACTTCATGGTTGTAAATCACTCCCATCCTTATGCCTTCGCTCAGGTGAGGGGCTTACCTCCACCAGAGTAGTGCTGTTGCGCTTGTGGTGTAGCCGAAAGGCATTGAGCCATGCTTGAAGCGGGTGCATGCAAAGTAACTCCAGTTGGATGGCTGACAAAGCTGCGGTCATCAGACCCAGTCATTTTTGGCACAACACCAATTGTACTGTGGACTCTTGTTGAAACAGGGCCAGACACTTGTGAATGGCAGGTACATTGCGTCTGACAGGAAGGCTCACATCATGAGGTATTAATTGGCTTTTTGCATCGTTGAGGGTGAGACCCAGCATCGACAGATGCTCCATCACAATCGCTGTGTGGGCCACTGCTCCTTCCTGGGACTGGGAACAAATCAGCCAGTCGTCCAGGTAATTCATCACCCTGATCCCTTGCAGCCGCAGGGGAGCCAGGATGGCATCCATGCACTTTGAAAAAAAGGAGAGGCCGAATGGCAGCAAGGAAAACTCGAAGGCGCTTCCCTGAAAGGCGAAGCGGAGATATTTCCTGTTCGCTGGATGGATAGGAACGTGGAACTACGCGTCTTCAGGTCCACTGTTGTAAACCAATCGCCTGGCCGGACAGACTGGCAGTCCTTTTTTGGCACCAAGAAGTATCTTGAGTAGAACGCCTCTCTTTGAGAGGTGTGTTCTACTAGACGGATGGCTTGTTTTTAAAGTAGTGTTTCTACTTCTTGTCTGAGAGCCAAGATCTGGAGAGGGAGGAGGGCCCGAGTGGAATTGCAGTGCATAACCAGTGTGTACGGTGGCGAGTCTGAGGTGCAGTTGCGCCAGTATTGCAGCTGGTGTTGTGCAAACGGGTGGGTCTGAGGCCGCAAGCCTTCAGGGCCGTTGCTGGGGCTGCTGAGGCTGGGGCTGAAGCTGCCTTGGAGGCTGCCTGGGACGGTTCCGTTGGAACTGTCTCCCTGAGCGCTGGTGTGCTGGGGCCCCACGTCCGGCGTTTCAAATGCCAAAAATGTATTAATTTATAAAAAGAAAAAGATTTATAGATGTTGAATTAAACATTGCCATTAAAAGTGCAGTTTTTCTTTATTTGATTTGTTATATTTCTTGTAATTCTTGGTTTGTTCATTAAATTTGTATGCAAACTATTTTTGTATGTAAACTATTACTGGACATATAATATATATATATATATATATATATATATATATATATATATATATATATATACAGTACTGTGCAAAAGTTTTAGGCAGGTGAGAAAAAATGCTGTAAAGTAAGAATGCTTTCAAAAATAGACATGTTAATAGATTATATTTATCAATTAACTAAATGCAAAGTGAGTGAACAGAAGAAAAATCTAAATCAAATCCATATTTGGTGTGACAACCCTTTGCCTTCAAAACAGCATCAATTCTTCTAGGTACACTTGCACAAAGTCAGGGATTTTGTAGGCATATAGTCAGGTGTATGATTAAACAATTATACCAAACAGGTGCTAATGATCATCAATTCAATATGTAGGTTGAAACACAATCATTAACTGAAACAGAAACAGCTGTGTAGGAGGAATAAAACTGGGTGAGGAACAGCCAAACTCAGCTAACAAGGTGAGGTTGCTGAAGACAGTTTACTGTCAAAAGTCATACACCATGGCAAGACTGAGCACAGCAACAAGACACAAGGTAGTTATACTGCATCAGCAAGGTCTCTCCCAGGCAGAAATTTCAAGGCAGACAGGGGTTTCCAGATGTGCTGTCCAAGCTCTTTTGAAGAAGCAGTGGTCGGCCAAGGAAACTTACTGCAGCAGATGAAAGACACATCATGCTTACTTCCCTTCACAATCGGAAGATGTCCAGCAGTGCCATCAGCTCAGAACTGGCAGAAAACAGTGGGACCCTGGTACACCCATCTACTGTCCGGAGAAGTCTGGTCAGAAGTGGCCTTCGTGGAAGACTTGCGGCCAAAAAGCCATACCTCCGACGTGGAAACAAGGCCAAGCAACTCAACTATGCACGAAAACACAGGAACTGGGGTGCAGAAAAATGGCAGCAGGTGCTCTGGACTGATGAGTCAAAATTTGAAATATTTGGCTGTAGCAGAAGGCAGTTTGTTCGCCGAAGGGCTGGAGAGCGTACACGAATGAGTGTCTGCAGGCAACAGTGAAGCATGGTGGAGGTTCCTTGCAAGTTTGGGGCTGCATTTCTGCAAATGGAGTTGGGGATTTGGTCAGAATTAATGGTCTCCTCAATGCTGAGAAGTACAGGCAGATACTTATCCATCATGCAATACCATCAGGGAGGCATCTGATTGGCCCCAAATTTATTCTGCAGCATGACAACAACCCCAAACATACAGCGAAAGTCATTAAGAACTATCTTCAGCATAAAGAAGAACAAGGAGTCCTGGAAGTGATGGTATGGCCCCCACAGAGCCCTGATCTCAACATCATCGAGTCTGTCTGGGATTACATGAAGAGAGAGAGAAGCAACTGAGGCTGCCTAAATCCACAGAAGAACTGTGGTTAGTTCTCCAAGATGTTTGGGCCAACCTACCTGCCGAGTTCCTTCAAAACTGTGTGCAAGTGTACCTAGAAGAATTGATGCTTGATGCTGTTTTGAAGGCAAAGGGTGGTCACACCAAATATGGATTTGATTTAGATTTTTCTTCTGTTCACTCACTTTGCATTTAGTTAATTGATAAATATAATCTATTAACATGTCTATTTTTGAAAGCATTCTTACTTTACAGCATTTTTTCACACCTGCCTAAAACTTTTGCACAGTACTGTATATATATATATATATATATATATATATATATATATATATATATATATATATATATTCTTAATAGTCCTTAGTTATACAGGGTAAGGAGATATCCATACTTTAATTGTATCACAAACTTTATTTCTATCTCTCTTGGATAGTTGCCCAAGAAGTTGAATGATGGGACACTGTAAAGATGCAAGTTAATGTTCTAAATCAGCACGGACTTACCTCAGTAAATCTCATTTCTTCAGTTTCATTCTGCACTGCTGTGTTGGGTCTGAGTCACTTGTACAGCAGCCATGGGGCATTGTGGACACTAGGTTCTGCCTCGGACTTGTTCTGGGATGTTATCACCATTGGTGTTAAATACAATTAGAAGCTTGAAAGCTGGATACAACAACATTGCACTTCTACCCCACTCAACATTCTATTCAATTGACAGTCAGGTTAGGTGGTGTAAGACAACAGCAGTGACAATGGTGACTATAGAACTTATTCAAATCAATGAGGGAGATCCCTAGATAAAAAGGGTCAACACATTAATGCACTTGTGGACGAACCATCTGGTCGGCCATTTAGCTCTTCATCTGGTAAACTTCCCATCTTCAGATAAGAAAATTTCATATAAGCAATGAATGCTAATGGATACTAACTACTGGTAATATTAAAATAATAATAATTACAGCTTCTTAGGTAGAATAATAAAATATGTTATATCAAATTGAAAAACCAGGTATGCTGCTTAATCCACAAACGCGATCGGTGGGTTGCAGTTTGTATTATTAAGGATCTAATTAAGCAATCATAAAATGTTGCCACAGGCTGATTACTGATTATATATATATATATATATATATATATACACACACACTACCAGTCAAAAGTTTTAGAACACCTCCATTTTTCCAGTTTTTATTGAAATTTACACAGTTTAATGTCTCAATGTACTCTGAAATTAAAGCATAGAACAAATAAACAATTGGAGATAAAAAAGAAATCATGGAATCGTTTTGTTTAACAAAATTTAATCTAAATTTTTGACTCATCAAAGTAGCCACCTTTTGCAGATATAATAACAGCCGAACACACTCGTGGCATTCTTTCTACAATGGAAATCAAATATTGTTCGGAAAGTTCTTCCCAACACTGTTGCAGAAGTTCCCACAAATGTGTTGCACTTGTAGGTTGCTTTGCTTTCACCCTTCTGTCCAGTTCATCCCAAACCAGCTCGATGGGGTTTAAGTCTGGAGACTGTGCTGGTCATTCCATGATTTGAAGCCTACCGTCTTGTTCTTTTTTTCTAAGGTAGTTCTGACATAGCCTGGAGGTATGTTTTGGGTCATTATCTTGCTGTAGGATGAACCCCTGACCAACTAGGCGTATACCAGAGGGTATTGCATGGCGCTGCAAAATGCTGTGGTAGCCGTTTTGGTTCAGGGTGCCACTCACTCTGTGCAAGTCACGACTCTGGATCCAGCAAAAGAGCCCCAGACCATCACGCTTCCTCCTCCATGTTTGACAGTTGGTGTCACACACCGAGGAACCATCCTTTCGCCTACTCGACGGTGTACAAAAACCCTGCGTGATGAACCGAAGATTTCAAATTTTGATTCATCGGTCCATAAGACCTTCTTCCAGTCTTCAGTAGTCCACTGGCGGTGCTTCATGGCCCAGGCAAGCCTCTTTTTCTTATTTTGCCATCTTAGCAATGGCTTTCTTACTGCCACTCGACCTGTCAAACCTGCAGCTCGAAGTCTTCTCTTCACAGTTGAAACTGAGACTTGCTTACTTTGACCAGTGTTAAGCTGTGCTTGAAGCTGTTGTCCTGTGAGCCGCCTATCACGCAAGCTGTTGACTCTCAGAAACTTGTCTTCTGATTCTGTTGTGGCTCTGGGTCTGCCAGACCTCTTCCTGTCAGAGTTTCCTCCAGTTTCCAAGTGCCTTTTGATGGTGTAGGAAACTGTACTCACTGACACCTTGGCTTTCTTTGCAATTTCTCTAAAGGAAAGACCTACACTTTTAAGGGTTATAATGGTCTGTCTGTCTTCCTTTGTTAATTGCCTTTTTCTCGCCATTATGATAGCAATATACTACTTCCTGCAGTACAATACTGTCCAAATAATGCTTAAGAGGGTGTAGTAACACAGTCTGTTCCAACACTGCTTTTATACAGACAGAGGGTTTGTAAGTAATCAACAAAAGTTGGGACACCTGTAGGAATTGTTAGCATCAACTTTCAAGGCTTAATTTACTTCCATTGCTGCAGAACAGCTGTAAGTTGTTAACCCATTACTTGTTCCCTGAAAAGGCCTTTTGTATAACTCTGAAATGTACATTATTTTTCAGTTTTTGGTAACCTAAACTTTTTTTAACCTCTGGCAGTTTACCGCTTACCTTTGTACCATTTCAGGTTATTCACTGGACTTGAACTGCTTAAATTTCAATAAAAACTGGAAAAATGGGGTGTTCTAAAACTTTTGACCGGTAGTGTGTATATATATATATATATATATATATATATATATATATATATATATATATATATATATATATATATATATATATATATAACTATCATGTTTTTTTTTGCAACACGGTTCCTTACTCTAGTAATTTGTTTCTTTTTTATACAAGTACATAGAACTGTGGCAATAAATTCCAAATTATCACCAAATCATTGTATCTTCCATTAGGAGAACTGAATGGAACAGTATATTATTATATAGTTATTACACTGCAGTGAGTCCTATTAATTCCTAAATCATCAATGAGCTGTTCTGATACCAACACTATTATCTCTGCTTATCAAGTATTCAGCAACAGACAAATTCACATTGTAAGTGAACGACTTGGCTCTTTAGAGAGATCTGGAGAACGGTATTTAGGTGTCAATTCACGGGGGAGGGGGGACCGCGACTAAAAAACTTAAGAGTTTGAGAAGCACTCCTTCAGGGCATGGCAGAAGCCAATCCCAAATGTACTGTTAATGTGGAATTAAATAGTATTGTTGTTTAACCAGACAATTATCTAGATATTATTATGAATACATGGGACTGCATTCAATTTCAGTGATTATTACTGTGACAAACGACAGCACTGTTAATAACATACTGACTCCAAATGCTACTGAATGAAAATTATATTTACCTTTAAGTATCATACATTCATGACTGCTGTGGCACAGCATTCAGCTTTAGAGCACCAAAGCTGTGGAATGATCTGCCACGATTTATAAAGGGTGCACTATCTGTTGCTGCTTTTTTATTTTTTATTCTTGTACTACTTATTTTTATCACTGCTTTTTAAAGTAAAAAATTAAAATGACTTGTTTTACTGTATGTAATTTAAGGGGGTATTTGTATTTTTTCATCTCATCTTTTACTTGTTTTGTTAACATGTTAATAATTTTTGTTATTTTTTATATGTAAAACACTTTGAGGTGATTTATCGTAAAAGGCTGTATAAAAGCAATACAGATTAATTGATTGATAATACTTATGACTTCATCCCCTAACACCCCCTTAAGGTTATATCAAATTGAAAAAAAAACAGGACATGAAAACAAATGGGGATGTTGCCTCCAAAGGGAACACCACTTCATTGGCACATCCAGACACAAACACTCATCCAGTCACGCACGCACGCACGCACGCACGCACGCACACACACACACACACACACACACACCCTCTCCTTTGCTAAAGAATGATTTATTCTCAGTAGTGCTATTAAAAGTGTTTCATTTGAGACAAAACTGTCTACAAAGCTTAGGCCAGCCTTCAAAGTATGTTATTTTCTGGAAAAGGAACAACAACAAAAAAAACAAATAAGGTAGGTACAATTTTTTCTTTTTACAACACAAGGTTACAATCAGTTCTACTTTGTGTTTTGACTGGTCTAAATTAAATTTGTATACTCATTTTACAGAATGTTTTTTTTTTTTCCAATTCCACACTCTATTTTCATTAAATGTGTTTTGTGAAGGTACAAAATTATACCAATACTTTAACAGTAACCCTTTATTGCCGAATGCTGCTATGCAGCATGCCCCATAAGATGGATTCTGAAAGCATTGGTACATTGTACAGTAGGTGAGTCTGAGTTATATATATATATATATATATATATATATATATATATATATATATATATATATATATATATATATCATGTTAAACATATTGTGTTGCCTGAAAACAGCATTTGCCAATATAGGGCAATACATTACAGATGGTGACACTTAAATATTTGCACCAGAAAAGTCTTTTCGAGATGCAATTTGCCAGGTGAAACCCATCAACACCATTGGAGTTCAATTATTGCTTTGAGTTTCTTGCTGTAGTTTAAAACTGCTCTATCCTTTCACAGACAAAATTTGGGGCAAGCAGAAATTAAATTGGGGCAAACTTTAAATAGGGTTAATACAACATGTTTTCTTTAAATCTGCTTTATGACTTCATTGGTATAAGTTCTATAGAAATTGTAACTTAGCAATGACAAATTAACTTGACAATGACAAATGACTATTCAGTAGCCTGTATCCTTGCCCTATTGTCATTAGAAATACATATCCCATTACACCCCCAGCCCTGTTCCAGACAAGGAAATGTCTGACCTATATATACTAAATAAAGGACATTGCTATATTTGCATACTCAGGAACAAAATCATGAATTTTTCATTTAGAGATGCTTCATGTGGGGAAACAAAGTCAGAGTATGTCCTACCACATGTCCATAGTGCAAGACGTGACAAATGTTAATACAATTAAAATAAATGCAATTTATAGCTAAAACTAACTGTTTTGTCAGTGTACAACCAAAACCATGTATCAAATTGGAACAGTCTTACATCTTATTTTTGTCTTGGTTTCAGAACATACTGTGTACAGCTTCACTTACTATAATAACAATGGTCAGTTTACAATGCAGGCTTTCCAGTGTTCTCACATTACTACCGCAGAAGCAAACATTCAGAGGGATATTATTTTATTAAGCAAGCTGGCAGTGTTGGGGAAAACCTTAAACTCTGAAGCTACCAGTAAATGTACAGCATTTTCATTTCTTTTCTGCTGAATAAACATTTAATCTGGTGATGTCCCATGAGGCAACAAAACTGTTACAGTTAAACATTTCATGTTGTATTTGTATTAACAGAAAGATGATGATGTAAAACTATAAAACAATATTATTCAAAGCATATAAATCGATAAGATGTCTTACTCTAATTATTATTCCATTGAGTTTGTGTCCACTTGTCTGGCTTGTCTAAACAATCAAGCATGACATCTATAGTACTTGTCTTTTCCTGAATCTCTGAGTTTAATTGTCCTAAGGGAGATCTTACAAATACTATTTGAGGGAGCAAGAAGTGTGGTCTTGGGGGGGGGGGGGGGGGTTGCGGGTCTCTTTCATGCACAGCTTTCGTTCTGTTGGCCTGGTTTCTCAGTAATTGGCAGGTACCGATCACCAAGGTTAAGGGGTAGTGTTATTGGCAGTGTTGTGTGATGCGCTGCTGTTACGCTGTAGAAGAGATAAGGTTAATACCTTTATACAGTAACAGCAAGCACAAAAGAGCCTGGCTCATTTGAGGACTGTATGATTGCATGTTTGTGCCCATTCTGAAATATGTAACTCTCAAAACGCAGCTACAATTAGCCTATTATATTGTGTCACAGATTAAGTAGGGACTGGAAACCAGGAGAGATCCAAATACCAGTTTCTGCTCATATGTAAACTTGCGTGCAATAGCTAAGCCATGTGTTAAATGAGATGTAGTTTTGAGAAATGCACTGTGTGTAGGGTTAGAGTTATACAGTTAGCAGAAGCTGTTCATGGTTGGTACTCTTCGCATTTCATTACAGAATGAAACTCGGTAATTATTATCTCACTAGGAAAAAGTAAAGCAAACAAACATAATCATAAGTCGCTATAACTGCTGTAGGTGAAAAATGGAAAGTGAATTAGCAATGCCAGGTTTACCAGCCCTTCAGCTTCAATACCACTGATGTAGCTCTCTGCAGCATGCAGCACTACTCCAGGCTTGAAGCAGACTTTGCAAAGTTTTTAAAATGGTGTAACAGCAGCAGTGTTTTGTTCTGCTTTCCAGAATTGAATCTTGCCCTCAAGGATTTTAGTAATGCCCCTTTTTTGTAATCAAAGTAAATTGTTGTCACTCTCCTTCTCTTTGTATAAATAAAGTAAAGCTGTGCAGCTTTTAAAAATAACAAGCAACTGTGCATCACTGGTTTTCAATGGGGCTTTTATACAGTAGTCCCAGTGCTAATTGACCCATTTACTTTAGCTCTCCTCCCTATCAAAGTAGTTATGTACCCCATAGGCGGGGTCAGGTCAGCAGAGTAGGGTTAAAGCAGTTCAAGAAAAAGGCAAGAGTCCAAACATTGTGCATCAACAGACCATATCAAGTGTGTGTGTGTTGTTTTTTTTTTGCCTCAGTGGCTGTTTGACAACAGATGATAGATGAGTTATAACTAGTGTGACAAGGCAGAGGCCCTGCACACTGGGGTGTGTTTTGTGGCTGTTTTTATTGACCCAGAATGGGAATCACCTGCCTGCTAATTACACAGGCAGGTATATAAACCAGGTGAAATGTTTGTTAGGGGGTCTGCATTACTTAATGTATATGTGTTTTGGTGACTGGCAAACGGCTCAGCCATCCAGTTTTATCAGGTGGAACTTGTTAAAATGTATATGTGTTTTGGTGACTGGTAAACGGCTCAGCCATCCAGTTTTATCAGGTGGAACTTGTTAAAATGTATATGTGTTTTGGTGACTGGTAAACGGCTCAGCCATCCAGTTTTATCAGGTGGAACTTGTTAAAATGTATATGTGTTTTGGTGACCTGGTAAACAGCTTAGCCATTTAGTTTTATCAGGTAGAACTTGTTAAAGTCTAGCTTGTGCTCCTGGGTGGAGTTTGGATTTTGCTTTTTTTTGTTTTTGTTTTGTACTTAAAATAAATAATCAGGCACTGCCCTGTTTTACAATCGATCTGTTGTTTGAGTACTAGTTATTACACAAGAAGACAAGTGTGAAAAGGTCCAGAAAGTGGCAAAGAATACCCCACTTTGCCACTAGGTACTATAATGTTGAAATTAATGCATGGGGTAGTGTGTGATATGAGAATTGAATGCCCACTCGAGGGGGGGTGGGGGTGCTATATAAACACTGAGGGCGGGCATTTCATTCTCATTTATCACACACTACCCCATGCATTCTTTCTTAGTCTCTGGTGAGCAATTTCTTTCTGTCTGGGTAGTGAGCGAGAGAAGACAGCAACACCAGTGTTTGCTCCAGGACTTACAGACTGAGGGTCAATGTGGCCCCCTCTCAAAATTTTAGGGGGACATTTTCTTCAGTGAGGGGGTCAATATGTTTGATTCAGAACCATCCACCATTTCCTATTTCTGTTTGTTTTAAATATGCTAGCAGAGTTTACTGACCTTTTGTTTCTTAAGAACAAAAAAATAAAACTGTAAAGCTGTAGATACAATACTCACTGTCACTTTTGGAGACAATATTGAGAAATGTCTCACAGTGATGCTGGTGTATCACTGAGTAGAGGATATCAATTTTACCAAATCACATTAGAACAGGGGTTTTCAATCTTTTTAAGCTGCGTACCCCTTTCCAAAAAATGTAGTCCACTGAGATAGTCATAAAATGAAAACAGAAAAAAGGTCTGTACAATAGCATGAGACAGCAAAACGCACAAGCCTTGGAGTGTGTGATGGATACAAATATAAAAGTTACAGTATTATAAAAGAAAAAATATATATTATATTTACTTTTGTCTAAAATAGTCCCTCAGACAGGTTTCTAGTTGTTGGAAACATCATCATTTTATTGTAAATATTAATTAATTAAAATCAACGAAGCCTCCGTGCTAGCCTCAAATCACTCAGAAATAACACAGGACTATTCCATGATAGAAAAGAAGGCAAAGAAAAGTTCACTGTCCACGCATTTCTACAGCTAACCTCATTACGAAAACATATTATTGGCATTTTTAAATTCTTGGTGATTAAAACGTACAGTACTGATGCTAATTAAAAAACAATAATAAAACGCTTACCTAGTATGTGCTGGATGTTCCTGCTTGTTATCACACAACTCACTGATGATGGCAGGGAAATTGGAGAGAGCTTCAGTCGCAAGACATTTTTGGCGTTTTTAATCTCTAACGTTATTTCGTCTTGATCGCCCTTTGCTAGTAATGTTATAGGTATTGATCCATCAATCCATATTTTTTCACTGAAAGCTAAAAACTCTTAACTCTCACACCAGACGTAACGCATGGCAATACTTTTGTTTCTGATTGGCCATACATTCTGTATTTTGAAATGTAGTACTTAAGTTACAATAAACATTAAATCGGGTCATTGAAAAAAATAAATATCGATTTGCAGGCACGAACACACACAGGAAATAAAATGAGTTAAAGACTAGGCTTTTAGTTTTTTAAAATATGTATTTTTTTTTTTTTATCCCAAACTGTTTATATGACATTTAAACAACAGGGCTTATTTAAAACGTACATATTTAATATGTAAATTAGTAGTGTGTGCACTCAATGCTCTGTCACAGCACGTCAGTCTGGTGTTAGCGACTAAACGTTTAATATTACTTGATAAAAGTTTGCAATAGATTGGCAAGTGGTACTAAATAAAATGCGTTGTCTGCCATTTCAGAATTTTTCTCACATACCTCCAGTTTGAAAACTGCTAGAAGAAACCACATTACTATACAGTTTAATAGTAGTAGTATTTAAATGCCATTGTCCTGACTGGTAAATTCTTACCTTCCAGCTTACCCTTTTATTTTGACAATTTCCATATAAGAAATTGTTTTTTTTTGTTTACATTTTTCATTCTTAGCCCCCAAGTAAATATTCTGGACAGTTTTCAAAACAATTGTTGCTTTATTTTAACAACACGCGCTGGTGTTGTTGATATGATAAACGCGTATATCTACTTCAGGTACTGTACTGTATTTAAATTTTTTTCAAGGTTAAACGATGGCCCGTGTTACACAGAACACTACAAATAAAATGTCAACCAATATATTTCGTTAGTTTTGTGGATTTGCTATATTTTTTTAACCTATATTTTAATACTGCACATAATGATATGGTTTTGAAAATGCTACTTACCAAAACCGTGACTGCACTGTATTTTACATAATACTGTAATGTCCTTTATTCAGATTCCAGTGGTTTTCTCAGTGCACGACGTATAAAATCACATAAACTATATATATATATATATATATATATTACAAATTTCACATATTTTATAACGTTACGGTAGGCTACTTTTTTTTTTTTTTCAGTCAACGATGCGGTTTTCGTTTCGCAAATCTACAGCACACAGTATTTTTAAGCACATATATAATAGCCTGCATTTCAAAAGTCACCGCCGAAGCTGATTACTTATTCTTCCATAAGTAATGGTCGGGTTTAACAGGGATACTATTGTTAACAAACCTGAAAAACACGGGAGTTTAATTATGAAAACGCAAGTGTAAACAAACAAGTAAAAAAGATTAGCCTGTCGTCAGACATGTCATGGTAACACAGAATGCATTAATTTACTGCGTATTGGTATTACGTCTGGTCTGGGAAGAGGGACACACGGGCGCGTTAAGAGAATTTCAGCGGGACATTTTTTATTTCAGGGGAGTATTGGCGCAATGGCACGGACTAGCGCGAACACTGCAACACTGTGAGGTAAGTTTGGAATTCCCTTCAGTTTAACAGCTCGCGCTCTGTTGCTGGTGGTAATGAGCGCCTGGTTCCCATATCAACCACCCATGTATTACGGGAAATATCAACTGGATGAGTCCACTGAAAATTGCTCACCAGTTAATAATAATAATAATAATAATAATAATAATAATAATAATAATAATAATAATATGCTGGTGCAGAGATTTGAGGAGAATAAAAAAAAGATGATGCAAGAAACTGAACATAGTGTACATACCAGTAAGACTGCTAGAATTAATTGCGTAAATAATATTATGAGAAAGGGATAAACATAGCATACTGAAGTACAGGGGCAATCATGTGACAAATGTACAGTATACTGTATGATAAAATGAGTTACAAAATATGAATTATAAAAAAGATTTTAAAACATACCCTGTTATTGAATTAGTTACTTGTTTCACTGATGGATACTTACTTTTTATTTGCAACTGAATGTGGTACCCTGGAGAACCCTGTGCAAAGCCGTAATTTTTATCAAATTATTTATTTTTGGTACAGGGCAGAAACACACAATGAAAAAAAATATTCAACACATTATATAAGACATACAGTAGTCAAAAGTATTCATACCCTTTGATGCTATGATAGTACTGTCTACAAGGTGCTAGAAATTTCAATATGATAATGTAGATCCTAATTCTAGAAAAGTCTAGAAAATGTTGGATTGTAGGTGAACATTCTTAGAGTATAAAAGGGTCAGGAATAGGATGATTGCTGTCATTACCAATAAGTCAATATGGGGAAAAAGTAAAGAGCTATCTGAAGACCTTAGGCAGAAAATGATTTATTGTCATAAAGCTGGAGAAGGATACAAGAAGATTTCCAAGCATTTGATTATCCCAATTTCAGCTATTGTTTCTATTATAAAGAAGTACAAGACTCATGGTACTGGCACAACGCTCCTTCGGTCTGGAAGAAAGAAGGTTCTTTCACCGAAAACAAGTAGAAGAATTGTGAGGAAGGTTAATAACAATCTGAGATTGACTGCCAAAGATATTCAAAGTGAATTGGCTGCAAGTGGGACTGTGGTGTTCATTTCAACCATAGGTCAAAAATTGCATGGTGAAGGTCTCAATGGTCGCAGGCCAAGGAAAAAGCCACTTAGGAAAACATCACAAGGACAATCGCTTAAAGTTTGCAAAACAGCATATGAGTAGGGCCATGGAAAATTCACGATTTCACGAATTTCACAGAAATTGCCTACCGCGTAAAACTTTACATTTTTACATTACTCTTCACCAACTTTTATCATGTAGAAACCATAGACAACTACATAGAAATGTCTGCAACAATAATAAAACGACTACTAACAATTTTAGAAAAGCAAACTATGAAGGTATGAAACAGAGACTAACAGAAGTAGATTGGAGTAAAACAGAGAAAACATCCACAGAAAAAGGATGGCTGTTTTTTAAAAATGTAGTACTAGAGACGACAAAACAATTACATCCCAAAAGTAGACAAATCTAAATCTAAAACAAAATGGCCAAAATGGTTTAATAGATCAGTTAAAAAAAAATATTCAGAGCGTTTAAAAGGGACCAAAAACAAAGTACACAGAAAGAGTACTTGGAACTGCAAACACAAGTCAAAAAGGAAGTTAGAAAGGCCAAGAGAGAGATAGAAATCAATACTGCTAAGGGGGCTAAAACCAATTCCAAAATGTTTTTCCAATATTATAACAGCAAGAGAACATTCAAAGAGGAGGTTAAATGTCTAAGAGACACAAATGGAAAAATAATAGACAAAGAAAAAAATAGCAAATATATTAAATGATTACTTTTCACAGGTTTTTACAAAGGAGGACATGGACAACATGCCCCACAGTTTTAAATAACTCTAGCATAACAGAGGCAGAAGTGTCAAAGGGACTAGGAGCTCTTAAAATAAACAAATCCCCTGGGCCAGATGAGATCCTCCCAATAGTACTCAAAGAAATAAAAGAAGTTATTTACAACCCGCTACCCAAGATCATGCAACAGTCTCTTGACACAGGGGTTGTACCGAAAGACTAGAAAATTGCAAATGTAATACCGTTCCACAAAAAGGGAGACAAAACAGTTTAATAGATCAATTAAAAAAATAAATAATTCTGCGCGAAAAAAGGCACTTTACAGAGCGTTTTAAAAGGGACCAAAAACAAAGTACACAGAAAGAGTACTTGGAACTGCCAAGAGAGAGACAGAAATCCCAACTGCCAAGAGAGAGATAGAAATGAACATTGCTAAGGGGGCTAAAACCAATTCTAAAATACAGACCAATAAGCCTGACTTCTATTATATGTAAACTTATGGAAACTATAATAAGATTTAAAATGGAAAATTACCTATATGGTAACAGTATCCTGGGAGACAGTCAGCATGGTTTTAGGAAACCTGCTTGATTTTTTTGAGGCTGCAACATCGACAATGGATAATTGCAAAGCATACAACATGGTTTATTTAGATTTCCAGAAAGCTTTTGACAAAGTCCTGCATAAAAGATTAATTCTCAAACTGAACACAGTCGGGATTCAAGGAAATGCATGCACATGGATTAGGGAGTGGTTAACATGTAGAAAACAGAAAGTAATGATTAGAGGAGAAATCTCAAAATTATAGCGAGGTAACCAATGGTGTACCACAGGGATCAGTATTAGGTCCTCTGCTATTACTAACATACATTAATGATTTAGATTCTGGCATAGTAAGTAAACTTGTTAAATTTGCAGACGACACAAAAATAGGAGGAGTGACAAACACAGTTGCAGCAGCAAAGGTCATTCAAAATTATCTAGACAGCATTCAGAACTGGCCAGACACATGGCAAATGACATTTAATAGAGGAAAAATTAAGGTACTGCACGCAGACAATAAAAATGTGCATTATAAATATCATATGGGAGATACTGAAATTGAAGAACGAATCCATGAAAAAGACCAAGGAGTTTATGTTGACTCAGAAATGTCTTCATCCAAACAATGTGGGGAAGCTATAAAAAAGTCCAACAAGATGCTCTGATATATTGTGAAAAGTGTTGAATTTAAATCAAGGGAAGTAATGTTAAAACTTTACAATGCATTAGTAAGACCTCATTTAGAATATTGTGTTCAGTTCTGGTCACCTCGTTACAAAAAGGATATTGCTGCTCTAGAAAGAGTGCAAAGAAAAGCGACCAGAATTATCCCGGGTTTAAAAGGCATGTCGTATGCAGACAGGCTAAAATAATTGAATCTATTCAGTCTTGAACAAAGAAGACTACGCGGTGATCTGATTCAAGCATTCAAAATTCTAAAAGGTATTGACAATGTCGACCCTGGGAACTTTTTCAACCTGAAAAAAGAAACAAGGATCAGGGGTCAAAAATGGAGATTAGATAAAGGGGCATTCAAAACAGAAAATAGGAGGCACTTTTTAAAACAGAGAATTGTGAGGGTCTAGAACCAACTCCCCAGTAATGTTGTTGAAGCTGACACCCTGGGATCCTTCAAGAAGCTGCTTGATGAGATTCTGGGATCAATAAGATACTAACAACCAAACGAGCAAGATGGTCCGAATGGCCTCCTCTCGTTTGTAAACTTTCTTATGTTCTTAAAATCAAGGTTCTGGAATGGCGTAGTCAAAGTCCCGATCTAAATCAGACTGAGAATCTTTGGTATGAGTTGAAGAAAGCTGGAACAATTTTGTGTTGAAGAATGGTCAAAATCACTAAAGAATCGTGCCAAAAGCTCATTGACAAATATCCTAATCGTTTTAAAAGAGGTCATTATTGCTAACGGTGCCTCAACTAGCTATTAATTTAATTTTCCTTGTCAGGGTACGAATACTTTTGCAAGAAAAGAATTTTCCTATAATTCTTTGCTTTCAAGAAACTTATAATTTTCCATTGCGGTATGTAAACTTTTGACTACGACTGTTAACATGACAACGTACAAGTAAGTGTCCATTGCTGTTACAAATGGTTATTACATCTAGATTTATTTTTTTCCTGTCACCTTACAGGAGGGTCACTGTAACATAGGTCGGCTGCGGAATGAATTGCTGTAACCTATTTTGTTTTTAAGGAAGTACTTGGATCTACCATGACTTGTAACATACAAGAAACATGATAGCGACCATTTCTACTACATTACAGTCAGCAAATTAGACACAGCAAATTATATAGCCCACTCTGCTCCTTATTGTTTGGCAGTGTTCTAACGTATGTGATGAATTCATACAATTGCTTTTAATTTGTCAGGTTGTTGGCAGGAAACTAACAAATTATTTGCCTGTGTGCCTAGATGATTGGGAACTTGCTCCAGGGACTTTTTCCTAATTAGAAAATAGGTGCCACTGTGCAAAATAACAAATATGGTGCATTTACCACCAGACCACTCTGCTCTATTAAGTGGAGATTCCCCCGGGTTTGTTATCTAGAAGAATGAAAAGAGCTACCCTAAATTATTTATCCAAAACAGAAATTACTGCAACAGAAAAATATGGTAGATCCCTTTATGGTTGTTGTCCTTATTCATATAAATATCCTAAAAATACCACAGTAAACTCTCGCTAATCCGAACCCTGGTAGTCCAAATGTAACTAATACAAATCTTGCTATCATAATGAAATGCATGCTGACTGCAGCTGTAGAAACCAAACTTCCATATCATAAAATAAAAAATATATAAACCAAAAGGGTTGCGGTTCTCTGTTTCTGAATCCCTGCTTGTGATTCAAAATAAAAGTTCCTCAGTAAGGAATACAATATTCTCCTTCCCTGTCTATAACTGTATTGTGGTCTATATGTAATCAATGGCAGGGCTGGTGATTGGGTTTCACACAACTTGCAGCTGCAACTTTAAATATTTCCCCTCGGAGCAAGGGAACCTGTCATTTCAGCAGTCCTGTTTTCTCCGCTGTGTCTGTGATAACTCTTTCAGAGGGAAAGTGAGCAAGACAACTGAGCCCCCCCCAGGGACAAGGGTTGTGCAGCTTAACACAGATCTCACTGAAGCATCTCCTGCACATGCTGGTGGTTCTGTCGCCAATAAGTTGGACACTCTTCCACAGGCTGTTAACCTTCATTAGGATTGATTTGTAATTTTAGCCCTTTTAATACCTTAATCATTGTATGTCCTACCTTCCATTACCATGGCAGGCTGTTGTGTTGGTGTGTAACTTCATTTAAAATACCTTTAGGGTTTCAAAGGCCCTAAATTAGGCAAAGAAGGTCAAGACCACAGAGTGAAACCTCCACACTTTGAATAGTACTTATTATATTAAGAACAAAATTGAAATCGTCCTGTTGGATTAGTGAATAGCAATTTTCAATCTTATTGTGACTTCAATGTTATGATTTAAGATTTGGGGTAAAACTGTGATTTAAGGTTAACAGTGTGGAACGGGAAAGTATAAATGGGGTTTAAACCTCAGTATGACAGCTATCGGTTTACAGACCAATACTAAAATGAGTCAAAAACAATATGTTTACATTTTATAAAAAGTGTGCATTGTGGTTGAAAATGGCCTCAAGTAATTATGTTTTAGCAGATATTGATAACGCTAGGAGGAGATTTTATAATGTAAAAGATGCTGTGTAATGTGCTGTGTAGCAGATTAATGGTTGATGTGTGTGTGTGTGTGTGTGTGTGTGGAAATGGTTTGAAGCAGAAGTATAATTTGGGGACTTTAAGAGACCTTGGAAGTTCTCAAAATAGTGATTTGGCATACTGGTCACTTTCTTTGTTTCTCGTTCCCTCTCCTGAACTGCTACAAACTTCAGAAGAAGGCTGGTTTAACTGTTGCTGATTTGGGGAAAGGAAATATTCTACACTTTCGGATTGTAACAGGCCTTCCTCACTTGGGTCCGCTTTCAGGGGTAAATGGGACTTGCCGACACGTTGTAGCCAAGTATTAAAATAGAGTGTTTTCAGTTTAGCGCGAGTGTAAATTGAAATGTTACTGAAGCTAATTAGGTACTGTAGCAAAATGTATTTGAAAACTAACCCTTAATAAAACATATTAACCGCGTTCAACAGCAGATGATCTGGGGTGCAGTGAAAATGTAATTTTAAATTCAGTTTTCACTGCCCCCCTTATCAGTTTAGTGGAACTTTTCCTTGTTAAAGGTTTTAAATCGCTTACAACTGACATTTTCACCGCTCCCCCTGTCATTTAATGCTACCCTGCCCATCACATCTCTGTATCTATGCTAAAAGCCTGGATGCAGCTGAGTTATTGGTGTTATGGCAAATGGTGCATTCTAAAATAATGAATCCCAACACCTGAGTCAAATTATATTGTTTAAGTTACTGTTACCTATGTTAATGATGAGAGTGAGAATTGACACAATTAAAACTAAGATTATTCAGTTTAAATGTCTTCAGACTGCTACGGTGAATCCCCAAAGTACAATACATTCCTGAAAATAAGCATATGTATTTCACAGTTCCCACAATGCCGGACGTGTTTCCGTAAATCAAAGGAAAAGCTTGCTGCCGATTTACATTTCTTATGAGATAAATAGTTTTGACAACAAATAATTGTCTAGTTTATTTTATAAATATATTTTAGGTCTGGTAAATCCCTTAAGACAAAGCTGATAAACCCTGGTCTAACATAAAATGAGCTTATCCCTTGTGTGTAACTTGAATGTGGGGTGTTTATGAACAATACATGAGCATCACAAAGGTGACAGTCATATAAGCACAGAATCCTGTATGCAGTCCATAAAAAATGCCCCTCAGTGATAGTCGATCTATGAACTGTAATCAACATGATATACAGATTCATTATTATTATTATCTATCAGTGTGCCACGTTTTGGCTGTAATCTACACTGTATTCTCAATAATGAACCGTATTCCCACTGATTGATCACACATCCATGGTATAAATGTGTATTTTTCACTTCAATATCAATTCCTGGTAAGTATTATTTGGAGTAGGCAGGGCACAAGGGAATTGGGAAGGATACAGATAAAATGATTACGTAACCAATCATCTTGGGAATGACTTGTCATTTGCTTCAGATAAAACCAGTTGTTTGAGTTGGATTGTTACAGCCATATCTTTTCATTTCCTTGATCCCGCTCACTGCACTACAGTATATTTATAATCATCAACAGAAAGATCTATACTGGTTTTATTGGTAAGTGGATTTTTAACCCTCAAAAGGAAAGTCATATTCCTAGTTCTTTTGGGTTGTAAACATAACCCCACAAAAGAATACCTTTTTCAACCATTCCAAGAAGGGGTTATATGTAAGTTTTTATATGCCAAGTGGAATATCTCTGCTATTAAGTTTCATTTGGATTCCTAATCCTGTTACCCTGGGATAACATATGACTAAACAACTGTTCTGTGAATTTGTGACCACACAAGCTCTCGCTTCCCTGCTCTCTGCTCTCAATACCTCAATATATATATATATATATATATATATATATATATATATATATATATACAGTACTGTGCAAAAGTTTTAGGCAGGTGTGAAAAAATGCTGTAAAGTAAGAATGCTTTCAAAAATAGACATGTTAATAGATTATATTTATCAATTAACTAAATGCAAGTGAACAGAAGAAAAATCTAAATCAAATCCATATTTGGTGTGACCACCCTTTGCCTTCAAAACAGCATCAAGCATCAATTCTTCTAGGTACACTTGCACACAGTTTTTGAAGGAACTCGGCAGGTAGGTTGGCCCAAACATCTTGGAGAACTAACCACAGTTCTTCTGTGGATTTAGGCAGCCTCAGTTGCTTCTCTCTCTCTTCATGTAATCCCAGACAGACTCGATGATGTTGAGATCAGGGCTCTGTGGGGGCCATACCATCACTTCCAGGACTCCTTGTTCTTCTTTACGCTGAAGATAGTTCTTAATGACTTTCGCTGTATGTTTGGGGTCGTTGTCATGCTGCAGAATAAATTTGGGGCCAATCAGATGCCTCCCTGATGCTATTGCATGATGGATAAGTATCTGCCTGTACTTCTCAGCATTGAGGAGACCATTAATTCTGACCAAATCCCCAACTCCATTTGCAGAAATGCAGCCCCAAACTTGCAAGGAACCTCCGCCATGCTTCACTGTTGCCTGCAGACACTCATTCGTGTACGCTCTCCAGCCCTTCGGCGAACAAACTGCCTTCTGCTACAGCCAAATATTTCAAATTTTGACTCATCAGTCCAGAGCACCTGTTGCCATTTTTCTGCACCCCAGTTCCTGTGTTTTCGTGCATAGTTGAGTCGCTTGGCCTTGTTTCCACGTCGGAGGTATGGCTTTTTGGCCGCAAGTCTTCCATGAAGGCTACTTCTGACCAGACTTCTCCGGACAGTAGATGGGTGTACCAGGGTCCCACTGTTTTCTGCCAGTTCTGAGCTGATGGCACTGCTGGACATCTTCCGATTAGCGAAGGAAGTAAGCATGATGTGTCTTTCATCTGCTGCAGTAAGTTTCCTTGGCCGACCACTGCGTCTCACGGTCCTCAACGTTGCCCGTTTCTTTGTGCTTCTTCAAAGAGCTTGGACAGCACATCTGGAAACCCCTGTCTGCCTTGAAATTTCTGCCTGGGAGAGACCTTGCTGATGCAGTATAACTACCTTGTGTCTTGTTGCTGTGCTCAGTCTTGCCATGGTGTATGACTTTTGACAGTAAACTGTCTTCAGCAACCTCACCTTGTTAGCTGAGTTTGTCTGTTCCTCACCCAGTTTTATTCCTCCTACACAGCTGTTTCTGTTTCAGTTAATGATTGTGTTTCAACCTATATATTGAATTAATGATCATTAGCACCTGTTTGGTATAATTGTTTAATCATACACCTGACTATATGCCTACAAAATCCCTGACTTTGTGCAAGTGTACCTAGAAGAATGGATGCTGTTTTGAAGGCAAGGGTTGTCACACAAATATGGATTTGATTTAGATTTTTCTTCTGTTCACTCACTTTGCATTTAGTTAATTGATAAATATAATCTATTAACATATCTATTTTTGAAAGCATTCTTACTTTACAGCATTTTTCACACCTGCCTAAAACTTTTGCACAGTACTGATATATATATATATATATATATATATATATATATATATATATATATATATATATATATATATATATATATATAAAGTACTGTGCAAAAGTTTTAGGCAGGTGTGAAAAATGCTGTAAAGTAAGAATGCTTTCAAAAAATAGTTAATAGTTTATATTTATCAATTAACAAAATGCAAAGTGAGTGAACAGAAGAAAAATCTACATCAAATCCATATTTGGTGCGACCACCCTTTGCCTTCAAAACAGCATCAATTCTTCTAGGTACACTTGCAAACAGTTTTGAAGGAACTCGGCAGGTAGGTTGGCCCAAACATCTTGGAGAACTAACCACAGTTCTTCTGTGGATTTAGGCAGCCTCAGTTGCTTCTCTCTCTTCATGTAATCCCAGACAGACTCGATGATGTTGAGATCAGGGCTCTGTGGGGGCCATACCATCACTTCCAGGACTCCTTGTTCTTCTTTACGCTGAAGATAGTTCTTAATGACTTTAAGCTGTATGTTTGGGGTCGTTGTCATGCTGCAGAATAAATTTGGGGCAAATCAGATGCCTCCCTGATGGTATTGCATGATGGATAAGTATCTGCCTGTACTTCTCAGCATTGAGGAGACCATTAATTCTGACCAAATCCCCAACTCCATTTGCAGAAATGCAGCCCCAAACTTGCAAGGAACCTCCACCATGCTTCACTGTTGCCTGCAGACACTCATTAGTGTACCACTCTCCAGCCCTTCAGCGAACAAACTGCCTTCTGCTACAGCCAAATATTTCAAATTTTGACTCATCAGTCCAGAGCACCTGCTGCCATTTTTCTGCACCCCAGTTCCTGTGTTTTCGTGCATAGTTGAGTCGCGGCCTTGTTTCCACGTAGGAGGTATGGCTTTTTGGCATAAGTCTTCCATGAAGGCCACTTCTGACCAGACTTCTCCGGACAGTAGATGGGTGTACCAGGGTCCCACTGTTTTCTGCCAGTTCTGAGCTGATGGCACTGCTGGACATCTTCCGATTGCGAGGGAAGTAAGCATGATGTGTCTTTCATCTGCTGCAGTAAGTTTCCTTGGCCGACCACTGCGTCTCACGGTCCTCAATGTTGTCCGTTTCTTTGTGCTTCTTCAAAGAGCTTGGACAGCACATCTGGAAACCCCTGTCTGCCTTGAAATTTCTGCCTGGGAGAGACCTTGCTGAT
Organism: Acipenser oxyrinchus oxyrinchus; assembly: GCA_030684275.1. Lineage (NCBI taxonomy): Eukaryota > Metazoa > Chordata > Actinopteri > Acipenseriformes > Acipenseridae > Acipenser > Acipenser oxyrinchus. The sequence goes on from CM060249.1 coordinate 85,513,805, forward strand.
GCAGTATAACTACCTTGTGTCTTGTTGCTGTGCTCAGTCTTGCCATGGTGTATGACTTTTGACAGTAAACTGTCTTCAGCAACCTCACCTTGTTAGCTGAGTTTGGCTGTTCCTCACCCAGTTTTATTCCTCCACACAGCTGTTTCTGTTTCAGTTAATGATTGTGTTTCAACCTACATATTGAATTGATGATCATTAGCACCTGTTTGGTATAATTGTTTAATCATACACCTGACTATATGCCTACAAAATCCCTGACTTTGTGCAAGTGTACCTAGAAGAATTGATGCTGTTTTGAAGGCAAAGGGTGGTCACACCAGATACAGATTTGATTTAGATTTTTCTTCTGTTCACTCACTTTGCATTTAGTTAATTGATAAATATAATCTATTAACATGTCTATTTTTGAAAGCATTCTTACTTTACAGCATTTTTTCTCACCTGCCTAAAACTTTTGCACAGTACTGTATATATATATATATATATATATATATATATATATATATATATATATATATATATATATATATATATATATATTATATATATATTATATGTCCAGTAATAGTTTACATACAAAATAGTTTGCATACAAATTTAATGAACAAACCAAGAATTACAAGAAATATAACAAATCAAATAAAGAAAAACTGCACTTTTAAAGGCAATGTTTAATTCAACATCTTTAAATCTTTTTCTTTTTATAAATTAATACATTTTTGGCATTTGAAACGCCGGACGTGGGGCCCCAGCACACCAGCGCTCAGGGAGACAGTTCCAACGGAACCGTCCCAGGCAGCCTCCAAGGCAGCTTCAGCCCCAGCCTCAGCAGCCCCAGCAACGGCCCTGAAAACTGAAAACACCTGCCTAAAATGATTTCACCACTCACAGGTTCGTGCCCCTTTAAAAACTACGACCCAGCACACAGAAATGGATTTTCAAGCGCGGTTGCGCTAATATTTTAATAAACACAAAACTAAATACAGCAAAACAAAACAAAACACCTAACTCCGATTTGGAGCACTTACTACACAGGTAATTTCCCTGACTAACTTGCAGGACGGCTAAGCCGTTTACCTGGCATACAACCAAAAACCCCACAGGTTTACACAGCACTTACTTCTAGGACTGCTCGGAAGCAGAGCACCTTCCTTCTGCCTCCTTCTACTCAGCAGCCTTGAGCAGACTGACTGCTTCCCTTAAATACCCTGCACCTGGCTCTACTTTAATAATAAGCACCAGGTGCAGGGAATGATTCATAATAAAACAATTACCAAATCAATTACACAATAAAGTAAAACAATTAAACTATACAAAGGTGCATTTTTTCCCTTCAGGGAGGTTTTAACCCGCTCCCTGCTGTCTCACACATCCCGCTGCCTTACACATCCTTCCCCCGAAGTGTGCAACACTGACGGCCATTCCAAGGCCACCTCCCCCCCTAAAACATAACCACCCACCCTCGAGTCCATAAATGTCCTTTTCGCCCTCTTCCACGGGCGGACTTGAGGGTGGATCAGTCCACGCCCGGCCCAGCCAGGTAGGGACCGCGCACCAGCGACGAGGGACCCCAACGGTTTGTCAGGGGCGACCGAACGACAACCGGGCACTGGAGGCTGCAGCAGCGGGCAGAGGTCTGCAGCTGGGACCCAGTGTAGCGACGTCCGGTCACCAAGGGGAGCGAAGCAGTGACCAGGGGAGCGTAGCGACGTCTGGGAGCAGTGCAGCGACGTCTTTGTGTCCGGGAGGAGCGGAGCAGGGGACCAGGTGCAGAACTGTGACCGATTCTGCCGACTCCTGGGCTCTAGGTCAAGTGAAGGGAGGTCCAGGCCAACCGACAGGGTGTCCAGGAGCAAGGGCGAGGGACCGACGCAGCTGTGCCGGACTGGACCGCAGGGGTGGTGGTCGGGGCTGTGGTGGAGGTGTGCTCTTCACCTCCTCCCTCTGGTCTCCGGAAGCGGTGGCTCCTCCCTCTGGGCTCGGACAGCGGCTTCTCCCCTCTGGGCTCCGGCAGGCGGCTCCTCCCCTCTGGGCTCCGGAAGCGGCGGCTCCTCCCCTCTGGGCTCCGGAAGTGGCGGCTCTTCCCCTATGGGCTCTGGCAGCGGCAGCTCTTCCCCTCTGGGCTCTGGCAGCAGCAGCTCCTCCCCTCTGGGCTCTGGCAGCAGCAGCTCCTCCCCTCTGGGCTCTGGCAGCAGCAGCTCTTCCCCTCTGGGCTCCCACCTTTGTAGCAGCAGCTCCTGTGTCTGCCTCTCCATCCTTGCCGTCTGCTCTATTTGAGCAGCAGTATTGCGGCTGATCATTGCGATCAATTCTTTAAAATCCATTTTCTGGGTCGTAGGGGCGCCCACACTTTCTGACACCATATGTGAAATGATTTCACCACTCACGGGTTCGTGCCCCTTTAAAAACTACGACCCAGCACACAGAAATGGATTTTCAAGCGCGTTGCGCTAATATTTTAATAAACACAAAACTAAATACAGCAAAACAAAACAAAACACCTAACTCCGATTTGGAGCACTTACTACACAGGTAATTTCCTGACTAACTTGCAGGACGGCTAAGCCGTTTACCTGGCATACAAACAAAAACCACACAGGTTTACACAGCACTTACTTCTAGGACTGCTCGGAAGCAGAGCACCTTCCTTCTGCCTCCTTCTACTCAGCAGCCTGAAGCAGACTGACTGCTTCCCTTAAATACCCTGCACCTGGCTCTAATTTAATAATAAGCACCAGGTGCAGGGAATGATTCATAAAAAAACAATTACCAAATCAATTACACAATAAAGTAAAACAATTAAACCATACAAGTGCATTTTTTCCCTTCAGGGAGGTTTTAACCCCCTCCCTGCTGTCTCACACATGGATGAAGGCTATATTTGCATCGTGAGCAATTGGAAAAGAAGGCATAATACCACAGTAGTGACGTCAAAAAGTGATAATTCCTCTAGAGGAAAATATACTTGAACTTTAACCCATTCGACTCCTCGAGACCATCACTTTCAATTCAAACACAAAATGTCTCGTTTTCAATCACTTGACAACACCCACAGTACAGACATGTTCATTTATGATCAACAAAATGAGAATACGTTAAAAACAAAATGATGTAAAGCTTGTACATTCGTATCTCAAAGAAACTAGAGAGGAACGGGAAATTAAAACAAGGTAAATCATCCAAATAAAGCTGAAGCACTAACGGATAACGACATAGAACATCTGTACAGCACTAAAACACTACGTTTAAAAAAAAAAAATCTGTACTGCTGAAACTCGTCTTCTTTAACATTAGCATCACAAGGGTGTCCATGTATTATAAAAATAATAGATAGGCTCTTCAGTGAGTTACAGGAAAATAATTCCATCTAGGTTTCTGTGACATTTACAAATTACGAGACCGAAGGTCTAATAATTTATAAACTGTCACAGAAACCTGAGATGGAATTGTTTTCCTGTAACTCACTAAAACTCATCTAATAGCATATATATATATATATATATATATATATATATATATATATATATATATATATATATATATATATATATATATATATAATTTGATTCTTGTCTGCAGTTCTTTTGCTATACAATTGTACTTGAAACTTAAGCTAAGTTGGTGTTAACATCGCCTCGTAAAAAACTTTGAGCTGAGGTTTGAAGATGAGATTCCATGTAGAAGTGTATGGAAGAACAGGACAAACGGGCTAAACAATTCATCTGTGATATCTACGGAGGACAGCTTCAAATCTCAGTTAGGCCATTTTTCCCATTGAACCAAAGTTAATGCCAGGTTGCCTATCAAGTACAATGTTATTGAAAAAATGAGCCCCAGATAAGCATCAAGGGCATATTGTAAACTTTCAACTAACAAAACATCTGTGTAAACGAAAACCCACAATGTGTTAAGTTGGAAATATAAGTTAAATTGTGAAGCAAACAACATTTTTTATTTTATTTTACAATAATTATAAATTTTGAAAAGGGTGGTTGTAAGCACATTTGCCAAGATGTGTCAATCATTTGAAAAGCTGCAGTATGTGCTTGTGTTAGCTACTTTCCAGTGCCTTCATATCTCAGCAGAAGACAACCTTTGTTGAAAATCCTGTTATCATATTTTTGTGCACCAGAGCATTGCATTTGTTTAAATGCAGCACGAATTGCCTTGGCACAAATACATTTGCAGCTGCTAATTTACACACAGGTGATACAGCAATCCCTTTGTGTTGGGATAATAACAAAGCTTTCTTGTCTTCAGGTTTTAAATCCAAAGAAGCGGCAGACATTTATGAAATCACTTGGCCCAGGAGAAGTGTTTTCTCTAAATTGCATAAAGCTTGGTTTTTTCCACATATTTTTGATGACTGTTCATGAATAGATTCCTATAGTTGTTGTTTTTTTCTTTTTTTTATTAAAAAGGAAAAACACTCTCAATAATTACCAAACCATAAATAAATAACACCAGGATTGATAAGTAACATGAGTTTTTTTGTTTTTGTTTTCTTTTTAGTTTTTGAATTTTTTGTAATTCATACTTTCAGTAAAACATGTTATCATATATAATTCCATGCTACATTGAGGGAAAAAGGTACATCTGTAAATAAGAGGTTGGAGCAGCAAAGAACTTGTCAAAACCTTATTTTAGGTTAAAATGTTATGATTCAGTATTTAAATTTACAGATAAAAATGTCTTCACATTCACTTATTCCTTCATAAACAACTGGATACTACAGTAAGTTGAATCAAGAGGTATGCAGATTTGTTTAACATGTTTTTTTTGTTTGCAAGTGTTAAATTAAACACAACAAACCGTTAAAAATGTGTTAATTACACAACAATAAAATATATTTTCTCCTTCATTACCCTCATCTACACAATTATGAAGTACCAATCCCTGACAATCAAAGTGTTTTTTTTTTCCCTGATAGGGAGGGATATCCTCATGGGTTTAATTTGGCAGCTAAGGGTAAACAAGTATAGCAGGTTTCATAGACCCTGACTAGCACTAATCTTGGACTACCTTATGTAAACTTAGGTATCTGCACACCCCTATTGAAAGCCATTTTAAAGCTTTACTACAAACTAGTATAAAAAATATATTTCTTGAGAGCTGTATACAACATAATGTATTTAAATCTACAGAATCTAATTTTGTGTAGTTCTGTTACTTAATATTAAAAGCAATCACCCCAATTTTATCCCCCTTTCCATCACAGCTTGCCAAAAACCTGCAAAACACAAATGCCTTGTGGTGATAGCTACAGGTAGTGAGAAGCCTGACTGAAGCAGCTGGTTTTCGATGTCTATTACTGGTTCATCAGCATGTGTCCAAGCATAGAGACGATAAAGTTTGCACCTTAATTCTTCTTCTTCTTCTTCCAGATTCAATGTTAAAGGTAAAGGAGGTACAAAAAAGTGTAAATCTTGTAAGATGTTGTTGGCTTGAATGGAGGTTAATAATAAAGCTGGAGGAAACCACAGTGGCTTGTCTGAGGATTACAATATTGTACCGGTACTAATATTTTCCAATGTACGCTTGTAATATGCTTTAAAATTATTTTACTAGAAAAATCTAAAAGTGCTGTTTTTACTGTGGCACTTAAAAAGGTTAAAATGTGGGACAATTCAAACAGGATATACTCTGCACCTACTGCCTGGTGTTTACAGGTATATTTGCAGTGCAGGAGTTAAAATCCAAGACTCAGGATCCATTGTATTGATTCCACATGTATGGATTGATATGCTGCCCATTTCATGTAACTGTCAGTGGAGAAGGACTGCACTCAAAGCTGTAAAGGAGTGAAAGAGCTTACACTCTAGCACAGCATCCCACTATGATTAAAGAGATTGGAGGCATCGCTCCCGCTACCCAGTCTTTAGTCATTCCTCAGGAAACTGAAATCGGGCGTTGGTAATATTCAGACCCTGATCAGCCTTGTTACTATCAGGCCCATGGGTGGCTGACAAAAAATGATGTTCTCTTCCTGTTAATACTGAGCAGATTGCTTGATAGAACTGTACTGGTAATTGATTTGTGTAACTGGACTGCAGATGCACAGAACCCAATTTACAACTAGTAATCTGTTGAGGCATAAAAAATAACACAGGACATGTGTCAGATTTGTTAATTGTTGTAAAAGAGGCCCTGTTTGTCTTTACGCCTTCTGGTGGATTTCTACTGCGACTACACCTACAGAAAGAAAAGCAATTAATACAATGGAACCAAAGACATTTCAGACACTTGAAAAGAAATCGAGATGTCCAAAATACTTTAAATTTATATGTAAGGTTCTTGGTCTGAATACTTCAACTGTTGCATTTCTAAAGTCATATTGAGCTTGTTCCAAAATCTTTCATGAGATGTTGTTAAATCTTGGGTAATGCATTGTATTTTCTTAATTGCATCACCCAAATACCAGTACGAAAGTAAAATCAATTAAAAACAAACTGCAAGACTCAGCTTAAAACTTTAATTGGCTAGCATACCCCAAGGTGATTAACATGAGCTGATTCATGGAAAGATCATTACTGTTTGGATTTGAACTTAGCCAATGTGTTTGTCACCATGATGGATATGGGAAGGAGTTTGTGAGCATAATGGCTGAACAGCTGTTCTAGTTTTGACACCTGGTTCTGAGAGTATATCATGAGCAGTTTAGTAAGGAGCAGAATCTTGACGTCTGGTATCTGACGGCTATTGAGAGCAGTGAAGCGAGAGCTTGTATGGTCACAAATTGATTCTTCAAAAACAAAAAAACCCATTGACTCCCATGCTGAGATTCTATCTGGAGAGGAGTGAGCAATTACAGGTGTGGAATTGCTCACAATACATTATAGACATGTGAAATAGATCAAATGCCACTCATTTTGGCTGTGGTTTTGTAACTAATAACAAATAAAATGGCAGTTTGTCATGGAATTCAGAAAGTAGTGCTGCGTAGTGATTTATTCAGTGTGAAGCGGCTCATTAGTATGCAAGCCGTGCCATATATATACGCACAGCCATGTGATCCTTTTTAACTTTTAAATATATATATATATATATATTAGGGCTGCCAAGCAATTAAAAAAATGAATCGTGATTAATCTCACAATTAAAAAAAATCACTTAATCTTGGTTTTAATCGCATATTAAATTGTTACAATTACTACATCCATTGAATTTAAATTTGTTTTATTACTGATGCTTCTGTTTTTATTATACTTAACTGTAAATAAAATTGTTTAAAATTTATTTATTTAACCAGGAAATGTACCCATTGAGACCACCACCAAAATGTATTAGGGGCAATAATTTAGAAATTACAAATACAACCAACACTATAAAATGTGTGGTTCAAGCTTGATCAGCAGCATACAGAGATCAGAAAACATAATACATAGGATATCTATTTTTAAATGTGATTATGAACTGAAATAAAATTACACAGCCTAACTCATTTATTATCATGATCATACTTAACTTGATATGGGCTTGCAGTGAAACTGGTGGGTTTAATTTGTTGTTGTCTGTAGCAAAAAAGCTGCTAATGTATTTTGAGAAATGAAGGCGTGTTCAGCACTCAGCAGACTAGATGTACTCGTGTTTGATACTGGAACTCACTTTGACAGTAGACAAGTAAGCGTCTTTCTGTCCAGTGAGCCGTCAAAAAAAAAATCCTGTTCATTTTTAGTGCTTTGTTCCATTAAGCGGTTCACTTTCTATTTAAACAATAACTGCACTCAGACACTCAATACAATGTTGCCGTGGCCGGGATTGAAGTACGGTGTGCTGAAAGGCTCAAAACACAGCAATCCGATTAACAAGCGTTAAAATAATTAATCTCTAAAAACATTTACGTGTTAATCTCAGAAGTTAACTGCAATTAATTGACAGCCCATTATATATATATATATATATATATATATATATATATATATATATATATATATACACACACACATACATACATACATACATATACACACACACACACACACACACACAGTGACAAAGTGGGGTGCTTTGCCACAATTCGGGACCTTTCCACCTTCTAAAAATACTGACCCAGACACCGAACTGCACAATAAAGCACTTTCATGCACTTTTATTACAATGAACAAATAAACAAACAAACAAAAGCCTAACTCCTCAAAGGAGTACTAACTAAACAGAGTACAGTCCCTGACTGACCATCGGGCAGCTAAGCTGCTTACCGATACAACTACAACACACAGTACTCACTTTATATGACTGTTTGGTAGCAGCGCACACAGCTTTCTGCTCCCTCCAACTCAGCAGCCCAGAACAAACTGGCTGCTCTCTCTAAATACCCCGCACCTGGCTCTGATTTACAATGATCACCAGGTGCAGGGGATAATTAAATAATAAAACAGTTAACAAATATAATTAAACAACACAATTACATCACCCCACTGTGCATTTGCACATGTTTTATGCAGGGAGGATATTAACCCCCTCCCTGCTGTGTTACAATATATACACCAAATGTGTTCTTTTAACAGAGAAATCTATTATTTTGTGTGGGTGAATAACTATACCATTGCACTGAACTATACTGCTCGTATTCTGACCACAGATGTAGAATCCTACTGCATGTGTATAAGGGTCAGGTCCTTAGAGAAATAAACTGACTGTGAATTGTAGATATACTGGCTATGCTTGTAGGGCGTTGAAAGAGAGTCCTGTGAAAAGGGGTGCTTTCTCGTGCTGTAGCTGACACTCTGGCTGACCCAATCTTCAATAATAATAATAAAAAAAACTGCAAGACCAGGAACAATGCATACAAACAGATAAAGAGGTGAATGTTTTTTAATATAAATATCCTTTTAAGGCTGGCAGTCTGACAAGTACTACTCCTAGGAACTGGGTAAACCCTCACTGTCAAGCAGACACACATGTACATGGCCATATTAAAACACTGCCCACGTAAATCTATAATTCACTCACAGTACTATACAGCTATACAGAACTGTCTTCAAATTTGTGGAAAATAAAACAAGACTGCTGTTTTGTGTTAAATAAAAGGGGAAAAGACACGAAACAAATAAATGCAGAAGGTGATAAAGCACAATGGTCACCTGGAATGAGATATGCAAGTGTTTTTATAACATGAAATGTGTCTTAAATTAAACAGTATTGGTCATGTTTGGTTGCATCTGTGGTTATGTACTGTATGAAGGAGGACTGTAAACTGTATATATGGTATAAACGGTTTCACATTCAATTCCCAAATGAGAAATTCTGAGGCTAGAAAACTGCTGCAAGTCGTAACCATTCACTCAGATCCACAAAATGTATGTATATTGCATACTGATACTACAAGCATACTGATACTACAAGCAATAAAATACTGCCAAGCAAGATTTGCCTGGTTGGCTTTTGCAATAGAACTGTCTTACAGCGAACTAATATTGAACTGGGAATAGTTCTGTGCAAGCTCCTGTTATAGGAAGTGTGACCAAAAGTCAGTATAACAAATGAAAACTGCTCTCCTAAGCATTTAAAACACATTGGGGGGCATGTATCAAGCGTTTGCGACGGCTTTAAGGCCATAGCGCTGAGTGTACGCCGGCCTTAAAATTGCCTTGTATGTATCATGACACATTTGGCAAGTTAAGGCCGTGTTAGCACCACCAAAATGCTCTCCGCCGTGCAATGCACTCCGCCGCTCATTAGCCATGTGTTTTAAGGTGTGTCGAGCCTTAATTATATGCATGTGCTAACTGTAGGTGGGGCTCATTTGTAAATGAAGTCTGTGATATTAAAATTAAATTTATGAAGTGGCAGAACAGCAGTGCTAGTGTCGTGTCCCTATGAGATAGTGTCTTTTTGCTAACTGTGCATTCACAGAACTTTGAAGACATGCACACAGCGGAAGATCAGGGTAGGCAGTATTGTACAGTGTTTCTCGGGAAAATTAATAGAGTAATCTTTAGATCTGTGCTGCTTTTGCATTTTAAAAAATGCACATACAGTTGGAAGAGTATTTTTTCTTTAAAAAATAAATAAAAACGGACTACCTCTAATTTTCTCCGAGAGACCTTCTCCGTGTCCTCCATGTCGAGTTACACACACCTTACATTAGGGCTTCTGGTTTTCTGTGTTTTCGTCCAACTTTTCTCCTCTCTTTTACGAATTAATTTCACAATTAACACATTTCTCAGTTTTAATTCAGAAACCAAAACACATTGAACAGTGCTCAGAGTCATTTTAAAAGGAAAGTAATTAAACACGATGAAAACACAGAAAACCAGGTCCTTTGCTATTCCTAATCTACATTAATGATTTAGATTCTGGTATAGTAAGCAAACTTGTTAAATTTGCAGACGACACAAAAATAGGAGGAGTGGCAAACACTTGCAGCAGCAAAGGTCATTCAAAATGACCTAGACAGCATTCAGAACTGGGCAGACATGTGGCAAATGACATTTAATAGAGAAAAGTGTTAGGTACTGCACCCAGAGAATAAAAATGTGCATTATAAATATCATATGGGAGAGGTCTGTGTTGGTTGCAAAAAAAGGAACAAGCAGACAAAATAGATTTTTTAAAAACAACCTTGAATGACAAATTCAGCAACATTTTCGAGTTTAAAACTTATGTTGACACATCAATAAAAATGACAGTGTAATTCTAATAGCCTATTTTTGCTGCCTCTAATCTCCAAATATTAAACACGGAGAAACGTTAACTGCAAACCTGAAATGACAAAACTGAAGCTTTTGTTTTTTTCTTTATACACACTGTACATTAATATTATGTAGAAATGTCATTGTACAATATGAGGAATTCACCAATCATGAAGTGCCAAAGAAGAGCAACCAGAATTATCCCGGGTTTAAAAGGCATGCCGTATGCAGACAGGCTAAAAGAATTGAATCTATTCAGTCTTGAACAAAGAAGACTACGCGGCGATCTGATTCAAACATTCAAAATTTTAAAAGATATAGACAATGTCGACCCAGGGGACTTTTTTGACCAGAAAAACAAGGACCAGGGGTCACAAATGGAGATTAGATAAAGGGGCATTCAGAACATAAAATAGGAGGCACTTTTTTACACAGAGAATTGTGAGGGTCTGGAACCAACTCCCCAGTAATGTTGTTGAAGCTGACACCCTGGGATCCTTCAAGAAGCTGCTTTATGAGATTCTGGGATCAATAAGCTACTAACAACTAAACAAGCAAGATGGGCTGAATGGCCTCCACTCGTTTGTAAACTTTCTTATGTTCTTATGTTCTTATGTACCGTATTTGTTTGACCATGTTGCCGTAGTAACCAAATGCATGGCATTGAGCCGGACCGTGTACAGCTGCTGTAGCATTGCAGGGGTGTAATGCTATATTTAAAAGTGAGGGGTCGCTATTTGGTCCAGAATCAGCGCGTCTCACTGTCCTATTGCAGCTGCTTAAGAGCGAATGAGACTGACGTTTTGAAACAGAAGTGCACCTGTTTGCAAAAAAAAGATTTGTGTAAGGACACAGGTACCCTTTACCTGTTTGTTGCGATTGAGTTTTCTTTTAAATAAATGTTTAGCTTATTTTATCTACTTGATTTCTTATGGGTCTAAATATAACTGTTCCAATTATTACATCTAAAGGCTGGTTCACACTGGGTATATGATTTATACGAACGCATCACCTGGCATTCAAATCGTAAACGCAACGGACCAGTTGTCAGATCTCATCTGCTCTGTGCTAAGTTTGTTGCGTCACTCACGTTCAACCAATCACGTTTGAGTTCAAGTTCAAACTGCTTGCAAGTTCAAATGGCGTAATGACTTTAATTTAAAAATAATAATTTAATAATAATAGATAATGAATGACGAAATGCTAATCAAGCAAATACGTGGCTGTCCATGGCTTATGATATGGGAAGGCCAGATTATAAAGACATCATTAAATATATATATATATATATATATATATATATATATATATATATATATATATATATATATATATATATATATATCATTTCTTTTTCATCTTCAACTGAATCAAGCATCAGCACAGCAGGCTGTAAATAAAAGAATGAAAAACTAACAAGGGGAGGAAGTTAAATATTTGTAAATTGTAGGAAGCAAGTTATATGCAAATGAGGCCGTATAAGTTTTACATTCTCACTGATCACAATGAGGCCTCTATATCCACATATTCGCTGTTCTGAAAACTCTAAACGTCCACAAAAGTCATATAATTAATAAAGAATGACTGACTCATACAGAGCTTCGATAAAATAAACACTGTGCACTGTGACTGTAACTTTGCTGCATTTTAACTTTCAATTGTATTGTATTTATTTTAGAAAAAAAATCTCTAACATAGAATGTGCGGAAAACGCTAGTATAGAAGCCTGTGCTGAAGTCTAAACTCTAATCCAACTATATTTTAGTCACCAGAATGTACGACGAGATGGAGAAGTTTGAGGGACAAGATGCCAGGGAGAAAAAGTCTATTCAGGGGGAAAAAAGTGGCTCCGAGATGAGCAGGAAGGAGAAGTGGGCTTTTTTCAAAACCCTGGGCTTTTTATCTCCCCATATAAAACACAAAAGGTAGGAATCGTAAAAAAGGGAACCAAATTACTCCCTTCCTACAGCTTTCATATCAACAAGAACTATCCATATAGCACATACAGCAGATTCAGGGCATTCATACACCCAAATACACAACAGCAATTACCCAGTCACACGTATTAACTTCCAAATATAACTGATTTACTCGTTGCTCTGATCGTAAAGTCATATCCGACATAACAAGATCATTCTGAAGGCACAAATACAAATCTCTCTTGGAGACATTCTAAAAAAAGGAAAAACACTTTCCTATCCCCAAACGCATCTCCTGGACCAGGTTGGCATAGTCGCCTTGCTGAAACCGAAGATGATTAATAGGTCTCACCCACCATCTCCTGCTATTTCTTCTTCTCATTAAAAGAATAATTCTCATTTGTGTTAAAATAACAGAATTTTTATTTTTATATTTTATATTTTATTTTTGTTGCGTTTTTATTTTTTCAGTTTCAGAAGTTCAAATTGATAGAGCTCCCAGGTCACGTCACACGATTGTCTCATTGACCAATCAGAATGAATTAACACAGGGAGAGGATCGCTCAGTGTGAACTACAGCCTGCGTCCGTTCGTGGCGTTTGTATGAATCGTATGCCCATTGTGAACCAGCCTTAATTGTAAAAGGCTGACACCTCAGCACAGCGTTGACACAGGTTCCCTTCACCTCTTACTCATTATTCCAGACCAGGCACACTATATTCAAACTTTTTCATTATTTATCTCTCAAGGGTTTCTTACGGGTATTGTATTCTTTGATTATTTGTATGGGTTATATACACATGTATATCTATCTCCATATATTAATAGGAGCAAAACAGTTCAATATTCTACACGTGTGAAGAAGTGGTGCTCTCCCTGCCCTGCCGACCCCCGCAGCACTACACCCCTGGATAAAAGTATGAAATTAACAGGGGAGGTGAAGAGTACAGTAATGTAAAATACTGTAAGGAAAATAAAATGCATATTTTTCACGGTAGGCAGTCAAATACACTATTTCTATAAAATTTGTGATATTGTGAATTTTCAGGAGCATTTCTTACGAAGGAAAGTGCAGACTCCTAACCTTCATGAACAACCCAGGAACAGAGGGAGAGTACTGAGAAGGGAGATTTAGGGTCTGCATTACCCTTTCTGATCTCCCTGAGGATGAAATTATAGCTCGATATCGGCTATTTCATTATGTACAATTGTTTGTATTTGTCGTATAATAAACTTGGTTTATTATATCATTTTCATATTATATATATATATATATATATATATATATATATATATATATATATATATATATATATATATATATATATATATATATATATTTATATATATATATATATATATATATATATATATATATATATACACACTACCGGTCAAAAGTTTTAGAACACCCCCATTTTTCCAGTTTTTGTTGAAATTTAAGCAGTTCAAGTCCAGTGAATAACCTGAAATGGTACAAAGGTAAGCAAGCGGTAAACTGCCAGAGGTTAAAAAAAAAGTTTAGGTTACCAAAAACTGAAAAATAATGTACATTTCAGAGTTATAAGCTGTTCTGCAGCAATGGAAGTAAATTAAGCCTTGAAAGTTGATGCTAACAATTCCTACAGGTGTCCCAACTTTTGTTGATTACTTACAAACCCTCTGTCTGTATAAAAGCAGTGTTGGAACAGACTGTGTTACTACACCCTCTTAAGCATTATTTGGACAGTATTGTACTGCAGGAAGTAGTATATTGCTATCATAATGGCGAGAAAAAGGCAATTAACAAAGGAAGACAGACAGACCATTATAACCCTTAAAAGTGTAGGTCTTTCCTTTAGAGAATTTGCAATGAAAGCCAAGGTGTCAGTGAGTACAGTTTCCTACACCATCAAAAGGCACTTGGAAACTGGAGGAAACTCTGACAGGAAGAGGTCTGGCAGACCCAGAGCCACAACAGAATCAGAAGACAAGTTTCTGAGAGTCAACAGCTTGCGTGATAGGCGGCTCACAGGACAACAGCTTCAAGCACAGCTTAACACTGGTCAAAGTAAGCAAGTCTCAGTTTCAACTGTGAAGAGAAGACTTCGAGCTGCAGGTATGACAGGTCGAGTGGCAGTAAGAAAGCCATTGCTAAGATGGCAAAATAAGAAAAAGAGGCTTGCCTGGGCCATGAAGCACCGCCAGTGGACTACTGAAGACTGGAAGAAGGTCTTATGGACCAATGAATCAAAATTTGAAATCTTCGGTTCATCACGCAGGGTTTTTGTACGCCGTCGAGTAGGCGAAAGGATGGTTCCTCGGTGTGTGACACCAACTGTCAAACATGGAGGAGGAAGCGTGATGGTCTGAGGCTCTTTGCTGGATCCAGAGTCGGCGATTTGCACAGAGTGAGTGGCACCCTGAACAAAAACGGCTACCACAGCATTTTGCAGCCATGGAATACCCTCTGGTATACGCCCTAGTTGGTCAGGGGTTCATCCTACAGCAAGATAATGACCCAAAACATACCTCCAGGCTATGTCAGAACTACCTTAGAAGAAAAGAACAAGACAGTAGGCTTCAAATCATGGAATGGCCAGCACAGTCTCCAGACTTAAACCCCATCAAGCTGGTTTGGGATGAACTGGACAGAAGGGTGAAAGCAAAGCAACCTACAAGTGCAACACATTTGTGGGAACTTCTGCAACAGTGTTGGGAAGAACTTTCCGAACAATATTTGATTTCCATTGTAGAAAGAATGCCACGAGTGTGTTCGGCTGTTATATCTGCAAAAGGTGGCTACTTTGATGAGTCAAAAATTTAGATTAAATTTTGTTAAACAAAACGATTCCATGATTTCTTTTTATCTCCAATTGTTTATTTGTTCTATGCTTTAATTTCAGAGTACATTGAGACATTAAACTGCGTAAATTTCAATAAAAACTGGAAAAATGGAGGTGTTCTAAAACTTTGACCGGTAGTGTATATATATATATATATATATATATATATATATATATATATAATTTGTTTTTATCTGTCATAGAATAATAATATAAAGTTAAGACACTTAGTCAACACGGGTCATTGCCTCTCCAAATGATCTACCTATTGTTCAATTGAGGTAGCCCATTTGGAGGGGAGGCGCTATTTTTCAGATTAGTCTGTTAATTTTTGCATTTAAATGTGGTAACTTACGCCGTGCTTCATTCATTTTGGGCCAGTTAATACAAAGTAAAACAGAGTAAAATACAGAGTAAAATGTGTGCCGCTGCGTCGGTCAGTCTTGACACATGTCCCCCATTGATTATTACCCATTTCACTAAAAAAAAGCTTTGTTTCTTCATAGTCTTAAAACAAAAAATAAATAAATACAAACACAGAGAGCACAGCTGAAACCAGAACAACTAAACTCAGTTTTTTGGATTCCAGAGTCATATCCTACAAATACCTTAGATTAAAGTGCCAAACTCAAAAGCACAGTGGATAGCTTTTTAAAAGACCTCAAAGAAGCAATTTTATTTTTTCAACGGCCTGCTTGTTGGGGACGAGATCCCATTCCATTTTAAGGGAGGTCTCTTGTTCTCAAAATAAAACAATGCGATTTTAAATCACTCCTGACATTTCTAATCAAGCCAAGGCCAGCAAAAATGTGCCGTCGTGTTTCTTGTCACTTCTACCCCTGCGTTGCCAAACAGACTTGTGCGGAGATGACAAGTCTGTAATGGAAACCACAGTACTTTTGACAGCACGTTTAAATTCATAACCAGTGCAAAGAACTCTCTAAACATAAGCGCGGCTGAGCAGCAGTTCAGCATTAGAGACTTTTTGATTTCAACAGAGAAAGGTGATGCAAAGTGTTCTTTCCAGCAGTGTGCTCAGGTATTACACCACACCAGGTCACTCCAGTGGTATATTCATGCCGGCTGATTGCTTTGCAGCCTGCCTTAATTTCCCTGTGGCATATTGTTCATGATGCCAGTGTGAAGCACATTTCTATCTAATAATTTTCCCATACAACTTGAAACAAAACATTAGGTTATTATCATAACCTTGGTTCCCTGAAATAGAAATGTAACCATTACCGTATGGGTATTTACATCCTAAAGACCCAGAAACCTGAATAAGCTATACCAAAGGTGCTTGCAGAGCCTGTGATGCAGTCGTCACTTTCAACTAACTGGTTGATATGGAATGGTGGGATCGTCTTCGGCAAAAAGGCAGGGTTGGTACGGAGCGTAACCTTTAGGTTTTTCACTATGGAGAATGCCTGCATCTCACTCACCCGCTTTGCAGAGGTGATAGCAAGTAAAAAAGCTGCTTTGAGTGATACATACTTAAGTTCATCTGAATGCATGGGCTCAAATGGAGGCTTGATGAGTGCATTAAGCAACACATTTTGCCTCCAGAGAGGAACAATGTCCTTCATAGGCGGCCGAAGCTGCCAAGCTCCTTTCAAATATTGTCCTGCCAGAAAAGTGAGTTCGATTTTGACGTCAAGCCGTCAAAAAGGTCCTGCAAAAAGTGGAGTATAACTGCCATGGGACATGTCTTGGGATCGAACCCACAAGGCAGACACCTGTGGACACACATGGACAGTGCTCTGGCATTCTGCAGTGTTTCAATGACCCTATTATAAATCCCCAGACAGCTCAAATGCAGCCATTCAGGGGCCAGACCCAGAGCTGCAGGTTCAATGGGTTGGGATGACATAAGGCCCCCCGTGCCTTACTTACCATGGCTGGCCGCTCAGGAGCTGCATCAAGGTTGAAAACCAGTCTCCTGGGTCAATAAGGGGCTGATTTTCTCCAGACACAGCAGGAGCAGGACAAGTGGTGGGAAGGCATATAAACAGTTGCCTTGGCCACTGGTGTACCAAGGCATCTAATCGCCTGTGGGTCCTCGGCTCCTATTATGGAGAACCAGAGGGGACAGTTGGTTGATTCCTGAGATGCTCTCCCAAATGAGGCTCACCCCCTCGGGGTGCTGTAGGCCAAGGGCGCCAGTTTGCCGCTGATTTACGCACTGGAAGTGGTCATGGGAAGCAAGCGAACTAGCTCCTTCATGGATTCCCGCGCTCGGTGAGAACGCTGCAGCATCTTGTCCATGGTGGGACCAAATGTATGCCCTGGTGTAAATCGGGGCGTCTAACAGCTGTGCCTTGTCCCAGTCATGCACGCATGCCTGGAAAAGCCAAAGCTGCCTACGTACAGCTACTAGGGCAGCCAGGTTCCTACCCACAGCCTGCCCAGTGAGTTCTAACACACGGAGCAAGTTCTTGTTAACCAGCGCAGCTCATCCAACTGTTGTGGTGAGGGCCTGTGGTTCTCAGAAAGGAACCTCAACAAATGGCACCAGGATGTTATTGTAATTGCTCAGCCTTGCAGCGAACGCACTGGCTAAATAGGCGCGCTTGAGGATTACCTCAGAGACCCAGCACTGCTTGTTTGGGCAGATAGCCTCCTTGCACAGGAGTGCTAAATTAGGCTCCTGTACCAAAGCGGCAATAGAAGTCTCCACCAGTGGAAAATGGGCCAGACCCAGCTTCTCCCTATCATGTACCCTATATAGGGCGTCCATCGACCGGGAAACCAGAAGCTGTTGCCGGGTGATCCCAGGAAGAATAGATTTCAAAAAGAAAACGCGGGTGCACTGGGGGTGACACGGGAGAGATGGTAGGCTCATCATCAAAGATGGATTCTGTTGTTTCATCTTCTGTAGGCCTGGGCACTTGCAAAATTGCAGTGGCCCTCTTCATCAGTGGCAGAAGCTCCGCCAATAGGCTTAACTGCAGGGGATGTGCTGTCAGACTCTTTGTCCGCAGACGAGAAAGCCAGCTCCTGTTCGCCCGCCTCCTCAGGAGGCGGCAATGGACAGTATGTCCTCCTGTGGCCAATCTGCGCTCGTAGCCCCCTGGGGCCCCAAGGGGACAGGCGGCACTGAACGTTCCAGCAGTAATTCTGTGAGAAACAGCTGCCCAAAGCTTTTCCAGTTGCTCTGAGTCTGCCTATCGCTTGGAACGACGACTCTTCTTCCTCGGGGAGGAGAAGGAGAAGCAGAGGAGGATGAGGAAGACTGAGGACAGCCTTCTGCCTGGGCTACTTTCCCGGGTGCATCGTCTACTCTCCCTTGGCACAGAGCCATGGGGTGAGGAATAGCCACCGCTCTAACCGAGGGTTATGGGTAACAGCGCAGAGCAGGCGTAAGGGACGCAGAGCTCTCCGCAGAGCTGCGGGAGAAAGATGCACAAAACTTGCAGAAGCTGTGATTTAGCTAGTGCCTCCTTGGCGTGCTCTGGCCCCAGGCAGGAAGAGCACCTGTCATGCTTGTCCTCAATAGGCAGACTGGCCTTGCATGTCTCACATGGATAAAACCCACGCATGATGCAAGAAGCAAGCAATAGAGTCTACAGTACACAGTTGTACAGTTGCTGCCTCGATCTTCTTATAGATATCGACCGGGCAGGTCAAGACCCGAGCGGGACAGGTTTGGTGTGGGACCGATGACTTGAGCACCGGTCAGTACAGGTACGTTCCTGGCCCGGTACGATAACCTCGGTCCCAGTTCAGTACTGGATCGGGAGTGGAGCGGATTGGTGACCTCAGTACCGGTACGGTTCCACTGGTTCGCAGTCACCGCGGGTAGCAGCGTACAGGGATGCCCACCTGTACAAGCCACTGGCAAAACCACTCAGTCAGTACCACACACAAGACTGATGGAAGCCTACTTGTTAGTAATAGTCCTAACTGCCTTCGTAATGGTGATGCTAAAGCTGTCACCAAAACGGCAGCAAGATACTGTGGAAGAAATTGCAAGCAATCACAACCAGAGCTATAGCACCATGTTGCAGACAGCCTGTCCATAGCCTCTGTAACACACAAGAGAAAAAAGCTTTCTCAATAAAATACAGTCATTTAACAATTACATAAAATATAAAACGTCTCAATTTTAGCCAAAGCCAAAACAAGACATAAATAACTACAGCCGGAGTTATTGCAGCCTGGGGGAGAGCACAAAGTCAGCCGACTCATGTTGCTGGATCCCTAGGAAGGAGTGACTCTAGCCGCTGGCCTCACGTGTGGCACAAGGTCGCAGTGGACATAAGCAACAGGCTGTAGTGCTCAAATTATGCATAATTCGTAAAAAACTATTACAGCAATTATTTTAATGACATAAAATGTGTGTAAAAACACAATAAATGCGAAATATATAGCAGATAGAAGTAACAAGGCGCTCCGTCAGGTCAATCTTGAAAGGAAAAATGGTGCAGAGATCTGCGAGCGCAGTGCCTTTATGCCCTCGGGGACAGGCCACGACTGCATCACAGGCTGTGCGAGCAGCTTTGAGTATATCTTATTCAGGGTTCCGGGTCTTTAGGAGGTGAATACCCATACGGTAATGGTTACATTTCATGGTCTAGGTTGGTCTCAGTAGCACTCGCAATTGAAAGCAGTGCCAAATGGAAAGAAATTGACCTTGTCACTGAGCTGTAACAAGGTGCATACTGAAAATAATCACATTTTTCTCATGAATCAATCATGCTATGTCTTGATCAGATACCTACGCATCAGGCTTTTTAATATCCTCACTGCCATGTTGCATGCAGCTCCTGTTTGTCCACAGGCTTCTTCAAACTGCTGATGGCATTTAAGACTTTAATGCTGAAAAGTCCCATTGTGGCTGTTTGCACGGTTTTAAAATGGACTGGGGATTGTACAGTGACATTTATTTAATAATTAATACATGAGCAAATGCTACCATTTAAATTGAAAAAAAAATACTAAGTTAGAGGAGTCTTGTATGCTTTCAATACACTCTAATTAGAAATGTTCTGCACTCTGCACACTGTTGCAGACAGTTTTGTGGGTGTGAAATAAATGCAATGATCTGCTGTGTTCTGTAACTGTCAGCAGATATCATTGATGCATGGGATCGATTTCAGACTGACAAAACCGCTTACAATTTATCATACATGTAAAAACGTCACATGACAATAGGATATCTGTAGATCCACAGTAATACATGTTAACATTATGCTTGTTTATAGACAATAGTTGTTTTGCCATTATCAGTCTTTATAAATACATTATATATATATATATATATATATATATATATATATATATATATATATATATATATATATATATATATAAATCCTAGCTACTTCAGATGAATAAAATCTAGCATGTTTATGTATGAAGCATACACAGAATGTAGCTGGCACGTTTCAGCTCCTGCAGCAAAATGTTATGTGAGGAAAACATCTGTGAATGTAAATGCTCATTGTGCTAGAGGTTCAATTATTTAGTATAGCTTTTGTAAAAGATGTCAAGCAGCTGCAGAGATTGCAAGGCACACACACACACACTGAGGCAGGAGATCATTGCGGATTCCAAGCAAAGTAAACACGATTTACCAAATACTTTTCATTGTTTATTCAGTGCTTCCGTTTTATTGAAGTACCTGCTTCATGATGACCCTCCTTTGCAGCATGGGGCTGTAACGTATCTCTCCTCCCACCAGCAAACGATCCTGAATATAAAATCCCTGTGTTAAATATGTATCTGTACTGTACACTACAGATCTGTGCCATGGCCACTACCAACTCATTTGACAAGCCCATGCAGAAATGCGGGAAACGGGTCAGAAGTAATACTAAAATTTACATAAACTGTAGAAATATTAAAATAATTAACACAAGCAAATTGTAATAACAGACCACTATTTATTCTGATAATACTGTTATTACATTTCCAAATACCTAAGATATTTTTGGATGCAGTGTTCACAGGCAGAGAGGAGATGCATGTATGGTGGTACACAAAATGAAGCAGCTACTTAAGGAAAGCTAAAAGCGCTTTTCAAAATGTATGCTCTAGTGCACTGGGGTTTGAGATCTGTCCTCTAAATCAATGCAGGAAGAGCGATTTTAAGCTTTTTAGAAAAATAAAACAAGTTTGAAAACAGGGGTATATAGTTTGTTATATTCTTTATTTCAGAAAACTAAATGGGTCGGTAAAAATGTGGGAAAAACAAAATAAAACAGACTTTTTAGAAAAATAAAAATAAGTTTGAAAACAGGGGTATATAGTTTGTTATATACTTTATTTCAGAAAAATAAAATGCAGTAAAATGGGTGAAAACAAAAAGGGTACAAAGTGATGAAAAAATAATCAAGCTTGAAATTGGGGGAAAAAATGTATAGTGTTGAAAAATAAAGCAAGCTTGAAAATGTGAAGAGCTGAAACCTGCTTCTCTCTTTCCCTGCCTGCACTCCGGCTATCCTATATCTGCATTGTGTTGATGTTACTGGATGGTTTGTTAAAAAGAATAACACTGGAGATCAAATGCTGGAAGGCGGCGACGTTTATTTCTCTCTGTATAACAGAAAATGAAAGAAAATAAGCAAAAGATGGCTCGGTTCACCATTAATCTCCTGTGGGGTAAAAAAAAACTTCAGAAACATTTCGGAATTGCCATCTTTTTAAAACAAATTAATATAATGAAAATACTTCATTTCACAAACTCAGTCGCAATATTGTATCAATACACATTGTATTATATTCATGAGTATTATTTAACTGCATTCCAGTAAAATAGTTCATATAAAATAACAAATAACAGAGAAAAAAAATAATGCAGCCTACCCCTCTAGAGTCAAGTAACGCATTCACTCAGGGTTGGTGCGCATTCTAATATCAGACTATATATTCATACACTCTAAACAATAGTGGCTGCAGTGAAAACGTGGCACTGTATCAGGATCTTTGGTGTAGGATTAATAGTGCACAATATACCGGTTACACTTGCTTGTTTATTTTATAAAATAACAGTATAAAAAGGATGACAAGCCAATGCAGGGAAACAATCAAAGATGAGAAATTGATCTGAACTTGATCAATGCTCTTCAAACCCTACAATCAATTTGTTTCTCTACTTCACTTTACGTTCTCTATTAATCTTGAAAAACAATTTTAAAGTAATGCAGCTCACCGCTACAGTGACAGTCTTTAAAGTGAAACACCTTCAAAGTAATGAAGCTTCATTGTGGAGTAAATACCAGCTGCATATTACAGATGTTTTGGGCACATCGGTTAAGGTGTGGAAAAGCGAGTTCAGGGTTTTAACAACAGAGACAGAAAGGTATTCTTATTCACCAAGGTGCACTGAATGAAGTTAGCTCTCTGCCAAACTAATACTGTACTAACAAAACAGCATGCAAAATATGATGCTGTATGAATAATGTAATACATTGCATAGGTAGGCTTTCTGTTGCATCAGGGCATGGTCTATTTTTGCTCATTTACTCCAACATCATAGTTTATCTGCACTACATTTGTTTCATAAAGTTCCTTACATAACAGAGCAAGAATAAAAAGTTGTTACAAATATTTGCAGCTGTTAGACTATTAGATGTGGGTTTTTTTTTAGGTTTTGTCCATTTTTGTTGTTGTTTTATTTAATGCCATCTAGGGACCTGGTAACAATTATCATTAACCCATTGCTAGAACAGCATTAGTAAGTTGTAAGTTGTATTAAGTTGTAGTAGAACTATTAGTATCTTCTACTACTAACAACCAAACGTGCAAGATGGGCCGAATGGCCTCCTCTCGTTTGTAAAATTTCTTATGTTCTTATGTTTTTATCTGTTTAACCATGTGTGACGGGGTACACCCCACCCCTGTGTGTATTATGTATTATTTTGTATTTGTGTTGTATTATTTAAAACATATTATTGTTTAATTTGTAAAAGCACAATGTTTTGTTATTGTTATTTTGCAGCATGGATGGGGTTAAAATTCCTCATCCATGCTAAACTCATGTAGAATGAATTAATTTATTGCTAATTTGGAGACGGTCACATGTATTTAAACCCGCAGCTGTGACTGAGTGAGTTGGCGTTGAGAGTTCAGAGGTGGATGAGAAAGAGGCAGCAAGAACTAGAAACAGATATATACTCAATTGCTACTTGTGCTGGCTTTAAACCAGCACGATACTGATTTAGTGTTCGCTTTGTTTTGTGCTTTGTCTGTTTGATTTGGCCCACATGCCGTTTTGTTTAGTGTAAGTGTTCTGTTTTGTTTAAGCTTTTGATTTATAATTAAAACACGCAAGCAGCGCATTCATACCCCAGAGCTGTCTGTGTATCTTCCTGCCCTGACGTCACCACCTAAGCTATCTGTCACACCATGTTTGAATAACTTGAATATGTTATTCTATAAAACTTTTTCTTTTTGTTGACAGCTTTTCAAATCAGTTAGCATGGACACATTTTTTTTTTTTTTTTTTTAAGTTTAGTTGTTGCCAATTAGTTTTTATTATTTTCTCCCCAATTTGAAATGCCCAATTATTTTTAGGCTCAGCTCACCGCTACCACCCCTGCGCTGATTCGGGAGGGGCGAAGATGAACACATGCTGTCCTCCGAAGCGTGTGCCGTCAGCCGCCCGCTTCTTTATACTCTGCAGACTCACCGTGCAGTCGCCTCAGAGCTACAGCGTTGGGAAGACAACGCAGCTCTGGGCAGCTTACAGGCAACCCCGCAGGCGCCCAGCCAGACTACAGGGGTCGCTGGTGCGCGGTGAGCCGAGGACACCCTGGCCGACCTAACCCTCCCTCCCCCCGGACGACGCTCGGCCAATTGAGCACCGCCCCCTGGGAGCTCCCGTCCACGGTCGACCGTGGAATAGCCTGGACTCGAACCGGCGACGTCCAGGCTATAGAGCGCATCCTGCACTCTAGCGAGTGCTTTTACTGGATGCGCCACTCGGGAGCTCAGCATGGACACATTTTTGTTAAAACAGAAACCCTTACAGTCCTCTTATGTAACAGGTAGTGTAATGTTAAAAGACATTTGAAGAAAGGGTTTCCTATCCTTGTAACCACAAGGGAAGCCATCTCATCAACCTCAAGAATGTGTGTGCTTGAATTAATAAGGCCTGGTGGATTAATGTACAGCTTCAGAGAGAGCATTGTGCCCTTTCGAACTCTCCAGGGCCCTCATTAGACAATGCCTTCTGGCAACGCTGACATTAGAACAAAAGTTGTATCACTACACTTGGCTGCAGATGTAGCCTTTGTCAGAGAATAAAAGCAACCAGAAATGTGGTTAAGGGCTCTCTGATAACTTCAGATTAAGGCTGCCTTGACTGACATTTCTGATAATGGATTAATTGCTACTTTCTCTGTTTCTCCGTGCCCAGATTGTTTTTCCTCTGTTTACCTGTGCAACAGATTGTTCTTGTGTAATATGGTGGATCAGGAGCTACCATGTACATTCTAAGCAGCTGAATCTAAGAGAGTTTGCTGTATCAATTTTCACTGCCCCCGCTATGGAGCAGTTGCCTATTCACACAGCAAGAATGATCCGAGAGTACAGGTTGAGCCTTACATGAAGACATACATAGCCCCTGATCCTAATTGAATCTATGCTGAAGACTACATGAGTTGGTTTGTAATTTCTACTTTAGACAACATAGCAGACATTGCTACAGTCAGCACTCACATATCCAACCCTATACAATTTTGACTTTTAAAAAAGTGACGCAGATCTGATTATTTAATTTTGGCCTGTTCCAACCCTTGCCTGTTTTTCAAGGAACACAAAGATACAATGTCAAAAATACATAGTACATTAGATGTACTGTAGTTGGGTTTTTGGTACAGTACTATATTTTCTTCAACAGAAGTAGCATTTTAATTCAGAACGATAAATATCACTTGCCAAAAGAGACTGTAGACGCGTGGACTGTAATACAGTACATACTTTTAAATCCGGTACGTATTGTAGCAGTATGTAAAATTCCACATTAACGACCCAACAGCAAAATTAAATCAAAATATTACCCATGCACTGAACTGTATAAAACATAAATGGCAATGCAATTTAGCAAAAGATTCAGGAAAAAATAACACAGTATCCAGAATTAAAACAGTATCCAAAGTCAGTATTCAAAATTGCAGAATATTGGGCTCGATAAGGCCTTAACGTCACAGTTCACTTGCAAATAAAAATGCTCAAAAGCAACTAAAGATTGCTTTGTTGTTGCTGCATTTTTGTCCGGTGAAACTGGAGGAAGCGCTGTGTAACTGCACAATAAAGACAGACGGGCTGTGATGGATAATTAAATAAATTGTAACATGGAAGAGGAAATCGCGTGTCACGGGTAAGTGCAGTAATTTGTTACACACACACACACACACACACACACACACATTATATATATATATATATATATATATATATATATATATATATATATATATATATATATATATAATGGGAATTGATTTGTTTCTTAATACAAGGATGAAGTGTATCTCAGTGTCGTATATCCAAGTACTGACTATTATAGTGACAGTAGAATGCCTTAGGACAATTGCAGTACCTAGTGCTTTCACCCATATAGAGGCGATTTATTGCTGTTATTATTTTTTCCACCATACAGCTAGACATTCTGTGGGTAACCACTATCAAATGCCAACTAAACCAATTCAGTCCTTTCTTGTTGTATCGCCAACTACAGGACAGGACCACACTGCTGCTATAGCAACGATTCCAGTTTATCAATAAGCACGCAAAACCCAATCAACTATAAAAAATCTACAATTAGGCAGCTATTTTCTGCATTTTATTTTGTTCTGGTTATGGGTAGCTTGCTGGCTATAAGGTGAGTGGGTGAGGGAGACTGAATACAAGAGGGTTATAAAAGTAGTGATCAACCCTTTTATGGAGGTGGGGGTGCAGGGTTTATAAGTAAATAAAGTTTGCTATTAGATGCTGTTTAAAAAAAAAAAAAAAAAAAAAAAAACACAAGGTTTTTTTTTTCTTGCAGCACATCCTAAAACACAATATCACCACTATTTTCTTTCAACTGAATATACTGTAAATCATTTAAAAGGCTGAAATATTTTATTTCCTATTGACTGAATAATCAAAAAATCAATCAACACGCACCACTACATATTGCTTTACAGTGGAATTATGTTTGTTCATCAAAAGACAACCGTTATGCTTGCTGGGAACTTGCTGTGACAAAGCTGTGCATTATTCTAAATAAATGTATGATACTTTTAGTTGTTTATTACTCCATGCCTCATTGACAAGGGCTCCAATTGTTTTTAAATTGAAAGTCAAATGTAGGCCATTTATCAATACTATATGGAATACCTTATATACTGTCATTTAGGGTTATAGTTTATAAGACACACACAAATATAAATATAAAGTATTTTCTTTTTTGCGCTATGACCATTGGGAAAAAAAAAGAAAAATTAAGTTATTATTTGTTTATTTAGCAGACACCTTTATCCAAGGCGACTTAGACACTATGGTGTGTGAACTATGCATCAGCTGCAGAGTCACTTACTACATCTCACCCAAAAGACGGAGCACAAGGAGGTTAAGTAACTTGCTCAGGGTCACACAATGAGTCAGTGGCTGAGGTGGGATTTGAACCAGGGACCTCCTGGTTACAAGTCCTTTTCTTTAACCACTGGACCACACAGCCTCCTTGTGCACTTACATATATACTGTATTCATGTGTTATATCTCGACCTAGGCAGGGAAATGTATGCATTGTGCATAATAATGTGCTCAGTTCACTCACTCAAAGCCCTTTACATTGGCTGGACACTAATAGATCCGTATTATCTTCATTTCTCACGTCTCAGCGTCAGTTATAAAGAATTTATTTGTCATGGATCATTTAGTTTGTCGATCAGTCGTCATTTCTCAATCGTTTTTTCTGTCATCCCTCGTGTTTTTTAAGTCAGCCATTATTTGTATCAGGTATCATTTGTATTTTGTGTCACTAAATACACTCAGTCACTCAAATTTCGAGTCATGGAAAACCTCAGTCACTCAAATTTCGAGTCATGGAAAACCTCTGTCAATGAAATTCTCTGTCAACCATCAGACAGCATTTTTTCTGGGACTTAACGTAACAGCCAATCACATTTCTAAGTTTGCATATCCTATGATTTAATTGGCTACTGCGAATGTCAATCAACTGAAAAATGTAAATGAAAAATATGAAGACAAAAAGAAATAAATAACTTGAAGTAAATGTTAGTATTGCTACGTGAACGAATAAAAATAACGCACTTTATTCCTTAAGTGTCATTAGGAGACTCTATTAGAAATTTATTTACACGTGGAAACACCCATAAAGAAATTGCAAGACTCACTGAAGCCATTACGAAAAAAAAGCATATCGTAACACACACACACACACATGCTCACATTTTAATACTATATATGACTGTAAAAGTATTCTTGAAATGTATTTTTGTTTACGACTGTAAGTCGCCCTGGATAAGCGCGTCTGCTAAGAAATAAATAATAATAAAATGTATTGCTGGAATTTAAAACAGTGGTTCACAACTACTGCCTTGACAGTTATGAGACTGAACACTTATCTGAACAATCTCCACTAGTTTAAGAGCTGAAAACATAAAAAAAGATGACAAAGACAATTATTAGTACAATTATGGGTCCAGTTTTTGTTTTCAGTTGATTGACATTTGCAGTAGCCAATGAAATCATAGGTTATGCAAACTTAGAAACGTGATTGGCTGTTACGTTAAGTCCCAGAAAAAAATGCTGTCTGATGGTTGAGAGAGAATTTCATTGACAGAGGTTTTCCATGACTCGAAATTCGAGTGACGGTGGCCACAAAATACAAATGATACCTGATACAAATAATGGCTGACATAAAAAAACACATGAGGGATGACAGAAAAAACGATTGAGAAATGACGACTGATCGCAAACTAAATGATCCATGACAAAGAAATTCCTGATAACTGACGCTGAGACGTGAGAAATGACGATGTCCTAATATGGACACAGTAAGGTTCTGTTTCATTGTTTTAGACGGACGAAGACACGCATCCTCCGAAAACGTGTGTTGTCAGCCGTCCGCTTCTTTTCACTCTGCAGGCCCGCCATGCAGCCAACTCAGAGCTACAGCGTCAGGGGATCACACAGCTCTGGGCAGCTTGTGACCATTTCAACGGATCGTCATGTACGCCTCAATGCATGGGCAAAGCAACCATGCACAACAGGATTACAGGTAAAGAAAATAAATTATTTCGTCGCCTTTATCGTATAACAGATCACAACAGAACATTCACACTTTACAAGTCAGTCTTTCCAAACGCTGCATTCGTTCTCCCATGTTTCGCTATTTTAGTACGTCGTTTCAGCCCCATCTGTATCAAACTTATCACGCTGGTCACACACCTTCCATTCTACCTCGGAGCATCGGACGTGGACCCACACAAACGTGCTGGATGTTTCAGGACACCACAAGCAGACAAAGGTATTGAGGTATGTGTATGCTTAATGTGAAACCTGCAAATAGAATCCTGCTCGATGATAGGTTATTGTGTATATGTTTATTGTTTTAAGTACAGAAATCGATATGCCCACAACAATATAAACATTTCCAACAATAAACAAAATTAATTCTATATGGCATGATGATTTTTTTTTTCTTTTTTTCTGCCGATTGATTTACAGTGTATTTGAATTTTTTGACAGTGATTCATTTTAGGTGTTCCCAGTATTTCATTTTCCTCTAGCTTGTTTTAAATTAATATGCATTTGTTTGGTGGGCTGCCATACCTCTCTCGTCCTGCTCCGTGTTCCATTATCGTCACGATTGTGTTGGTTCGGTCTACATTAATTATGACAGCAGGTTTCACGACATCTTCTCGTTCTGGATTCCATTAATTCCTATTCAATTTGGTACTAAGGTGACTTTCAAAATTAGGAAAAGTCAGTTTCAGCAAAAATCCTGCCACACAATAATAAAATACAAAACACTGCTTTTCGCCATCATATATATATTCTATAAAATCATAATAATAATAATAATAATAATAATAATAATAATAATAATAATAATAATAATAAACAAATAAATACAAAGGGACGGGACACTCCCCTACAGTGGCCCAGAGTGCCACTTGTCCTCCCAGCTGGCTATAACTGTCATCTAATCATTACATCACAGGTCAGCCAGCACACAGGGAGGGGGAATGTGGCCCCGAGTGCCACCTGACCTGCCCGCTGGCTATAGCTGTCAATGAAAGTTCAGCCAGCACTACAGAGCTCCAATGAACAAGACCATGGGCCAAAATATGTTACGTTCCTCATGGGCATGGCCATCTGTCAAATGCAATAAAAAATTGCGGAATTCAAACCTTTTTGTGGATATCTACTTTCTGAATAGTATTTAGTAGAGAAAATATTGGTGCTGTATTAACCATCCTTAAAACAGCCAGACTCCTTTCCTGTCAAGTTGATGATAATGTATATGATCTTCACTACATTTTAACACATATTTGTAATATTTAGCACATGTTCTAGGACAGACTATACAGGTTACGTTTCTCTTTCAAGTTTAAGTGGGGTTTTTTTCCCCTGACACTTAGAAAAAGAAAAGTTTCAACTACCCTTTATAAATATTTATTTACTTTTTTCAATTCTATAGTCTCTTTATTCACTGTCACGTAGCATGGCAAATACACCCACAAACACATCCCATTTGGGCTACCCTATTCATGCCATAGAAGAAATATGTTTGATGGCTCCAGTTCAGTGGTAAACGCACTAGAATCAGCATCACAAACCTACCCATCTTGGTAACTGAATTGCTGAGACCTGCTGCCCGCTCTGCAGAATGGGGTTATGGCCCTGAAGATGATATAGGTGATATAAATAGGGGGGATAGACCAGTCTGATAACTTATAACTCCATGAAGTGTGCAAAACAGAGCAACCGTTTTAGCTAGCACTAGAATCTAGAATACTCATTTGAACACATGCCCACACAGGAGCTCTCTCTGCTTTTTGCGGTTGCAGTATTGTTATTGCATCTGCACCTGATTTACTTCTGTATTAATATAGAGCGCAACACCTGAAGTTGTGTTTTAATGCTAAATTAGATTAAAAAATGGACATTCAAATGCCACAAAGAATGATCATTTTTTAAAAACTGCAAACATTGTATCAGTGCTCCGCCTTTATAACGCTGGTTGGAAACTACAGTTAAGAGACCGTACAACTGGTGTTAGTGTAATGGCATTATAGGGCAGATGGGAGCCATGACCATACCACCTGTTCTGTAGTGTAAAGGGCCTCCTTATAAAGGAGAGCAGTGTAGTAAGTTCTAATGACAGGTGTGAAGCGATGTGTAGTGAATACCATGAGATATATATGCAGCATATGCAACATTCACACATAAAATGCAATCCTAGCTTTAAGTGCTAAGCAAAGCAAAATACACCAAAGTCAGCACACAATATCTAGGCTGGAGGAGTACTGTACTGTGTGTGTGTGTGTGTCGAACAGCACCTTATCAAGCTTGCAAAACCCTATAGTAATGAATTTCATTGGCCATCCACTTGCCATTTGTTTGGCATCTAATTACCTGTCAGGCACTTGGCCCTTTACCAAACTACAGCACAAATAAATGATGTGCTTCCTCAGTCGATGCTTTGTTCACTGCAATCATTTCTGTGAACGTGATTTAGTCCAAGGCATACATAAATTACATGTACAAGACCAGGACACCCAGATGGCACTGTAATATGTACATCTAACTAAACTACCACTAATCCAAATGCTCAAGGGAGACCTTGATTTTGGCTTTATATTCATAAGCAATTTGAAAAAAGGGGGCAAGTGTTTGTATGTGCTATGGTATACAGTGAACATTTGTTCACGGTCCTGAGGTTGCATTGTAATTAATCCATGATAAACATCTTAGGCTATCTTATTTGAATAGTTGGAGTACAGTAAATTCAATCCGAGTAATCATAATCTGTTCAGTAAAAGATTGGTGGAAAGTATTCTTCTGATTTCACAAACAAGAGCCTTTCTAAAAACAAAGGGGGCTTTCTAAAAAGTCCAGCACCATAACTCAGCACACAAAAGCACTGTATTTCTGTACATCAACCCTTTGCCAAGATTTTGCTCCCACAATGAGAATGCAGTAAGTCTTGCGTTCTGCTTCATGCTGAGTGAAACAGCCGTTAATAAAAGTAAATGACTCTGCAAGTTCTGACTGGGTTTAGCGTGCTGACTCACTACAGTTTGCCACTGTCCCTTTATACTTGACACAAAAGTGTAATAAACCTAACCATTTCAAAAGGTTATTAAAAACCAAGCACCATGACATAAAAAATGTGTTTTGCCAAAATTGCCTAAAATGTTCATAATTAGATTTTGAATTCCATTATTTAGTTGTATACATGTTTGTTTATATAGACCACAAGATATTAGGGTTTGTTCCAATAATCTGAACAGCAGCATATCTAAATCCATTTCAATTCCATATTATCATAATCCTTCTGGTCTTGTCTTAATATCACCATGGATAATGTGAATGATACTCTGTTAGAAACTAAATTTTGGATCAGTGTCCCAAATATTGTTCGCCTTGAATCTAAATGTTGCATTTATGTTGATTGATAGTGGCACTAAACTTTCTATTAGCATGGTCTCTTCTGCAGTGGAATTTTTTCACTGACTAAGTATGATTACCAAGATAACGCTACCGAAAGGGTCCAAGGTCGAGCCATGACATATAGTCAGTCGTGAAGTATTGACACCCTGATGGTTCAGATCCTCAAATCATTAAACTGTCTGAATGTACTGTTACTGTTACTTAGTACATGGAGCTGACAAATATCACTTCATAGCTATTAGAGGACAAACAATTGGTGAACACCTTTTGTACTCTTGTCAATGATGCACTCCTGGTAATGAAGGAGCACAGTGAGCCAAAAATTAAATCAAAAATTGCAACTGGGTATTCAAGTTCTTGTAAAAGAACAAGACTGTTGGTCATATTTTTTTTTTAAATACACTGTACATTTTTCAACATACTCTATATTTTTTCAATAAAAAAACGCAGCTGTATTTCCTTTACAAGAACGCAAACTCCCAGTAGCTATCAAAAATGCAAACAGATTTCTTGGGTATATAGCCAAAACATGTAGAGTACAAATCCCAGGACGTTGTATTATGCAAGGTTGTATAATGCATTGGTGAGAACACACCTATAGTACTGTGTCCAGTTCTGCTCACCACAATACCAAAGGGACATTGTGATGCTGGAGAGAGTCCTACGAAGAACAACCACACTAATCCCAGGACTTAAAAGGAATGAGCTAAGAAGATAAGCACAGTGCAGAAACCAGAGAACACAGTTGGAAATTTAGTGGGAAGGAGACACTATCACACAGAGAGTGGTGACGGTATGGAATGGGTTCCCTAGTCATGTTGTTGAGGCAGAATCACTTGGATCCTTTAAGTTTTTAGATCAATACAGTTTTTAGATAAATCAGCTAGTAGGACCTGAATGAGCACAGATGGGCTGAATGACCTCCTATCGTTTGTAAATGTTCTTATATTCAAACTTCCTTCTCAAAAGCAAGTCCAAGTGCTCAGTATATGAAGAATGCCGTGTCTTCAACAACCTCCTTAACTAGATCCAGCCATGCTTTATTTGAATCAAAACTGGACAATAAACCTTCATGATCGCATTTCAAAAATATTTAGCCAGTGCATGCATATTCAGAGATTTGATCAAATCTACAGTTTATCGTATTATACCCAAGTCCAAAGGCTATGATGGGCTGTTATAAAACTTTAGAGAGGCAGTTATCAACAGACATAAGTACAGCAGGGGTCACATTTTTAATAACTCAACACTCATTGCAATATCAAAGACAATAGAGGGTGTTAATACCACTGTATAGAAAACATAAGCACATATATTGCCATAATCAGTTTGAACTGCAGGTAACCCTGGCAGGGTTTAGGTTGATCAAATGAACCCTGAGGTCAAGATGACAAAGGTTTGAAGTTTTGGATTGTATCACCCACTACACTAGATACATCTCATTAGAAAATGCTTTGGAATTCCCAAACACAGAGACAATGTTTTACGTCAGCAGTTGTGTCTCTCAATATTGATGAGGTTTACTTAAGTCTGTGAATGATACTGCAGGGTTGTAGTTTTTAGCTGCTTAGACTTGCAAATATCTTTAACTGCATCCAATTAGAAAGTTTTTGCAATATTTTCCAAAAATTGTCAATTTCTTACTTATCTACAGTGAAAATTAGCTCAACAAAACCAGTGCCATTTTTTCCTTTATGACCCCCCTTCCCCTCCATATAAAATGGAGCAGTGCTATGGCTGTTAGTGGCACACTGCGGTTACAGATTCTTCCCCTGCAGGTGTGTTAGGTGAAATGAGCCTGAGCCCTTGCTGGTTAATAATGTCAAATTAAAATTATTGAAAAACTGCACAGCACTTCAGTATTTTGCTGGTTCATGTCTATATACAGTACTAACAGACCACAGACATGCCAGTGAAGTTCAACATTAGATAAAGAGGTAATGACTTACTATTTCCTGTATAAAAATCAGGATCATGTGGCTTGGTTTCTGATATTTGTACTCAAGCAGTATGTAAACTGCCAAAGCAAGATGCACAGAGGCACTGCTTAGAGATCAAAAGAAAAACGCACAAGTTCTTTAATGCAAATTGCACTCAATTAAGATCAATAATCTATAGCAAAAAGTCAAGTGAAGCATTGAATTCTGAATGGAGAGAAATGCTCTTGGTCATTTATTTCCAGCGGACTGTGGTAATGTTTGGGCTCCCATTTGACACAGCTCTAAGCATTTTAATAAAAAGGAACATGTCCCAGCCTGATTCAAGGGAATGCAACATTTTATATCCACTAGACCCTGATGAAGGCAGTTGCAGAAGTATATTGGTGCAGCCTTTAATACAGTTTTTTGTTATTAAACCTTGCCAAGCAGCTATCTAAAGTGGCAATATTTGCAATAACTCTCTGGGCTGAGCACTTGATATAGCAGCTCATTGGTGCATTATGAACATGTTTGTTTTTTTTTTTGTTTTTTTTGTTTTTTGTTTAATGTATTTACTTATATGTTTGCTTATTTTACTAAATTGTAACTCTTCTTGACTTCATTTCAATGTCTTGCGGGATGCAGCAAAACATACAAGCTCACACACAAGTGTGTAATAGCACAGTATACCGAAGGAAGGTTCAAACCTCCGATGTTACTAATTTGCATAATTTACTGTTTACATCACGATAGCTACTTGTTTATACATTTGTCCACAACATAAATGACATGCACATTTTAGAATAAAATAAAATAAAAACTCATACTGTACAGTGAAACCTGAAATTAAGCATACACTGAACTTACTCATACATCTCTTCACGTATTGAAAAAACTAAAATCTGTTTTACTGATGTTCACTAGTATTAATAATGTATGGTAATATATTAAATAAAATATTAGAGGAATCAATTTTGTTATACTATTATTAATAGTCATGCAATATAGAAACAAATACATATATATATATATATATATATATACAGTACTGTGCAAAAGTTTTAGGCAGGTGTGAAAAAATGCTGTAAAGTAAGAATGCTTTCAAAAACAGACATGTTAATAGATTATATTTATCAATTAACTAAATGCAAAGTGAGTGAACAGAAGAAAAATCTAAATCAAATCCATATTTGGTGTGACAACCCTTTGCCTTCAAAACAGCATCAATTCTTCTAGGTACACTTGCACAAAGTCAGGGATTTTGTAGGCATATAGTCAGGTGTATGATTAAACAATTATACCAAACAGGTGCTAATGATCATCAATTCAATATGTAGGTTGAAACACAATCATTAACTGAAACAGAAACAGCTGTGTAGGAGGAATAAAACTGGGTGAGGAACAGCCAAACTCAGCTAACAAGGTGAGGTTGCTGAAGACAGTTTACTGTCAAAAGTCATACACCATGGCAAGACTAAGCACAGCAACAAGACACAAGGTAGCTATACTGCATCAGCAAGGTCTCTCCCAGGCAGAAATTTCAAGGCAGACAGGGGTTTCCAGATGTGCTGTCCAAGCTCTTTTGAAGAAGCACAAAGAAACGGGCAACGTTGAGGACTGTAGACGCAGTGGTCGGCCAAGGAAACTTACTGCAGCAGATGAAAGACACATCATGCTTACGTCCCTTCGCGAATCGGAAGATGTCCAGCAGTGCCATCAGCTCAGAACTGGCAGAAAACAGTGGGACCCTGGTACACCCATCTACTGTAACGGAGAAGTCTGGTCAGAAGTGGCCTTCATGGAAGACTTGCGGCCAAAAAGCCATACCTCCGACGTGGAAACAAGGCCAAGCGACTCAACTATGCACGAAAACACAGGAACTGGGATGCAGAAAAATGGCAGCAGGTGCTCTGGACTGATGAATCAAAATTTGAAATATTTGGCTGTAGCAGAAGGCAGTTTGTTCGGCCGAAGGGCTGGAGAGCGCACACAAATGAGTGTCTGCAGGCAACAGTGAAGCATGGTGGAGGTTCCTTGCAAGTTTGGGGTTGCATTTCTGCAAATGGAGTTGGGGATTTGGTCAGAATTAATGGTCTCCTCAATGCTGAGAAGTACAGGCAGATACTTATCCATCATGCAATACCATCAGGGAGGCATCTGATTGGCCCCAAATTTATTCTGCAGCATGACAACGACCCCAAACATACAGCTTAAAGTCATTAAGAACTATCTTCAGTGTAAAGAAGAACAAGGAGTCCTGGAAGTGATGGTATGGCCCCCACAGAGCCCTGATCTCAACATCATCGAAGTCTGTCTGGGATTACATGAAGAGAGAGAGAAGCAACTGAGGCTGCCTAAATCCACAGAAGAACTGTGGTTAGTTCTCCAAGATGTTTGGGCCAACCTACCTGCTGAGTTCCTTCAAAACTGTGTGCAAGTGTACCTAGAAGAATTGATGCTTGATGCTGTTTTGAAGGCAAAGGGTGGTCACACCAAATATGGATTTGATTTAGATTTTTCTTCTGTTCACTCACTTTGTATTTAGTTAATTGATAAATATAATCTATTAACATGTCTATTTTTGAAAGCATTCTTACTTTACAGCATTTTTTCACACCTGCCTAAAACTTTTGCACAGTACTGTATATATATATATATATATATATATATATATATATATATATATATATATATTGCATTTTTGCCATAAACCAGACAAGGTCATATTTGCACGCATTGCAGTTTTCTGAAAAATGTTCAAATCCTGTAATACAGCATGTACTAAGATCTTGTATCTAGTAGAGTTCAGCCGGTTTCTATTCTTTGCAAGAAACAACTGTCAAATGACTTACAAAATGACAACCCCCAGAGAAAGCATCATGGCATGGGCAGACCATCAAAATGGAAGTACTAATCAATATGTATGAGTGACACTGAATCTTTGAAAGAAATGTGCTCATTTTTGTCAAAGCCATAATATATAAGATTATCAAATCACAAGCAGCCTGTCTCCAAGAAACTGATGCACTGGCAGATAACATTTACACCAATCTGAAGGACAAGGGGACCCTTCCAATCAAATACTGGTTCTCAACAAGCATGAATTCTGCAGCATTGACTGCCATGATTAATGTTGATGAGCTATACCTCCAAGTCATGCAAATATAATGAAGACATTGCCCTCAGGATAAGTTATAAATTGATGGAAGCTTTAGATAACAACAAACGATCTAAAAACAAGCTTTTTCCTGGAGGTGGCTTGGTTCAAAGCATCATTCTCCTGCACTGGATTCTAATACAGTAACACTTCCAGAGGGAGTGTTATGAATAATGAGAGTGAGATACGGGGCTCTAGCCATCCCGGTGAGCTGCCTGAATACTAACATATTACACAGTTAGCTTGTGTGTCCTATCCAGTTTTAAATAACTTTAGCATAACAGAGGCAGAAGTGTTAAAGGGTCTAGGAGCTCTTAAAATAAACAAATCCCCTGGGCCAGATGAGATCCTCCCAATAGTACTCAAAGAAATGAAAAAAATTATTTACAAACCGCTAACCAAGATCATGCAACAGACTTGACACAGGGGTTGTACCGACAGACTGGAAAACTGCAAAGGTAATACCGATCCACAAAAAGGGAGACAAAACCGAACCAGGTAACTACAGACCAATAAGGCTGACTTCTATTATATGTAAACTTATGCAAACTATAATAAGATCCAAAATGGAAAATTACCTATGTGGTAACAGTATCCTGGGAGACAATCAGCATGGTTTTAGGAAAGAGAGATCATGTCTAACTAACCTGCTTGATTTTTTTGAGGATGCAACATCGACAATGGATAATTGCAAAGCATCTGACATGGTTTATTTAGATTTCCAGAAAGCTTTTCGACAAAGTCCCACATAAAAGATTAATTCTCAAAGTGAATGCAGTAGGGATTCAAGGAAATGCATGCACATGGATTATGGAGTGGTTAACATGTAGAAAACAGAAAGTACTGATTAGAGGAGAAACCTCTAAATGGAGCGAAATAACCAGTGGTGTACCACAGGGATCAGTATTAGGTCCTCTGCTATTCCTAATCTACATTAATGATTTAGATTCTGGTATAGTAAGCAAACTTGTTCAATTTGTAGATGACACAAAAATAGGAGGAGTGGCAAACACTGTTGCAGCAGCAAAGTTCATTCAAAATGATCTAGACAGCATTCAGAACTGGGCAGACACATGGCAAATGACATTTAATAGAGAAAAGTGTAAGGTATTGCACGCAGGCAATAAAAATGTACATTATAAATATCACATGGGAGTTACTGAAATTGAAGAACGAATCCATGAAAAAGACCTAGGAGTTTATTTCTTAATTTAGACAATGTGGGGAAGCTATAAAAAAAGGCCAACAAGATGCTCATATATATTGTGAAAAGTGTTGAATTTAAATCAAGGGAAGTAATGTTAAAACTTTACAATGCATTAGTAAGATCTCATCGAGAATATTGTGTTCAGTTCTGGTCACCTCGTTACAAAAAGGATATTGCTGCTCTAGAAAGAGTGCAAAGAAGAGCGACCAGAATTATTCCGGGTTTAAAAGGCATGTCGTATGCAGACAGGCTAAAATAATTGAATCTATTCAGTTTTGAACAAAGAAGACTACGCAGTGATCTGATTCAAGCATTCAAAATTCTAAAAGGTATTGAAAATGTCGACCCAGGGACTTTTCGACCTGAAAAGGAAACAAGGACCAGGGGTCACAAATGGAGATTAGATAAAGGGGCATTCAGAACAGAAAATAGGAGGCACTTTTTTACACAGAGAATTGTGAGGGTCTGGAACCAACTCCCCAGTAATGTTGTTGAAGCTGACACCCTGGGATCCTCCAAGAAGCTGCTTGATGAAATTCTGGGATCAATAAGCTACTAACAACCTAACATGGCTCAGCAGTTTCCCATTCTTTCCCATAATTGTAAACACTGCTGGCAGCTGAATCAACCTCCAAATGCATATCTCACCGTTCTTCAAAGCAATATGCCAAGAAATGTTCTGGTAAATAGTTACTACTTTCTATTTGTCAATGGTATTCAGTGGCACAAGCATGGCAAGTCAATACCTGTGTACAAAAGGTGTAGCTACAGTGATAGAAAGTGTCCTCAGTGTTGTGTGTCTAGATGGCATAGTCTTGCATTACACAGATTTAAACAGGCTCAATGCACAACACAAAATCCAACCCTGGCCAAGAGGTAAGATCAACATCTTTACAGTGGGCGTAGGGAATCTGGCTTGGGGGGAGGGGAGGAGTGTGATAAGAACCACAGGGAATAGCTAATCAATCCGCAACAGGAAAGAAGGGCACTGCTGCCTTCACCAACTGAGCCCTGCAAGCAGTTAAGCCCAGAGCAGCCTCTAAAAATACTGTTTAACAGCAATTTACATGATTGACACATCACAAATTAATTGTAATGCATAATAAAATGCAGGGAAATAGGGATGGGTGAACCATTTCTGATTAGATCAGCACCCCTCCTGGGTGAGACTGACATTCCGTCTGATGTGAAAGCTGATAAACATGCCTGCAAACAACGGATATGCGTTCTTATTTTCACACTCAAAGTGGTATAAAAAGTATATAAAGTACAGCGTATCCATACTGGAAACACTTTTGTGAAAACATTGGAGTTTGAACCCTGTCAGAGCTCATGCACCCATCCTTAAGGGAAATAAGTTACAATAACAGCGTGCATATTTTCTATTAAGTTACAAAACATACAAAGGATCTATTCAATTAATTTGCACTGCAGTGGATCAAAAAAACAAGACAAAAAATGCCATCAGAATGAGAAAAAAAGATAAAATCAGAGAAATAACATATTTTATTGTCAGAAGAGTTCATTTAAGTATTTAACTGCAGCAGATATGCTTTTTTTTACTTGCTGTGATCTGCAAGAATACTGCATTTCATGTGTCGTCTCTTACACTAGTTTTGTTTGTCAACTCAATCCGCTACAACTTCAAATGCACAGTATTTTATAATGGCGAGACCCTGTGCTTATGACTAAACAGCAGTAATTAGTACGTAATAATCCAGTATAATTAATAATCCATCATAAGAATCCAGTAATTAATGAAGGAATGCCTCTAAAACTCTTAATAAGGTGATAATACTAGCCGACGTGTTTTTTATTTATTTATTATTGCAATTGTGTTAATCACCCACCATACGGAAGCAGTGTGCAGTATCATCTTCCATTGCCATAAGCATTCTCACTTCTTAAGCCACTGTAACCACCTGCTACACACTTTTGTATTTTTTTGACGTCTTGATAATTCTCATTTCATGTCATTTAGTTTCAGGGCCTCATATTCACCTTTTACTTCAGCACTAACTTTGCTGAAAAACTGCGGATGATGATGCTATTGTCTTGTGTACTGGTAATTAAAAAAATAAAAAAACATTAGAAAGCAGTGAAAGGTTTTTGGAGACAAGGCTATGTTGTAAGATGGTAAAGAATGTTACACTGAGAATATATATATATATATATAACTCTGGTCACAATATTCACCTTCTTGCTCCTTTTAGAGATCCCTCCATACATTCAAGATGCAGTACTGTTAAGTGCCAAAGCACACAAAACACAAAATAAACTGGACCCTAACCTCAGTCTGGCCTCAAGGCACAGTCAAACACATTCTCTGTATAAAGGGGACAGGCTGTACCTGTTTTCCCCAAAAATCATACAACAGTTTAAATTATATATATTAGGGGTGCAACAATTAATCAATGCATCGATTATTGATTTGGCCTTAAATTTACCGAGCTTCGATTACATATTGGTGAATCGATGCATCAAATTAGAACCCATTTTTAAGTCTCCTGTTGGCGGTTTGCGTGTTAGTGCACTTCTTTTAGTGCTTGTATGGTAGATTAGCGCGTTGCTAGGATACACACTTTAGGCCTCTACATTTGAGTTGGACAAGCCAAATCAGAAGTAGCCTGTAGCAGGGCGATTGCCCTGCACGTGTGTATTTAGTGTTGGTATAATTTGTATGGGGAGATGGGTTTATTGTGTGTCGTTTTGGAGTTGATTTGTTTAATTACTTTATTGTTTACAGACGGGCGCTCGATTGAGACTTGCTGCCTGCTAGGCTTGGTTGAGGGGAAGGGCAGCAAGTGATTGGCTGTGCTGGACCTCAATCGGCAGGTGGGCGGGTCTTTACCGAGTGCCGGTCAGTTCAAAAGCATCCGCGGGAGATGGTTCGAGGCGACTGCAACGCCATGCCAGAGGGGAGCGGCGGGAGGAGGAGAGGGTCGGGAGGAGAGGGTCCGCACTGCAGGAACGACAGCTACGCAACCCTGAGACTGCAAGCGGTGTTTGTGAAGGCAATGCCCAGCCAAGGCCGTATGAAGCAGCACAAGTCGTTGTATGAATACCGGCTCATGAGTAGGTTAGTTAGGGGATAGTGATCCCATGTGATGTATAGCTAGGGTTACATAGTGTAGCCGGTTCCTGGAGCGGGACGCCTCGTTTTAAGGCTAGCGCTCGCCCTCTGGGGCACCTTTTATTTGTAGTTTTTGTACTGTGTTTTATTTTGCCTTTTGTAAAGCTTGCTGTATGTGTCCTCTGTGCGTTACCATGGCTGGTAACGTCACATGACCATCTTTACTTTCCTTTCTGTTTGTGTTAATAAATCCTGCGCGCCTGTGACGGCGCTTCAACTCCACCCCCCAGTTGTCTCTGTACTTTGTAAACAGCGGTGATCCACGCATGTGACGTAACACCGTCACATAGGCATATTGTATTCACGTTTTATTGATTTAAAAATTAAGGCAAAACGTTTTTTTTATTAATCTATTAAATCTACCGATTTAGCTTTTGTCTCAAAGCATGTTGTGTTTGGATTATACGGCAATATTATATAAAAGAAGCTGAATTTAGTACAATAGTTAAATGTCAGGATTTGTGAGATTAATTCAAATGTTTTGCTTTGCTTTTGGACATAAAATGTTAACAGTAATGAACAACCATAGTTCAAACAGAAATTACTTCTGTTAAAACAGTATTTTTTATTATTATTACAATGTTAACACTAGAACCGCCGTGGTTATACTACCTAATATCGCCGAGGCAGTCATTATGACGGTTACATTTTAAACATCAGTATTAAAATGAAAGATAAACTATCGGATACAACTCAAAAGTTTTATTCAAGCAGTCATATCAAACATCTGCACAGCTGAAACACCGTATTTAAATAAACAATTAAACATAAAAGGGTTTTTTTTCTAACTTACCACGATAA
Source organism: Acipenser oxyrinchus oxyrinchus (assembly GCA_030684275.1). Taxonomy (NCBI): domain Eukaryota; kingdom Metazoa; phylum Chordata; class Actinopteri; order Acipenseriformes; family Acipenseridae; genus Acipenser; species Acipenser oxyrinchus. The sequence continues at coordinate 85,556,035 of CM060249.1, forward strand.
AGCACTACTTTAAAAAATGAAAAACTATAATAAGCATTTTAAAATAAACTGGTGTGTAAACAGGTATATATATATATATACAGTACTGTGCAAAAGTTTTAGGCAGGTGTGAAAAAATGCTGTAAAGTAAGAATGCTTTCAAAAATAGACATGTGAATAGATTATATTTATCAATTAACTAAATGCAAAGTGAGTGAACAGAAGAAGAATCTAAATCAAATCCATATTTGGTGTGACCACCCTTTGCCTTCAAAACAGCATCAAGCATCAAATCTTCTAGGTACACTTGCACACAGTTTTTGAAGGAACTCGGCAGGTAGGTTGGCCCAAACATCTTGGAGAACTAACCACAGTTCTTCTGTGGATTTAGGCAGCCTCAGTTGCTTCTCTCTTCATGTAATCCCAGACAGACTCGATGATGTTGAGGTCAGGGCTCTGTGGGGCCATACCATCACTTCCAGGACTCCTTGTTCTTCTTTACGCTGAAGATAGTTCTTAATGACTTTCGCTGTATGTTTGGGGTCGTTGTCATGCTACAGAATAAATTTGGGGCCAATCAGATGCCTCCCTGATGGTATTGCATGATGGATAAGTATCTGCCTGTACTTCTCAGCATTGAGGAGACCATTAATTCTGACCAAATCCCCAACTCCATTTGCAGAAATGCAGCCCCAAACTTGCAAGGAACCTCCACCATGCTTCACTGTTGCCTGCAGACACTCATTCGTGTACCGCTCTCAGCCCTTCGGGCGAACAAACTGCCTTCTGCTACAGCCAAATATTTCAAATTTTGACTCATCAGTCCAGAGCACCTGCTGCCATTTTTCTGCACCCCAGTTCCTGTGTTTTCGTGCATAGTTGAGTCGCTTGGCCTTGTTTCCACGCCGGAGGTATGGCTTTTTGGCCCAAGTCTTCCATGTAGGCCATTTCTGACCAGACTTCTCCGACAGTAGATGGGTGTACCAGGGTCCCACTGTTTACTGCCAGTTCTGAGCTGATGGCACTGCTGGACATCTTCCGATTGGAAGAGAAGTAAGCATGATGTGTCTTTCATCTGCTGCAGTAAGTTTCCTTGGCCGACCACTGCGCCTACGGTCCTCAACGCTGCCCTTTCTTTGTGCTTCTTTAAAAGAGCTTGGACAGCACATCTGGAAACCCCTGTCTGCCTTGAAATTTCTGCCTGGGAGAGACCTTGCTGATGCAGTATAACTACCTTGTGTCTTGTTGCTGTGCTCAGTCTTGCCATGGTGTATGACTTTTGACAGCAACCTCACCTTGTTAGCTGAGTTTGGCTGTTCCTCACCCAGTTTTATTCCTCCTACACAGCTGTTTCTGTTTCAGTTAATGATTGTGTTTCAGCCTACATATTGAATTGATGATCATTAGCACCTGTCTGGTATAATTGTTTAATCATACACCTGACTATATGCTTACAAAATCCCTGACTTTGTGCAAGTGTACCTAGAAGAATTGATGCTGTTTTGAAGGCAAAGGGTTGTCACACCAAATATGGATTTGATTTAGATTTTTCTTCTGTTCACTCACTTTGCATTTAGTTAATTGATAAATATAATCTATTAACATGTCTATTTTTGAAAGCATTCTTACTTTACAGCATTTTTTCACACCTGCCTAAAACTTTTGCACAGTACTGTATATATACACAAAACTGTACAAAACGAATGTATTCTCTGCATGTCAGTGCAGCACTGAATCCAGGTTGAGCTGCTGCCTGCTGCTTTTGCAGTTTTCTGATCGAAATGTTTCTGCCGAAGTACTGCTCAAGATGACATCTCC